>JASFXZ010000042.1:648821-1129727 GCA_032209605.1 Mactromeris polynyma
TCGTGATGTCGCAATTTTTTTGTTCACTGACTTCCAATTTAAACATACCCGTTGAAAATGAAAGAAATGTTTAAAAAGTGGCAAAAGATTTGCTCCCCGACGGGGAATCGAACCCCGGTCTCCCGCGTGACAGGCGGGGATACTTACCACTATACTATCGAGGAATGCACAAGTATCTGATCGTAATAAATACTAACAAGAGTTGCGAGTATACCTGGGTAAAGATAAGTTATCTGATATATTTGCTATACCTGCAAACACGGGGTAGCCTTAAATATTGGAATTGTTGTCTCAGGAAACATGTCCCAGGTGGTCTAGTGGTTAGGATTCCGCGCTCTCACCGCGGCGGCCGGGGTTCGATTCCCCGTTTGGGAATTTATTTTTTTATTTTCGTGTTTTGCAAGATTCACATACATGTATATTGGTTTTGGATTATATTAGATGGTTCGTTTTGATATCTAATTTGTTTTACTTTTGCATAATTGGTTAAGTTCTGCTAATCGATGTTGGCTAAACGTTCTATATAAGTTTTATATAATATTTATTTTCTTGTTCTGTGATATTATTTAATTAGATTGTTTATGCCTCTCTATGGCATGCCATCAACAGGTAGGACCACAATGGAAATAAGAGTTTACTCTTTTTTGTGCTATCCTAGGTGTTGGTGTGTATGGCATGGATATTATGCACATGTCATCATTTTATATTTTAATATTAGTGCATGTCTTGATTATCCATGTACCATGTATACACAACTATTGAAATAAAATATAGTATCATGCACGTCAGAAAGCAAATATAGAATGGTAATAAATATTTCAGTTGATGAAAACATATCAATGTTTCGTACTTTGTTCAAGCTCATTTAAACATACCCGTTGAATACGAAAGAAATGTTTTAAAAAGAAGGAAAAGTTTTGCTCCCCGACGGGGAATCGAACCCCGGTCTCCCGCGTGACAGGCGGGGATACTTACCACTATACTATCGAGGAATACAGTAATAACGATGTGAAGTGATAGAAATTAGTAGGAGAAGAAAGTTAATGTTTATACTTTTATGTTTATTTGTGGACACGGGTAGCTCTAAAGTTTGGAATTATTGTCTCAGGAAACAAGTTTCAATAGCAGAGGTCTAGTGGTAAGGATTCAGCGCTCTCACCGCGGATTTTCATTATTGTGTTGTATCAAGTAACGATGGTTTGTTCCGATATAAAATGGTTTTAGCATTGCTTTTCAAGGTGACCAACGTCTGCTATATGTTGATGGATAAACAGATGTTACCGTTGGTCACGTCTGTTCGATTTGTGTTCCTTTTAAAATTCATGCACGTTAGAAAGCAAACATGGAATGTGTCTTACAATATACAAGGAATTATAAAATATAAAAGAATATTATCTAATAATAGGCCAAGGTCAATGTCACCGTTCCTAAAAATAGAAAATAATCAGTTTACGGGGAATAACTTGAGTTTCATTAATCGCCTTTTCCACGACAAATCCGGGGTTCTCGAGTTGTCGCCTGCTTGAGTTATCGAAGTTTAAACATACCCGTTGAAAACGAAAGAAATGCTTTAAAATTAACAATCGATTTGCTCCCCGACGGGGAATCGAACCCCGGTCTCCCGCGTGACAGGCGGGGATACTTACCACTATACTATCGAGGAATACGGAAATAACGCAGTGGCGTGATAGAGACTAGTACGAGTAGAAAGTTAATGTTTTTACTTTTATGTTTATTTGTGAAGACGTGTAACTCTAAATATTGGAATATTTGTCTCAGGAAACAAGTCCCAAGAGGTCTATAGATGTCTCACCGCGGCTTTTGTTTTCTTGTGTTGTATCAAGTAATGATGGTTTGGTCCGAAACAAGACTGGTTTTAGTTTTTCTTTTCAAAATGACCAAAGGTTGCTATATGTTTATGGTTAAACAGATGTTACCGTTGGTCATGTTTTTTCGATTCTTGTTCCCTTTATAATTCATACACGTTATAAAGCAAACAAAGAATTGTACTAGAATATTAGAAGTTCCCCTTTATTATAAAGTGGAAGATGTGTCTTTTAGTTTTAATATGCCAGGAATTCTAAACTCTAAAACTCCAGCATTCAATAATATACCGTCGAGACTTGTTAGGCAATTATTGAGACAAAATAAATTAGACGGGTAATGGAAGAGATGCAAACTGACTTAAAACATATTTTCAGTCTTGAATGTCCCCGAAGCTGTTTTTGTAGGGCAAGGTCTCGAACAGTCTGAAGCGCATCTTTTCTTATTTTATTGAACGCATCCGACGTCAAACTTTCAGTGAATTGATCTCTACCAGCGATATACCAGGGCCCTCGACATCCCACTAACACCTAATGTCTTTTTAACATAATTTCCGTTGTCGTCTATCACAACTCGACACAAAATGTACTGAATGCCCGCTGCTCCGCCTTAATCTTTAAACTCGTGATGTCGCAATTTTTTTGTTCACTGACTTCCAATTTAAACATACCCGTTGAAAATGAAAGAAATGTTTAAAAAGTGGCAAAAGATTTGCTCCCCGACGGGGAATCGAACCCCGGTCTCCCGCGTGACAGGCGGGGATACTTACCACTATACTATCGAGGAATGCACAAGTATCTGATCGTAATAAATACTAACAAGAGTTGCGAGTATACCTGGGTAAAGATAAGTTATCTGATATATTTGCTATACCTGCAAACACGGGGTAGCCTTAAATATTGGAATTGTTGTCTCAGGAAACATGTCCCAGGTGGTCTAGTGGTTAGGATTCCGCGCTCTCACCGCGGCGGCCGGGGTTCGATTCCCCGTTTGGGAATTTATTTTTTTATTTTCGTGTTTTGCAAGATTCACATACATGTATATTGGTTTTGGATTATATTAGATGGTTCGTTTTGATATCTAATTTGTTTTACTTTTGCATAATTGGTTAAGTTCTGCTAATCGATGTTGGCTAAACGTTCTATATAAGTTTTATATAATATTTATTTTCTTGTTCTGTGATATTATTTAATTAGATTGTTTATGCCTCTCTATGGCATGCCATCAACAGGTAGGACCACAATGGAAATAAGAGTTTACTCTTTTTTGTGCTATCCTAGGTGTTGGTGTGTATGGCATGGATATTATGCACATGTCATCATTTTATATTTTAATATTAGTGCATGTCTTGATTATCCATGTACCATGTATACACAACTATTGAAATAAAATATAGTATCATGCACGTCAGAAAGCAAATATAGAATGGTAATAAATATTTCAGTTGATGAAAACATATCAATGTTTCGTACTTTGTTCAAGCTCATTTAAACATACCCGTTGAATACGAAAGAAATGTTTTAAAAAGAAGGAAAAGTTTTGCTCCCCGACGGGGAATCGAACCCCGGTCTCCCGCGTGACAGGCGGGGATACTTACCACTATACTATCGAGGAATACAGTAATAACGATGTGAAGTGATAGAAATTAGTAGGAGAAGAAAGTTAATGTTTATACTTTTATGTTTATTTGTGGACACGGGTAGCTCTAAAGTTTGGAATTATTGTCTCAGGAAACAAGTTTCAATAGCAGAGGTCTAGTGGTAAGGATTCAGCGCTCTCACCGCGGATTTTCATTATTGTGTTGTATCAAGTAACGATGGTTTGTTCCGATATAAAATGGTTTTAGCATTGCTTTTCAAGGTGACCAACGTCTGCTATATGTTGATGGATAAACAGATGTTACCGTTGGTCACGTCTGTTCGATTTGTGTTCCTTTTAAAATTCATGCACGTTAGAAAGCAAACATGGAATGTGTCTTACAATATACAAGGAATTATAAAATATAAAAGAATATTATTTAATAATAGGCCAAGGTCAATGTCACCGTTCCTAAAAATAGAAAATAATCAGTTTACGGGGAATAACTTGAGTTTCATTAATCGCCTTTTCCACGACAAACCCGGGGTTCTCGAGTTGTCGCCTGCTTGAGTTATCGAAGTTTAAACATACCCGTTGAAAACGAAAGAAATGCTTTAAAATTAGCAAAAGATTTGCTCCCCGACGGGGAATCGAAATTAGCAAAAGATTTGCTCCCCGACGGGGAATCGAACCCCGGTCTCCCGCGTGACAGGCGGGGATACTTACCACTATACTATCGAGGAATACGGAAATATAGTAGTTGCGTGATAGATACTTGTACGAGTAGAAAGTTAATGTTTATACTTTTAGGTTTATTTGTGAACCCGTGTAACTCAAAATGTTGAAATGAGTGTCTCAGGAAACTAGTCCCAAGAGGTCTAGAGGTCTCACCGCGGCTTTTGTTTTATCGTGTTGTATCAAGTAATTATGGTTTGGTCCGAAACAAAACTGGTTTTAGTTTTTCTTTTCAAAGTCACCAAAGGTTGCTATACGTTTATGGTTAAACAGATGTTACCGTTGGTCATGTTATCTAAACTCTAAAGCTCTAGTATGCAATAATATACCGTCGAGACTTCTTAGGCAATTATTGAGACACAATAAATTAGACGGGTAATGGAAGAGATGCAAACTGACTTAAAGCGTATTTTCAGTCTTGAATGTCCCCGAAGCTGTTTTTGTAGGTCAAGGTCTCGAACAGTCTGAAGCGCATCTTGTCTTATTTTATTAAACAAAATGTACTGAACGCCCGCTGCTCCGTCTTAATCTTTAAACTCGTGATGCCGCAATTTTTTTGTTCACTGACTTCCAATTTAAACATACCTGTTGAAAATGAAAGAAATGTTTAAAAAGTGGCAAAAGATTTGCTCCCCGACGGGGAATCGAACCCCGGTCTCCCGCGTGACAGGCGGGGATACTTACCACTATACTATCGAGGAATACATAAATATCAGCTGAAAGTGATAACCATTACAATTAAGGTTACATGTGCGTTCACGTCGGCATGGATTAATTATCCGTTAACACGGGTAGCTGTAAATAATGGAATGACTGAATCATGAATCATGTACTAAGTGGTCTAGTGGTTAGGATTCCGCGCTCTCACCGCGGCGGCCGGGGTTCGATTCCCCGCTTGGGAATAATTTTTTGTCACATAACATTGTGTTAATTGAAAATTCATCAAAAGCTGGTAGTGACAGCGGTCATATTTAACTTATAAGGGAGATAATCGCTGGAATTAGTATTGTATTATGCGCACATGCTATTGTCCGTACCAGTCGCTTCATTGTGCGGAGAGTGTATTTACTGAAATCACAAGGGTTTTCCGAATGCTTACCTCAGCAATCGTAGCCTGGAATCCTGGCCAAACCTCCTATTGCTCCGCGTATACTGACAGCGTTAGCAATCAGTGAGCCAGGACCTAAGGCTACAGCAATCGTAACTACTCGGCGGTATCCGGCATATATATTTATATCGCCGAGGTGTTCCGAATGACCTCATAGTAAACAATATTGACCCAGTTTCCGTACTTCCGCTTTATCAGTACGATACAAAACCAAGTAGGAAATACACGGATATTGGCATATAGTGAATTTATATTGTAAGTAAAAGTTATATTTCTCGTTTAAACCGAAACATTGTGTGTATTATCTGTTGAAATCTACAATGAACATTAATAACGTAAATGAAGTGCTTTCGAAATGTCATTTCGTTAGTGATCCATGATAACCATGTAATATGGTATGTGTAGTATAGACCCACTATACACATACACATACATTTGTATAAATAAATTATATCTATATGGTACACGGTTCAGCTGGTGATACCTTGATACAGGGACTGCATTATTATGTAATCAACATGTACATTTAAACTTTTCATGAGTGTAGCTAGGCATGAAATCTAAACCTAACTGCATGTCAATAATGATTCATTTATGCATTCAGAGGATGTTTCGAGGGGTTAGAGCCAAAATATATCATCTCTTTAATATATTTTATGGAGATAACTGCTTCTTGCGCCAAAACCTCGATATATAGTATGATTTAATCATGTTCGTAGACTATCACTTTATGCTGTATGATTCGGCCATGTTACTGGACCGTCCTTTTTTTTCGATTCAACTTCATTATGTAGAACCACAGTGTCTTTGACTTTCGATACAAGTCGACCGTTCTCATCGATTTTTTCGATACGATTCTAGTCCAATCTTGTATGAAATTCAATTATTTTCGTAGTCTGTGGATGACTTTGTGTCAAATGGGGGTCGAAAACTGGACCTCATGCACAATTACCTCTTTCTAACTCTTATACAGTTTATAGTTATTGATCGATATGAAGGATCGAACTCATATGTTATATTTGCAGTTGCCAAGTCAGAATGAGCGACCAACCGCCCCCTTATGATGCGACAGGGAAATATCCACAACAAAACCCAGGAGTGTACCCTACGCAGAATCAAGGTAATGTACATCGGATAACGACTACTTTATTAAGTCTTACACAGATAGTAATATCCGAATAAATTGTTACACTTTTGTTGTATCAACATTTTGGTTATCATGAATATACATGTAGGTTACTATCTTGTGGATTTATCTTGATATACGTTAAAGTCCATAATCGATAACACGTGTTTCAAAATGGCGACATGTTTTATTAGATTTACTTATGTACTTATCATTGTACATTGTTTCATTGGACAAACAGAATACAGCATGACGCATTTGTGATGAGCAAATACAATGTCGAAATACTGCGATACAACTGGTGGACAATGGATTAGTAATCTACTAACCATCTATTATTACACGGGCATATAAACTACATGTACATGTGTACACAAGATGATTACATCGCAGCAAATGTAATATGTTAGACGACTCATAAAAACAGCCTCAACCACAGGAGATTGTCACAGGTTCTCTCCCTTTATCCCTTCTAGAGTTCTCTCCCTTTATCCTTTATATAGTATAGGACGTATACTATAGAATGGACAAAGGGAGAGAACTCTAGAAGGGGTAATGGAAGAGAACTCGTGACAATCTCCTTGGTATCAGCATATTCGATGAAATAATGTGGTAGACACAAGAAACACAAACCGACTACATCGTCAAAAAACAAAGAACATGGTCTCAAAGGGATCAGCGAACATACAATTAAGGTGAAGAAGGACGTAAAGAAGGGCTTCCACACACAACATATTGGGGTATAAACTAAAACCAAGAATCTGAAGAAAGTAAATAAACCTAAACAATGTGGATTTTGTGCAGAAAAGACAAACTTTGGGAGAAGGTATAAAATAAAAATACAAATATACATATAGACCACACGGAAGGGAAGTTTGTATTAAAACGCACACATAGATAGCGTCCGGGAAACAACAAACGATTGCGAAACAATAAACATGAACATATACTTGATAACACAATGAGGACACAAACACTGGTAAATTCAACTTGTTTTAAACACACTTGATCCCCTTATATTGTCAACGATACCCACATTTCGATTTACGTTTTTATTGCAAGTATTATGTCTTAATGATTGTACGGTGTTCACGACTTACTAACTCGTTCCCACGACATACTAAGTCGTGGCCACGAGATAAAAATAATTTTCTCACATGTCACCTCTATGGCACCGTAGTATTTGATACAAGTTATCACGATAGTATTGAAGCCATCTCTTCGAATTTAACTAAACGACCAAAATACGCGTTCTATTTAAACTATCAATCAGCGGGAATTATATTACAGGAAAATATATTGGCAGAAAACCAAATCTTAAATTCTAGTTCGATTATTAAATTTATGGTTACCCTATATAAACTAGATACATGGCAAGGTGATTTTCAGTTAAGCCGGAACAATTAACAAATATGTTCACGTATAGATGATGTGAGGTATGGCCGACCTCTCTCAAACTTCCTCGTTCTCGCACGTATAGTCTGTGTGGGAAAATAAAAAAAACGTTGAACATGTTGCCGTATGTAATATTATTTAATAGCTTGTTTCGTTTAACAGAATAACAAAACAGCTTGTATAGACAGTGGCTTTTAGGATTTAATTAAAATTCGATTAAATGCGTAAAACATATTATCTGAATGGGCGTATTTAATGGCTAGATCTCGACAAAAGTAATTTGATATACCAGGAATTTCGAGAAGATGTGTCTCGTTTCAAACTAAACACCAGGACACGATATGTAATCATGTTTTAGTTATCTAATCCTGAGATCACGGGCTTGGCTATCAGTCAGCGTGCAGATAAAATTTACATTATCATTCCGAAAAAGCATTTTTCCCCATTTTTGTCCTTGGTATGTTTCAAGTGAGAGTGTATGATACTTATACTTGGTGTTACTATTATGTAGACTTAAATCGTAACATATTGTAGCCGAAAGACCATTTGAGCCCTGCTATGATTTTTATAATCTCTTCCGTAAGTGACGTCACTTCAAGAAAAAGCCACATGTGATGTCACTTTTTGCAAGCAGGAAACACTACTTACTCCATCTGGTCACTTCGTTTTCATATTGACATATGGGGCAAATATTTTTTACGGTCAATACATGGTGACGTCACATGTGACGTTTTCTGGAAATGACGTCACTTAAGGAAGAGGTTGGAAATCGTACAGCGGCGCTCATTTGTTCAATTTAACGAGAAATCGTACTACATTTTGTATATGATATCGTAAATGAAAGGTTATATAACAATCAAACTTGTTCGGCAGACATTTATTTCATTCCGTGGCTTTATGGAGAAAACAAATCAGGTACGCCTATTCAGATAAAATATCCACTTAATGATGAGTGGTCATTTTATACCATTTCTCTTCACATTAAGCATGAAATATAAATGCATACACATCGCGTATATCATTGAATATAATAATGAATTGGCGTTTACCTAATTTGATTTCGTTATCAAATACAATGGAACCTCAATAGAAAGACCACCATTAGTTCTGAAGAAAGTCGGTCTTAGTAGTAAGGTGGTCTGCTTATCGAGCTAATTTATGGGAGAAATATGTGGTCTTGTTAAATAGGTGGACCTAATTTTTTGAGGTGATCTTTAAGTGAGATGTTCTGTTATATTCTAGGCACCTATCAGTCGTATCAACAAGGGCCAACGAATGTTATCATGGCTCAACCAGTGACTGTGCTACAGATGTTTAGGGAGTCACCGTTGAGATTGAAATGTCAGTTCTGTAACTCCGACGTTGTTACTTCAATATACTATGAGAATGGAACACTGGTGTGGCTGGCTTGTTTCTTCATCTTTCTCTTGTGAGTATACACACTACGCTAAAACTTACGTTACTCTTTCCAGTCCGTCTGGTTTACTAATAAGGTACAACCCCGGAATAAATATCAACTTCCACTTAATTACCAATAGCAGTCCGTCCGGTTTACCATATTGAAAGAACGCTTGACTAAATAGCACAACTCACTAACCCATTCATGCCCGCCTGATTTACCAATAATATTATACTTAAGGACTTTGAAAACGCACGCTTTGGATATGTGTGTTTTCACAACGAAAGCACTTACTATATGATTATATTCATACACGTTAGTTGTAACCTATTCATTGCCGCCATTTAGACACCAACACATTTAAAATTGATTGAGTAATAACATTGATTATCGCATGATAAAGACCGTGCTCCAAAAATCGAAAGTAACACTTTTGCCGGCTACTTGTGATTCGATTGCAACTGCCAACATGACAATGCACCAATTGTAGTGATTTATTCATCAGATCAGGGATTTATGAAAGGGGTTTATAAAAGTTACACAAGTAGTGTAACCAATGATATTAATGAATTGTTTTTATAATTGAAAATGGTTTGCATGAAATTTCAGTGGATGTTTTTTCAGTAACCACGAATTTTCGTCATGTTGACAGTTGCAATCTAATCACAAGTAGCCGTCAAAAGTGTTACTTTCGATTTTTGGAGCACGGTCTTTATCAAAGTCCTTAAGTATATAACGCCTGACTAAATATCAACCATCTAACGTTCCAGTGCGCCTGGTTTATCAATAAGAAAGACGCCTGACTAAATATCACCACTTACCAATTTTAGTGCGCCTGGTTTACTAACATGAAAGAACGCCTGACTTATTATCACCACTTACCAATTTTAGTGCGCCTGGTTTACTAACATGAAAGAACGCCTGACTAAATATCCCCACTTACCAATAACAATGCGTCTGGTTTGCTATAAGAAAGAACGCCTAATTAAATATCATTTTACATCGCGCCTGGTGTACCAGAAGAAAGAAGGCATAGCTATATATCTACTGTCTCTTAGTATTTACTAAGAATCTTCGAGAGGACTAGTAATTCCTAATTGTTTAGAGATCTCAAAATATGTAATGCCAAATATGTACCCTTATTTGAAGATTGGTAACATATAGATCCAGTAGAAAAGCAACATATTCAGTGTTGTGTATGCGGGTGTATGTATATTCAATATTAACGAAAACCAGCCTTAACAAATGCTTCTAATTAACAAGCCAGACATTGCCCTTCAAGTAGTTCCATTGCTAATTGCTGTAATTATGTTTCTGCACTAAATAGTTTACGCTGGCAATCCGGGATATTGTTCATTTTAATTTCTAAATTTCCTTTTATCCTGACCACCTATTAAGCCAATGACGGACATAAGAAGTGTTGCAGGCTGTTTCACATTTACCCGCATTATGATCAGTGCAAACCATTTATGTTTGTAATTCATAAATAATTTCGACGAGTGTACGCTAGCTGATATTGAAATGCTGATGTCCGCATTCCCAAGTTTCAATGTGGTGTTAATCGCTCAGATCTGGTGCCCTCCTACATGTAGTTCGCATGATTAACGTTTATTCTATTCAGTCTTGATAACGTTAATGTTTTCATTGATCGTGCTGTACATGAAAAAATTGTACAATGTCAGTTTGATATCTGATATGATGTGTTCTAACACCGTTCAGTTTCTAGACTATATGTATTTTGCATCATGACGTGTGTAATGTGGGGTGTTGTTGGTATTCTGCACCAAAATGTTACCAGATTTCACATATATATTTTTTAGCGTAAAATATGGCATAAAAGACATTTGTATCAATAAAAAATGTCATAAATATGGATATCAAAGATATACAATGTAACCTCTTCAGAGCGACACCTGGTGGGTTAAAACCTCGAGAGAAACAACATCTTAACAACTGCATTATTGATAACTAAATTGATAATATTCACTTGCTTTATGACAAGTTAATACTGTTGAACATTGAAGAGAGGTTGATGCTCAAGAGAGGGGTTGATCTAGTGATGTGTGACTGTACTTACTTGGCATTGATGTAGCCATTTACATTTGGAATTGTAATTTTAACACATAAATGACATCACCTGTATAAAAGTGACGTTGGCTATGACGTCGAGTATCTCAAAATGAAAGTTTTGACGTCACAAACAAAGCAATTTCTCATTAAAGTGCTAATTAAATGTACGTGTGTTAGTTTTATGTAATTTGTTTTTGGTTTCATTTAGAAACAGAATAGTTTTAAGAATTGATGTACATTTGAGTAAAGTGTTTCTAAGGCGACGTCATCATTTTGTACAAATTGTAGTTTTCTATTTTTGTATTTGTATTTGAATTGCTATCAAAAGAAAAGAAGCCGTCAGCTTTTAATATCTGTGGTATTAAATAAAACTAGAAAATATATCTATATCTACGGTGGCATATAGGTGACATAATTATGTGAAATTATTTTTATCTCGTTCCAACGACTTAGTATGTCGTGGGAACGAGTTAGTAAGTCGTGGCCACGAGATAACTATGTCGTGGGAACGAGTTAGTAAGTCGTGGCCACGAGATAACTATGTCGTGGGAACGAGTTAGTAAGTCGTGGCCACGAGATAACTATGTCGTGGGAACGAGTTAGTAAGTCGTGGCCACGAGATAACTATGAATTTTGATCATTAATGCATGTTTGCTCGTGGAACAGATCATATATAAAGTATATATATTTGTTTACAGTTTTCCACTGGGCTGTTGTCTCATCCCATTCTGTATGGATAGCATGAAAGATGTGGTACACAGATGTCCACAATGTCATCAAGAAGTAGGAAGATACAATCGAATGTAGTTACCATGGCTACGAGTGTCAAACACAAATCAAAGAATCGTGTTTGTATTTTCATTGAGAGAGAAATCTAACAATACAAATGTATAAACTGTCACAAAAAGTGTTGTTCAATATTTTGTATGAAGTTGTATCAAGTTATTTAATTATTGATAAATCAGACGTTTGGCCGGATTTGGTTTCGTAAATATTGAAGAAATATTAAATGGACTTTTAAAAAAGCAATGTAAATGTATGTATTTTATTCTCTTCGTTGTTGATTTTCATCCAATGTCTACTGTAAATATTTACAACAGTGTGAAATATGTTTTTCGTTAATCTAGTTCTGTCTTTATATTGTTCTTCGTGTATCGGACATAAGTAGTTGTTGCAGTACCTAGCACATGACACATTGTTAACCATTTTGCTAACATAGTGAAACTGTATGTAATAATTTTATGAAATAAATGTGTATAATTGCGTAAATTTTATACATTTTGAAAGCTATGTTTCGGATGTTACGGTAATCAAAATGCAAACATGTTGTTAAAGCCTGTCTCCTTGTACACCGCCACTGTCATAATATTGTAAATGAACATTTCAGTTCCTTTATTAAAGATGTATCTGGCTCATATGAACCTAATTTTTTAATGGGCTTCATCCAGTATTGTTGTTACATAGTCTAAAACATCATTAATAAGAACCATTGTCATGTATAATCGTTGAAAACAATCTTGTTTAATCATATTACTAGCAGACAAAACTAGTAAAAAACACCCGCTTGTGAAAAAAGTTAAGTTTGGGTAAACAAATGAACAAAAAATTGAGCATAATACATCTTTAAAACAGATACAAACTTCATTGTTTCACAAGACCATCGCAATGTTAGTGTAAATTCTCGCTAACTACGTTAACAACGCAGCAACCCCAATTTAACATAAATTTGGTGCAAACTGTAGGCATATTAAATTACCACGCTGCAGTACAATGAATATGTACATTAATGGTATCATTCTCCGTAAATACGATATCGAATGATATATTTATCGTATGCATGCAGTTAAACATAACTTAACACTAACCAGTTTTGTAAATAATACTTGCATCATGAAACCTCTATATTTAATCAGCATTTTATCAGATTGATCCACTGTGCATTACTGTTTGTCCTATGGGAAGACGGGATTACACGGAAAATTAGACAGATGACGATATCCGACGGGAAGGACCCGGAAATTGACTTTGGTCGAATTTTCAGTAGACCCCGTAAGTGGGAATTTGCATCTCCCACTGTGGGATTAAGACAGTATGCTTCGCTCTAGGGTGGGGTATTAGACCCAAAAAGGACAAATTGTCTAATTCCCCAGGGTCAGCCTGGTCCACCGGGGCAATATATTGGTAGGTGTATAATTAGTAGATGACTTAACCAATGTACTAGTAGGTGGAAGCTACTTAACGCACCAGAATACATTAACTAAAATAATGTAGGAACACACTAACAGGAGTGGGTCATCATTGCCGTTTTAAATAGCTAAATACAATATAGATCCACCACGGGTGTCTCAAAAGCTATATACATAATGTTTGTTTCATTGGGTTTAACGCCGTTTCTCAACGATATTTGAGTTATATACGGCGGCCGGTTCACCTAACCAGTTTTTCCTGGACTGAAATCTAACCAGTACTAACTAACCCTTCCACAAGGAGCCGGCAACTTCTCCACATGAGGAGAAAAATCGACATTGTTGTCAAATTTTCATGGAAGGGTATAACCTGCTGCAACCGTGAGTCGAACCCGGATCGCCGGGTTACAAGTCCAGCGCACTAACCACTGGACTACGGCCGCGGCTATATACATAATGGAGCACTCATGGCAGTCTCAAATAAATAGGTTTCTTATAGAGCCCAAACGGCCGTCTTAAACAATACGTCATAAAGCCATCACGGCCGTTCTGAACACCTAAATACGTCATAAAGCCATCATGGCCGTCCTGAACACCTAATACGTCATAAAGCAATCTCGACCGTCTTGATCACCTTGATACGTCATAAAGCCATCATGGCCGTCCTGAACACTTGAATACGTCATAAAGCCATCATGGCCGTCCTGAACACCTAAATTCGTCATAAAGCTATCATGACCGTCCTAAACACCTAAATACGTCATAAAGCCATCATGGCCGTCCTGAACACCTAAATACGTCTTAAAGCCATCACGGCAGTCTTGAATACCTTAATACGTCATAAAGCCATCACGGCAGTCTTGAATACCTTAATACGTCATAAAGCCATCACTACCGTCCTGAATACCTTGATACGTCATAAAGCCATCACAGCTGTCTTTAAAACCTTAATACGTCATAAAGCTTTAACGGCCGTCTTAAACACTTAAATACGTCATAAAGCCATCATGACCGTTCTGAACACCTAAATACGCCATAAAGCCATCATGGCCGTCCTGAACACCTAAATACGTCATAAAGCCATCACAGCTGTCTTTAAAACCTTAATACGTCATAAAGCTTTAACGGCCGTCTTAAACACCTAAATACGTCATAAAGCCATCATGACCGTTCTGAACACCTAAATACGTCATAAAGCCATCATGGCCGTCCTGAACACCTTAATACGTCATAAAGCCATCGCGGCTGTCTTTAACACCTGCATACGTCATAAAGTCATCACGACCGTCCTGAACACCTAAATACGTCATAAAGCCATCACGGCTGTCTTGAACACCTTAGTACGTCATAAAGACATCACCGCCGTCCTGAACACCTAAATTCGTCATAAAGACATCACGGCTGTCTTGAACACCTTAATACGTCATAAACCATCACGGCCCTCCTGAGCGCCTAAATATGTCATAAAGACATCACGGCCGTCCTGAACATCTAAATACGTCATAAAGCCATCACGGCCGTTCTAAACACCTAAATACGACCTAAAGCCATCACGACCGTCATGAACACCTAAATACAACATAAAGCCATCACGACCGTCCTGAACGCCTAAATACGTCATAAAACCATCACGGCTGTCTTGAACACTTAAATACGTCATAAAGCCACCATGGCCGTCCTGAACACCTAAATTCGTCATAAAGCTATCATGACCGTCCTAAACACCTAAATACGTCATAAAACCATCACGACTGTCTTGAACACTTAAATACGTCATAAAACCATCACGGTTGTATTGCACAGCTAAATTCCTAAGATGTATCGAAGAGCTTAACAAAGTATTGTTTTCATGGTAGTTTTGATCTGAACAATTGGTGTCTCATACGCTAACATTACTGTTTACATTGCTTTCTTCCTGTCGTGTAATAGCTGAGATTTCCGAATGCGCTACAGCATTATTCACCTTTCGCCTCTTTGATGACATGTTAGGAAAAATCGGTTACGTAGATACAAGTATGTATTGTTTTGGCTTGGCTACAAATGCGATACGATTTATTTCTGATTATAAAATTCCTATACTGTTGCTGTGTGCATTCACAAATACAGTAAAACCTCAACTAAAGACCACGTCAATACTAAGACCACCTCAAAATTAAGAATACAATTTTCAAAGCCATGTTCAGTGTTGTGCTCTTTAATCAACCTCATTAAAAAAAGACCACCTTTATATGAAGACCATCGTTCAATGGTCCCAAGGGTGGTCGTATTATGGAGGTTGTACCGTACATGTATTCGTTATATCAACCAGTGGAATTGTTTAGAAGAATTAAATGTCAATATTTTCAAACCGTCCGCTAGGTTGGTATTTATACACACCAAGTAACTGTTAAACATTCTTTTCCAATCGAAGCACTCGGTTATTTCACCCCGAGTTTGATGCTCAGATAGGACTAAGAGATTCCGGGCATTATTGACAGGGGAGTGTCGAATACCACAGCCACATAATCCACAATATCATCACATTAATACAACAATTCCCTCGCTTTATCCAACATTAATGAGACGTATTTTAGCGTAGTTAACTTCATAAATATCCCTCGCATACCATAAATATATCATATTCCATGTAACAATTCTAATATCAATGTGTACAATACAGTGATACCAACAAGCAAAACCGACAAATATTTTCAGCGTATGACATTTTATACAATGCATCAAAGTACACAGACTGCATAAATAAAGACTTTCGTGTGTGGCTAATGTGTTAAACTGTTTCTGGAAGATAGTTGATCGACAGAATTGGATTGTTTGTGTATTTGGTAACATTGAATAAGAAGAATAGATTTACCAACGCCTACGTTTACAAAAACACGAACAAGTATAAATCATATAAACGTTAGAATTCTGCTACTAGATTGAGGATTATAATTTAAATACAATGTTGAAGCAAAAGGATAAGGTGAGTACATAAGTTTTCTTCCAACACGACCACCAAATCGTTGGTTAAATGTGTTACAGTGATACTGTTTGCATAAATGGTCGTTTCTACTCTCAATCTGAATTCCGCATCACATGTATGTGTGTATTAGTGCATTTTTGGGTTATTTCCATTTAGTTATTAGGCTACATAAGACGTCTAAATATGTTTTTTACATATGAGGCAAATATCGATATCTTTTTATGTGAATAAATTCATTGTTTCAATCATGATGTCATGTAACGCATTATGTGAACGTCATCGGCACCTCACAAACGATCCACGTGGGGGTCGTCTGCAGCTCATTCAGTGAATCGTAAAAACTCGGCTAATTCCGTCAGACGGCGTCACTAACATCATAACCGAGGGATGCCGATCGTTGAAGTAGCTCGGTAAGAATTGCATCCTGGGTAATTTGAATTTGCAGTCTCATTAATGTCAATTAATGTCAGATTTGTAATAAAGTGGGAGAGACATGAAATAAATAAAGTAATAATCAGAACAGTTCCATGAACATGCTTGGTCCTAACATAATACAAATCAATCCAGATTACATTTCCCTGGCTGTGATCGGAATAAAAATGAGATTAATTCAAATCTTAGAACTTGATATTACCCGTTTGTTAGACATAAAATTAAACAAGCTATTTCGTGACGATTTGAAATTAATTAATTAAGGCGACGATGTTTGTTATAAAATGTTGCCTCCATAGAAAATTGAACTGGCGTGATGTTGTTTGCATGCGAATAAGGAATATTATTGTGAAGTCGTGTTTCTTTACATTGGCAATGAATTGTTAATAAAAAATGGCGCCATATCGCGAGTAGGAACGCATTATTTCTGAGAACCGCTGTACAAATAAAGTGAGGAAATCCATTTCATTTTGTCAAGTTAAGCTATATCAAAATTAATATTTCTTAGGACGATTGTAAAACATGCCGAGTTTAGAGTTTCAGACATTCTAGTTAACAACATAGTCGGTGAAGTTGTTATGATTCAGACATCGATGTGCATCTCGACTGTGAAACATATACGTATCATTGGGTTCATAAAGTTGTCTTTTGCGTTTTTTGTTCACTATGGTATTGATAACAGACGCTTATGACAAAGAAAAAAAAAAGAACTACATGTCTTTATTTGATATTTAGAGAATCATATTGGACTATATATTTACAAGTAGCCGTATGCTGCATGCCTGAACCAGGCTTAACAGTGGAAGGGAGTTAACTGCTGTCGTATAAATTGAAGTAAACATGATTAACTCCCTTCATAAACGCCGATGAAATGCCTACGCATGTTAAATGATATAATTGTATGTAAAAGCTCAACTGTAAGCTTTGCAGTGTACATGGTTCAAGGTTGTTGTTAGTTTCTTTGTTGTCACGTTCCTGTTGTTATTTTGTCACACTCACTTCGATGTTAAGTCGCGGTCATGATTAGTACTTGTATTGAAAAGTTGGGGAAGATTTTAAGAAATAAGATTGCACAAAGTTACGCTCTTATAGTTACAATTCGGATCACATTTGTGCCCATTTCCTGTGACATGCAATTGTATTACCCGATCTTTCATTCATCTTTCTTTGTCGCCTTCATAGTGTTAGTGCATATGTATGTCACATTCATAATTTCTGTCATTGCCATATTGTTAGCTTCACATGTCACATTCATATTTTCTGTCATTGCCATAATGTTAGCTTCACATGTCACGTTCATATTTTCTGTCATTGCCATATTGTTAGCTTCACATGTCACGTTCATATTTTCTGTCATTGCCATAATGTTAGCTTCACATGTCACGTTCATATTTTCTGTCATTTTCATATTGTTAGCTTCGGATATCACGTTAATTTCGTCGCCGTTTTCCCACTGGTATGTTCAATATACAGTAGAACCTCAATATTGGGAACCTCGAAAACTGGTCTTCTTAGCGAGGTGGTTTTAATATTGAGGTTGAATAAAGAGTAAAACAGAGAAAATGGACTTGAAAAGGGTGGTCTTAATTTCGAGATGGTCTTATTATTGAGGTGGTCTTTAGGTGATGTTTTACTGTATACGGCATGTTGTTTTACAATCCTAGAGTTTAGAATTATTTGTCATATTGTCTATATTGCTATTTTCTGATCCGTCTCATTCCAGTCTATCGTCTGCTGTGGTCTGGGTGTCCTCAATATATTGTTTCGTCTGCATTAAAGCGCGCTTTTACACGTCGAATATTTGGTATTGATTGCAAGGTTGATAAACTTTGCTGCAACAGAGTAGTATTACAAACGATATATTTGCCAAATTCAACAATGTAGTTAATCGACAAGTTAAACAAGATGTGAATGAATGATATAAGCATAATGATTTCCGCAGGAAGCGTTCAGATAAAATTGAGAATCAATGTTAGTATCAAGTATCCTGTTATTGTATTCGTGAACAGATTATTTGTATTTACATGTAAATTAGATGAACTACACACTACAACTGTTCATACAGATACGATATTTTGTACGAGGATATATAGATAAATTGTCCTCCGATTCACCGGAACATGTATATCGTGTAAATAAACCTATCTACTTGTATATTGGATATGGGTGTACCGAAAATAAATTTCGGATTGATATTTGACCGCACTTTAAGGTGTACATCGTCGAATATATGTGAAAAAGTTCTCAGTGAAAAAAAGACTTAATAAATAATTCGATTCACTAGAGTAGTTGGCAGTTGTTTTATGGATATTAAAATCTGAACCACTGTTTGTTCAATTTAACAAGCATTAAGAGTCAAAATCGGACAAATGAATTTAAGTGAATATTAAAATGCCTTCTGAATAATGCGTTGCTATTAATTCGGTGATATTGTGTGTGTACTTATAAGGTAAGTGAAGAGTTTAATGTTTATTTCTATTGGCTGAACAGTCACATAATTTGTGGCGACATTAGTAAATAATTCACAATCCACAGTATTTTGAGATAACCCATAAAATACAGTACGTAGTGTCGGCTGCTGTTTTTGGACTGTTACCACAAAGTCACCTCAGACGTACTGAATTATTAATGTGGATTATTCCTGACGAGTTCTCTGATACGAGACATATATTGTAACATCAGAATACAATGGTATGTATTGTTGTATAAGTTCTAGATTTGTTTTGTTAAGGTTAAGACGTTATCTTCTCATACCACTTGCTGATAATAGTTGGGCTACTTTTCGTGTGTATCATAGCGATAAATGGTTGAATGTTTAAGTGTTTTAAATAGAACACTTCACCTCTAGCATGTGTAATAATAGTTTATTTCCTTATTACTGCTGTAATATGTTGTTTTAAGGGTATACTGACGTCCGTTGGACACATATATAAAAACATAACTTACACAGTTCATGTAATAAGATTATTTTAACACATACAAAGACGAGATGATCAGTTTTCATTGCGCTACTGTGGTGTAAATTTACTTTCAACTAGCGAGTGATAATACCAGTACGCAATGATAACACGATATCTCCCTTTAGATAAAATTATGACCATGAATATTTTGTGACGAAATGGTCATGTTTACGGAAAAATGCCACGTGTTTAAATTCGCGGTTGCCGTGCTCAACTTTGTCAATGGCCTAATCAATGTGATAATGGTCTGAACATTTCTGACGATCTATTCTGAATAATGACTCCTTTTCGCTTAAAGGACCACACCACACTGGTCTCTTTGGTAGACAGAACTTATATTAATTATTGATCATTTACACTTTATGCAAATTCTGTCATCTTGTCGTTCCCTTTGTCTATTCATTTCTGTTGATATTTCCTGATTTAAATTGTGCATAGGACCGCATATTTTCAGATTGGTCGCGACCAATTACACATTAAACTATTTATTTGGCGAGTTGTCTTGTCTACGTTGTTAATGACTTCGAATAACGAGAATTTTGGGAAATGTTCTAGTTGTTAAAGTTCCAATAGCTCAACTAAGGATAAGCTAGACATGTATACATATACACGCACAGTGTTGAATCGCAATTCGATCGACCGTAGAAGGAATCGTCACGTGGAATTATCTCTCTGACCCCCCGCTACTGTCTGTCGTGACACTGCATTCAAATAAGACAAATGTTGGACAAGGACTAGTTTAACCATAATTATAAATAATATTCAAAGGATTACATCGTGTTGAATACTTATTGGGATTATGTTTGACGAATTAACTACAGTCATCGGACATGGCTTTACTCCTGTAAGTAATGATGTCTTGTCCGTGATTCTGGTGAGGATGGACATGATTACGCTTATGTTTGTTTGTTACGTATATACATGGTGTCGTGTGGAGAACTAGTCTAACGGGAAATACATACTCTTTTCATGTCTTGAAATGCATGGCGAAATGTTGTTCGGAGTAGTTATAGCATTGGTGTTGCGTCAGAGACTCGACAGTGTTTCGCATCATGGCAAAGATTAGGACCGCTTACGGTTATCATTACCTCATGAGATCCAGTCCACAGGGGATTGTCACGAGTTCTCTCCCTTTATCCCTTCTGTAGTGTATAAAGTGACAACGGGAGAGAACTCGTGACAATCTCCTGTCATGAGTCTAAAATCTAGTTGAGTGTATGAGTCGCGTGTGCTCAGAGACGCGATGAACATGTATTGTTTTGTCAGGAGCGTAGGAAGGGCTTGTATGATACACACACAAGCAATTTAGAAGTGAATTGGTGGCATGCTCTGTTGGAAAATTGTCGTTTTCTAGAACGTTGTGGTACGCGTATAATATTGTGGCATTTTCACAAATATTATAATAAAATAAGTTTAAAGAGCTCCAATAATCAAACGACTTGTCTCCAAAAGTGCGGTAAATTCTTAACGTTATTGAATTTTCTATTTCTGAAAGCCGATTGTACAAAACTACGTATTTTGTGTAGAGGTAGCTACGCACCTGTTTGTGCTTAATTTACTCATTTATTATACATTGTCATTCTCGATATGGATGAACGACCTCATAATTATGCGTGTGTATGAAACGTTTGCTTTTTAAAAGTCTGGTTATCACTTCATTTAATCTCCGATATGCGTTTTTACATTTAAACATTTTGTTGCATACTGAGTTAATTGTCACATAGCGGTTGAACGCTTGGAACACAAACGGTAAAATCAAGTCAAGTCAAAATTTATTGTAGGATACTTACATAAATGTGTAACCTTAGCCATGTATGGCTATTTACCGACATTTCTAACAACATAACAAGTAATTTTGACGAGCATACGTATAGTTATAGTTGTACACATTAATGAATAGATAAGCGTGACCATTACAAAACGTGTATTTGTGACGTTGGTAATGACGTCGACTATTTCAACTTTGTCCGAAGATGTTTTGGAGGCTTAATCAGTGGGATTTACAGAATTAAAAGAACGAGCAAATATTGATAAGATTTTTTTTAAGAATTATGTACATGTATGTACATTTTATCGCGACGTCATCATTTTGTAGCTTACGTTTGCATCTTGTTCTTAATATTTATTCTTTGCTATAAATAGAAAAGTATGCGTCCGTTTTTAATACTTTTGGTATTAAATGAAAGTTGAAACATGTATCTGTTAGAAAATGTAAAAACCTGAAATTTGACTTTTGGGTCACTCATAGAGGTTTTGTCATGGCACAGCTCAAATAATGATGAAAGCATGTATCGGAAAGCTTGCACAATACTTATTATAAGAGTTCATAGAAGAAAATGTTACTGTTACGACATGTTTGTTATATACGTTAAAATGCAATAATATATTATTCAATTTGTAAATATTACATAACCTTTGATTCAACTTAACATAATACACTAAGACAATACCTATACATTTACTAAAAATGAATATGTTTGCGGGACTTTAGAGTGGTAACTACCCGTTGAATACTCGAGTAGATACATTCATGCGACGAACAACGCGATGTGATAGGCTACTGTAACAGTAGAGAAGTTGTTAAAATGACAAATAATTCAATATCATAGTTTTGATGAATTGCTCTCGTTTACATATTTTGTCTAGTTTGTTTGTTTTCGTACGGTCGTATCGTAGTTATCAGGCCATTAATATCGAAATTATCTCGTTCCTCGACGATTTGTATGCCAGCGCATTTAATCAGTTTTCCAAATGGGTACAATACTTGAACACTCATAGTGCATGCATAATTAATACCTGTTATATTGCTGTGCATTCGTATTTGTAGATGTATCTGTATTGTGACGAAGCGCGTTACATTTTCATAGGATGTAGTATTGCACTGGTTTAATTTGAAACATTTAGCTTTGCTGTAACATTGGGTAAACTGATAAGAATAAGAAAAGCCACTACATGTGTTAGGTTAACCAATCAAATCTTACGTTAACCACCAAGGCAATTTCGCGCAATTTCTCTTCAAGCGAAAAATATCTGTAACCTTGAAGCAGATTGGTTAACATTGTGTATAGTGTATTTCAAGATTTATCCAGTAAGTAGTGTTGTTATTCTTCACCACGGGGAATTGTCCGGTGTTGGAATTACGAAGACTTTCTTGGTTTTTGTATACCAGTCGCGAACATTTAGATTGTTTTAATCAGATAAATCGATATGTGACAAGTTTATTAACATGGATGTGTGAGTTCACGACTTATGCAATAAGTAATGGTGAACTATATTGAAACAGACTATACTGTGTCTATGACTAATCACACTACGGAGTATTTGTATCCAGTCTCCTACGCAGTGATCTCGGGGTTTCTGTGGTATAGCGTAATTGAATGACAGGCAGTCGTAACATTAAGCATTTTTTATGCTGTTCAACAAATTTTAACCTTCAGATTGCAACAAATTTGCAAACTTCAAGTTGCGCCGACCATCTTTTTTAAAGATATTTCTTGTTTGGTTTACGATTTGAGTAAAATATTCCTCAGGCACCAAACCCCTTATGAGATTGTACATCAGTCACACTATATGTGAAAGTTATATGAGTAATCGGCACGTCTGTTGTGAAGTCAATTCTAATAAAATGATTTTTTATATTGGACGACTCGTATATTAGGTCTAATGTGCGCTTTTTCCGTAAGCATGTGTCGCTTATTTCAAAATTTTCATAATGCAACCGCTGTGCTGAAACCAATATACATGTATACATATATGCGTATTTATAAGGTCTAATGGCTGTGGAATAAAAGCTACAGTGCATCGTTCACGAGCGTTTGTTTTTCTCTTTTTTAAAAATACTGGTCATTGGTCACCACATCGTACCAGCGTGTCTTTTGTACTACAACATTGTAATATATTAATGGATTGATATAAACTCGTCCGTTGGCTACTGAATCTCTTCTCTTAAATGCCGAATTTTGATATAAACTGATCGCATCTCTCCCGAGTGCTGAATTAGGCAAAGCTTGGCGGATTTCGACATAGCCGCGATAGTGATGTCACAGTCACCTGTTTGTATACATGCGCAATATTATTCTGAATAACTCATGACATAAGAAATCGACGATAAACATTATCACGGTCTTCGCATATATAATTATTTCATATTGCCATGCAATTAATTATGCATAGAGATAGACTAGCTCACCTAATTAGAACTACTTTTTCTAAATTCATGAATGAGTTAAACGGCCCATGAGTAGCCATCTTGAAACACAAATGAGTAATATTTTGTGAGTTCGACGAGTCGGCGTGTTACAATCACACCATTAGAGGGAGTAAACACAAAACAAAGTCATCATGAACATGCTGGTAATGATCTTATGCTGAATTCTTCGCTTATATTTGAACAATTGTCGTGTTTGCATCTGTTTTCACTGTTTACCTGTCCATACCTTTAACGAATGTTCTGCAGCCTGGAGGCTTAAATTGTAGAAAATACACGATCTACTGTATCAGTAGCAAGTGAAATCATTGTAGCTATTGTTTCAGTAAACCACTTGTTGTATACAATTCGCCAGAAACTGTTACAGCGCCCGTGTTGGCCGCACATTTGATAGGGGGTGTGGACGTAGACACGTCACTAACAGGGTACCCCACCCACCCGTTTTTTAAAGGATATAAAATTTACGGAAGTGGAAAACACCTTTTTGCTTATTTCAACGTTTTAGTTCTGCCAGATAATACATGGGCTGTATAAAATGCATTGTGCAATGTCGTTCTTTAACCCCAATAGCAAGCTTACATCAGGAATGTACCACTGTGTAGATGAAAATTCTAGTTGCTAATGTGGTGATGTGCGACCATTGAAGTAAATCAAGGGGAAAAGTGCGCCCGATGTGGGGCTCGAATCAACTACCCCCTAAACACTAGTACGGCGCTCTACCGACTGAGCTAACCGGGCACCCGTCTAACCCCACATCACCATACTTATTTAAGTATGTGAGAATATGACCCATGGCATGGATACGGCCATAGTGAGCCAGTAGGGCTGTATGTGAGATTTAACTTAAGCTTCATCATCATCATCTCCAGTGATTGCATCACTCCGAGGGAGTATAATCCCAATTGGTACAAGCAACAATATATTGTCACCAAGCAGACTGATAGTTGTTATGACTTATTTTAACATAAGTTTTGTTCTTCGCAAAAAGGTTGAGTCTGACAACCACATATTTTTATACGACATTAAAAGTTAAATGCAACTCAAGTGAAAAAGATGTCTGCTTGTCTGGCTCACAACAATAATTAATTTTACTGCCAAATATAGGCTGTTTCCCCTTAATAATAATATCAAAAAGTGTCAATTTTTCCTAATTCTTTGTTCATTTTTCCCCTCTGACTGAATTTCTTTTTATTAAGTCTGGTTTTTGGGTATTGAACCTTTTATAAATTATCTAAGAATCTTTGCTCTTTCATCACCTCATAGTCATATAACAGACTTTTTTCTGTCCATTTTTGGAAAAAGATCCTAGATAAACTGGGAAAATTTGCGTTGTAAAGTTTGCCAATTTGTGAAAACTTTTTCACTTCAAACTCCAATTTTGGGAATTTTCATAGTTAAATAAAAAGACTGCTCATATCTAAATTTTATATAAACAAGCATTCTAATCTACAATTCTTATATATATCATCTGGCAGAAAGACACCCAAATTGTCCACAAACATTCATGACACAAGGGAAAATAATGGCAAGAGTTAATCAAAGAGCTTCAAGATATACCATGTCGCTCCAGTAGATGATTTTTCGTATTCTGAGTGGGATTTATTTTCTGATTGGGAAAAAATCATATATTTGGGAGTGGGTCCACCAATGATCCGGATTCAAGTCTAGATTATTTGTGATTTATAGATTTAATAAAATGTGTTTTTTTTTAAATGTTTTCAGTCGTCGATCATGCCTACGCCGAAGCGTCTGCGTGATTTGATAAGAGAGATTCGGTCAGCTCGTACGCAAGCAGATGAACGAGCAGTGGTGCAGAAAGAATGTGCTCAAATTAGGGATTCATTTAGGGATACTGACAATACCTACAGATGTAGAAATGTGGCCAAATTACTGTACATTCATATGTTGGGATATCCAGCACATTTTGGACAGGTATAGGAATCATTCAGTTATTATTAAAATTAAGAAATTATCAGTGTTTTGAAGTTTGATGAGAAAACTGATGATGTTGCATCTATGACAGTTTCATTGTATATATTTATGTACAATATAAGTGCTATTTAACTGTTCTGACTAACTGACCCCATTCATACATTAATTTATTTCAAAGCCAGTTAATATTACTGGCTTCTATACTTCTTGTACATTATCAATTTATTGCTACTATTAGTACATAATAATCTGTTTAAATTACTAAATTGAATTTCAAATCAAAGACTATTACTTATGCTTCATCCTTTGTGCTAACTTCAACCATAACATGTTTCTTCATATTTTTTCAACAGTTAGAGTGTTTGAAATTGATTGCCTCACCAAAATTTACTGACAAACGAATTGGATACCTAGGTGCCATGTTGCTGTTGGATGAAAGACAAGATATTCATTTGCTTGTGACCAACTCACTGAAAAAGTAATTTGTTTTTGCCATCCATGTTTTACTAATGTATAATTTTGATAGTTCTTACTGAATGCTTTATAGTTTATTACAGAAAGGTTAATAATGTTGCGCTGAGTCCATTGTTCTTATGATTCATTTCCTGTTGTCTGACATATATATAAATGCACAATTGTGTCTTTCCTCTTTTCTCCTTATACTACTGTAAACACTCTAAAAACCAGACTGTGTTCAGTCTAAGTAAAAATGATTCAAAGGGTTCAGATTTTCTTGGGATGCTCGTTCGGAATACCGTACTTTGCTACTCATTCTTGTATAAACGTATGCTTTGATAAGTTTCAGTATTTATTGTATACGTACAAGGAATGTTATATTATTATTAAGTGAAATTGGATATCGTCAATTATATGAATTAATTTATTCAATTGGCCGAAATCTAATATGCATTAGGATTAGTCACATCTGATTAAGCACTAACTTTTTGTAATTAAAAACAAAACACACATGAAAATCAGATTGTTTAATAAAGACTGATATCCGTTAGAAGACTGAAGTATGTGTAATTGTCTTATGTTAAATTATTAATTAATTGTTTAACTTTGTTTGTTTCAGTGATTTGGGACATCAGACTCAGTACATTGCTAGTCTTGCCTTGTGTACGCTAGGTTCTATCTGCTCAGCTGAAATGAGTCGGGATCTTGCTGGGGAAGTTGAGAAAATGATCAAATCATCCAATGCTTATATTAAGAAAAAGGTAAGAACATTAATGATAGTCAACAGTTGAGTTCATCAGTCATCACTTTTTGCGTCTTCTTTTAAGGCACTAAAATACTTAAAAAGTTTTGAGTTATGTAGTGGTAGTAGAAATATCTACATGTCTTTCCATGTGTTAGTTGGAATTATAATCTAACTGCTTCATGTCCCAACTGTCATACATGTAATACAGTGACTAGATATTTGTCTTACCTGATCATTTCTTTTTAAAGTGGATTGGCCAACAGAGTTTTTTTATGTAATTTATCTGTGGGAAGATTGCGTATGCATGTATTTGGTAATGAACCCGAGAGACAGATTGTGTTTTGTTTGATTTTGCGAGCCATGAAGCAAGTCTGTTTGTGTTTCAGGCAATATTGAGTGCATATAGAATTATAAAGAAAGTACCTGACTTGATGGAGATGTACATTCCTTCTACACGTGCTTTGTTGAATGAAAAAAATCACGGTAAGTAATCTTGCTTGTGGTCTGATTTCACATTTCATCAGAATTTGCCCAAATTTGAAGTTATTTGCCTTAACTTTTGAAGCTCAATGGTAAAGACAGCTTAGAGCTTACTAACTAAATGAAATTGATTGCCAGACATTTCCTTGTCGATCAACTCTAAAATGTATGATCATTATTTAGGATTTCATTATAAATAATGTTTAAAGATAATAATAGACTTACATCTCAACAACATCATCATAATAATTTTAACTGTAATTTCAGATTGTAGTAATTAATTAAATACCTTTTCAGAAGAAAAAAACTCAAAAGATGTACAGATCGTTCAGTATTGAACTAATTAATTATTCATTATTTGTTTATATTGGCATGAAATATTCAGTTTGTTAACATACAATGTTACATTAATGCTTCATGCACTAGTAACCCTTCTTAGTATAAATGGTCCGTGGAAAGACGACTGCTATTTTTATTACTGTTGTCTTATTTGTTTACAAATGTTGATGAACCTGACAGAGCATTTAGATCATTTTTGACTGAATTTTACCATTTTATTGTCAAAATACCTATAATCTAGAGAAAAATTTACCCTTCAGACAGAATCCTGGGTGTCAAAAATGAGGCTATTTGGAAATTCCAGGGGTCAAGCAGAACCCCTGATTTAACATCAATTTTGTGTGTAAGGTTTGTTCTTGTGTTTCAGGTGTGTTGCTCACAGCTGTTTGTTTGATCACGGAAATGTGCGAGAAAAGTCCGGACACTCTCACTCATTTCAGAAAAGTAATTCATATATTTCTCACTCATTTTATATGTATAAAAGTTGATGTTTGTTGTGCTTTGAAGGGGCCTAACAAATTAATTGCTTGAAACATTGCTGATGAAGATTAATGTTTAGGCTTTTAGTTTCCACATTTTTTTGCTCTCATGAGCATATTGTTCTCGGGGTGAGCTATTGTGATCATTTATCATGCACATACCAGTTTACCTTTGCATTTTTGGGCATAGTTTTTACACTTTTTTTACATAAAATATGCCATCTTTTTCTTATGTATACTGCAGAAAATTTAAAATCTTCTTGTTTTTGGTCAATGAAACCAAGATTTCTTCTCATAGTCTGTTTATTGAATTTCAAACTGAATATTCAAGGTTCAGTTACGGGTATATGACAGCTTCACAATATTTTTTTAGTTTTGTAATTATAAGGACAGCTCATTCAATGAAAGGCACAGTGAAATTACTGAATAGAAATACAGGTGTTTCACAGGGATTTGTGAATGTGGGAACATTTGAAGTTATTGATAATTAACTGTTCTTTGTGCGAAACTTATTGAAGTATGGAATAGCATTTCACATAACAATCTTCAGTTGTGTTTGATTATTATAACTGGATAAATGATAAATCATAATCAAATTAATTACCATATTGTTTGTATTGACTTATTGCTGTCATCTTTTTAGACTGTACCACAGCTGGTTCGAATATTGAAGAATTTGATTATGGCTGGGTATTCACCTGAGCATGATGTGTCTGGTGTCAGTGACCCTTTCCTACAGGTATGTCTCTCCAAACAGTTCTCTGACGTATCATTTATTGATAAGTTACTGTACGAACTTGCATGACAGTTACTATTTAGATTCAGAATCAAATCAGGTCACATTTTAATACGGGATCTCTAATGAGATATGTCTTAAATCCACTTATCTAGATTTAATAATTGTCAATAAGACTGAAATACATGTTTTAGACTGACTCGCTCATACTTCTACCTCTGTCTAAGATGTGATAGATTTTTCCATTAATTTTCCATGTTTTAAGTGTAAATGAAAATCTCCATTAAAGACATTTGGTGAAACATAGGTTAATTAAACACTTTTTACTTAAAAACTTGAGTAAAACATTCAGCATTATCATCTATATATATATTGCTTAAGTTAAAGATATGTATGTAAGTCTGTGACATCACCCACTTGCTGGGAACCAGAGGTAAGCAAAAATTGTCATTACTTATATTTATAATATAGCAAAATTATAATGTCCCCCGTCAGAGAAGAGAGGGCATAAAGGTATGCACTTGTCCGTTTGTCCGTCCGTAACCTTTCCGTTTCTAAACAATAACTCGAGAACCCCTTGACCTATCATCCTCAAACTTTGTCCACACATTCACCTTGGGTAGCAGAGGAACCCTATTGATTTTGGAGTCAAAGGTCAATGTCACAGGGGGGCATAACGTTTACAAACATCTCTTGTTCTATTTGATCTTGTGATTACCAGTTTTACAAACAATTCTGTTATCTTAGCATTCATATACATTCTGTCTATTACAGGTGAAGATTCTTAGGCTGTTGAGGATTCTTGGAAAGCATGACGCAGAAGCTAGTGAGACGATGAATGATATTTTAGCGCAGGTAAATGATGACTAGTATCTCCTTGGTTCTTGGGATCTGCTAAATGGGAGTTCTGAACGCCTACATCTTTTCTGGTGACTCGTTTTGTGTGATAAAATTGCATGAAAGGACTCTTACTTTATAAAAACATTTATTTTTATAGTTAGATGGGAACCCTGATTAATATCCCATTCAGTTCTCTGTTTGAATCTCACGATTTCTATGGTTAGGTCTAACACTGTACTAAAAGTATTGGTTTTAGCTGAAAAAATCTAATTATATGTGTGTTGTTTATATGAAGTTTGAACATATGTAGTTTATATTAAGAATAGATTTGGGTAAAGCATCATAGAAGTCAAGGTCTCCTTAGCTAAACTTTGCTTATTGGTTTCCACTAAGGTATTCATAGATTTCCTTTTTATTTTCTTATGAAATTACTTGTTGTAGGTCGCAACAAATACGGATACAAGCAAAAATGTGGGACATTCAATATTGTATGAAATTGTACTTACTATAATGGGTATCAAGTCAGAATCTGGATTGAGGGTAAGTTTACATATAGCACTATAAAAAGTGTCTGTCAGAACCTTCAGTGAAACGTAAATGTTTTGCTTGAGGCTGTTGGGCAAGTTTAATTCACCTACTCCTTGTTCAAATGTAATCCCAGTACTGTAATGTGTAGTCCTGTACTGACAATACAGTATTATATAGTATTATCTTCTATTGTTTATTGCAAGTTGTTTTTTGTATTGATGATCATGATCAAATACTAAAAAAAAAAAATCTTAAAAGCACTCAATTTTTTCATTTAAAAATCTGTAAAGCTCTCAAATTTTTCATTTCAAAATCTCTAAAGCTCTCAAATTTTTCATTTCAAAATCTCTAAAGCACTCAATTTTTGCATTTAGAAATCTCTAAAGCTCTCAAATTTTTCATTATTTGAAAGTACTTAATGCTATAAGTTGGACGACTCGTCTTGTTTTAGCTGTTAAACATTCTTGTCTTCTTTCCAGGTTTTAGCTGTAAATATATTAGGAAGGTTTCTACTAAATAATGATAAAAATATTAGGTAAGTGTTATTCTTAAAGTATATACAATCTGTCAGATGTGTTACATATAGATGTCTTTACATTGTACTTAATGCAAGTTTGAATCCAACTTGGTAAAATATTTATTATGTCCTTGAAATAAATGCTAGTAAATTTATTTTAATGTAATTTTGGTCAGAAGAAGTGTTGAATTATAACTCGACTAGTGTAGCATGTGCATTTCTGATAGTTGAAATGTTGTACTAATTGGCCAAATAAAGAAACATTTCTTTTCGTCCGCATTGTATAGATATGAGATATCTTCCTGTTTTTTTTTAAAAGTGTAGAAACATTGCTGTGGATAATATCTCATCGCATGTATCATATAATAATATAATCTATTTATTGTTCTTTGGATGACAATTAGTATTTGCCATGTTGTCTGTCTGTAGCGCCCTAACCAATTTGTATTGAATTCTTTACCGCATGACACCCAATTTCAGCCGGGTTCAACCAATGTCAAGGTTATTTGGGTAGGTTGAAGGTCATTGTTATTATCTCTATTATAGGTATGTAGCTTTAAATACGCTGCTTCGAGTCGTTAATGCTGATTATAATGCAGTGCAGCGACACAGAACAACTATTGTGGATTGTTTAAAAGATACAGACATCTCTATTAGAAAGTGAGTTTGTATTTCTTATGAATTTACTCTTTATTATTGCACTATTATTGCTAAAATGTTGTCATTATAACACTTGCCATACTGTTGTTCGGTAACCCTTTGTCCGGCTTGTGTAACCGGCCAGATTGCCTCCGACACTGGAGTGAATGCTCCTTACTTTTAGAAAATTCGGGTTTATATTGACACTCTGCCCTATATTTTGGAAACTCTTCTCTAAACATGGTTACACTGATAATTTGCATAATTTCTTGTCGTGGAACTTGACTGTGAAGAGCATATAATGACTGGTTGTCATGGTGATAGGTTAATGTGACTAGGCGTGGTATCTTGTTATACATTGGTGAGATGTAAAACCCAATTCAGATACCTTATTATGACTGGTTGTCATGGTGATAGGCTAATGTGACTAGGCGTGGTATCTTGTTATACATTGGTGAGATGTAAAACCCAATTCAGATACCTTATTATGACTGGTTGTCATGGTGATAGGCTAATGTGACTAGGCGTGGTATCTTGTTATACATTGGTGAGATGTAAAACCCAGATACCTTATTTCCAAATTCTATTTAATCTTGGTAATGTAAATGGATACAAATATATTATATTTGATGTATTTATTTGTAGACGAGCAATGGAGCTGTCATTTGCCCTAGTTAACACAAATAACATACGAGGTATGATGAAAGAACTTCTCTTGTTCCTTGAGAATAGTGATTCCGAGTTCAAGTCTGATTGTTGCTCTAAAATTGTGACTGCTACAGATAAGTAAGTGTCTATGATAGCTTTGTATATTTTCAGTTTGAGTCAGTATAGTATTTTGGAAATACAAGGATTTTTTAAAACTTTTAGACCACTTTTCTCTGAAATGTAGTATGTGTTTGTTACAAATCAGATTTTGTATTCACTAATTAATCTGTTGTGTAGTTGTTAACTTAGTGTAGTGGTAAGCATAACGGACCGGCAATCTGTAGACCTGGGTTAGATTCCCGGTAGCGCCATTGACCGATTTTTCGTGTTTCTCAAACATGACTTTATTTTATTGTTATTTCCTTAGATTTCAACTGTAATATTTAACATGTCAAACATATGCTTACACCGTGACGTCATTATGTGATTGTGTAACAATTATAAATTTGATATACTCTGTTTCTTTTAACCATTTACTCTGTATTTTATGCTATACACATTTATAATTCAGACACTCTCCAAACAAAAGATGGCATGTGGATACAGTGATGCGAGTCATGAAAATTGTAATTATTAAAATGAATAATTTTTTCATTTGACAGTTTTTTTCTGCTTCAATCTTTAAATGACCCTGAACACTATTTACTTTAATCACAATGCATACATCACTTTAATCACTCTGTTGGTATACATAGTGTACACCAGGCTGCATTTTCACAAAGAATTGGTTTTCAGGATCAAGATCGAATATAAGTTCTTGCTAACTTTGAAAAATGTCACATCATGTGATAGATATGAACGTTTTGCACAACTTTTAAGACATTAAAAGTTAGGTTTCATGTTTATTTAGAAAAGGATTATGATTGATAAGTTAAAGACTGATTCTTGAAAATTGATCCAGATTTGATCTGTATCAAATTCAGTGATAAGTGTAATTTATTATTTTCTCAACAAAAAAGTAGAGTTTTGAGGGTTTTCAAAATGTGAATTAGAAGATTTTAGGTCTATTGTGTTAGTTTATGAATAGTACTGCATAAAGTTTTCAATTTTCTCACAGAAAATGGCAAATATATTTCAGGATCAAATTGATCCAGTATTGGTCCCTTGTGAACACAGAGCCATTAGCTTATATTTCTTATAGTTCTCTGTAGCTAGCAATTACTCATGCTAATAATTTTCTTTTCACTCGTCAATCTACAAGCCAGATTGGATAATTTGCCGTTTATGGTCCATTACATTTGACAATTGTCTGTTTCAAACTCAAAATTGCTTCTCTTTGTGTAAATGTCTTGTTATATGACCAAATGACCACATTTCGTATTTCAATTTCATCTACTGATTCTGTATTTCAGGCTGGCAATTATGTTCACAATGATATTGTATCTATAGTGATACAATTAGTAGCAAGTGCTAACCAGATACATTCATACACTGTACGTCAGTTGTATTTCCTCATGAAAGAAGACAATTCTCAACAGCCTCTATGTCAGGTGGCGTCGTGGTGTGTCGGCGAGTACGGAGAGCAACTTTTGCTACCTCCAGCTGAAGAAGATGATCTAGGAATGGTAATACTTGTTGTCACGTCCATGTTCTCGTTTAGTTGAGCTTATTTCTGATATACTAGTCAGTAGAAATCTTAGGGTTTTTGTCATATGGTAGTTTGTTTTGGATTATTATTTAGTATATCAGGGGTGTCGACTAGTAAAATTGCTCAGTAACTTAACCACCTGGCTACTTTTCTTGTACGAATGATCATAATTAAGGTGAGTACCACCATACCCCACCTACTTTGGATGATTTCCCTGCTAATTCAAAAATTGGTGACACCCCTGGTATATAGCTTCTCAATGGAGTGCCAAGTTCTTAAAACACTGATTCCGAGTCTTACAATTAGTGTCCAATGTTATATATTAATGATAAGAGTTTTTAGGAAAAAAATGTAATGCAATATACAAAAAATATGCATCAATTTAACATCTCTGGAGCAATGACTGCTCAAGAACAACCGAAATTCGCATCACCTGTAGTGTGTTGCTTCGGAGAGAATGTACTGTATTTGTGGCTGTGTGAAAGGATTTACAGTTTGCAATATATAATTAATTACTATCTATTGTACAGATTACTGAGGAAGATGTTGTCAGAGTATTACGTAAAGGTCTAGAGAACAACAATTCATCAGTGGTAACCAAGGAATATTGTATTACAGCTTTGATGAAACTCAGTACACGCTTCACTGCAACTAGAGAGTAAGTTGTTCAGTTAGATCAGACGCCCATTCAATGTCTTTCTGTCACCTCATCTTTTCACCCCATTCAGATTTTCAAATAATTCCATGAAAGAGACAATGTGTTTCATTGTGTTGTTCCAGTAAAAGTCTTTAAGCTTAGAGCATACACAGATATTAGCAGTTATGGGGTGGACAGATGTTTTTTTGTAAATAGGCAATAATCTGGTTTTATATTACTGTGAATGAATTCCCAGAAGTGTGGTTCATGTTCTCATCTTGATAGACCTGGAATGTTTTCATGAGGAGTAGAAGATGTATTAACCTGATTGTCGTAAATTCCCGAACCAGTTTTTTTAAAATATTACTGAAATTTTGTATAAAGTCTGATGTCTGATACTGGGTTGTTTAAATCACTGAAAGTAGTAAAGCTATATCAACATGGTATAGCTTTTATATCTTGGTGCCTTGTTTTTCTGGATAATCTTTATATTTGTATTATATTCATTGTTATTGCAGTTTGATATTGGACATCACATCTCGGTATAGCAGCAGTACACAAGCTGAGCTCCAACAGAGAGCTGTAGAATACACTACTATATTTAGAAAATATGACCAAATGAGGTAATATCATTTATACCACGATTCTTGCATTTCTTGGGAGTTTCTGGTGGGTTAAGAAGTGTAATGGATTGCGCTGGCAGTCATTTTATTTATGACTTGAAATCATTTTCAATTTACATGACTTTAAGATTTGATTATTCAAAATCTTGACATTTCATTGATAATTTGTTTGAATTATATTGATAATTTGTTTATATACTCGAGGACAAAAGTTTTGCATGGTGTAAAAATCTTAGAAAATTACAGATAAACAAACAGATTACCTGTATTCGATTTCTAATATCCAAATTAATAACATTCAATAGTACACTTATCACATTATTTTATGACTGAGATACAACATAAAACAGATTTTTTTATATGATTTGAAGTTTTCAAAAATATGGAAAGTGCACAATTTTTGTCCCTGAATATTGATACTTCAGATTCAGAGTTAGCATGTAAATGTTTTTTACTTACTGTCTACAATATTTGCTATAAAATGAAAAGAACAAAACCCTGGCAAGCAAGTATTGATTATAGTTGTGTATTTTTCTGCATTTATTACATAGACTATAATGATTTTCTAGATCTGCCCTATTAGAACAAATGCCATTGATGGAAGTGAACAGAACGAAGGAAATGTTGGATGGGGAGGAGGAGGGTAATTCATTACTGGATACAACACCCTCTGTGGAACGCAATAATATAGAAAATATCAAGCCTCCTGCTTCTACTCAAACTGAGGTAAGGCATTATCAGATTTCACAGTCCGACAGGTTGTATATCATTTTTGTTGAGCCTGCTTGCAGTGAGTTTGACTTAGTTGCCAAAATGGCGTCCATTCGTCCGGATTTGTTTTGTCCGTACCATTACTTGGTCATTTTGGGGAATTTTCAGGCACAAATGTTCACCACAAGATGGTGTGTCGCATGCAAGACCCATGTCTATAACTCAAAGGTCAAGGTCACATTTAGAGGTCAAACATCACAAAATGAATCTAAACATCTTGTCTAGAATATTACTATGCCATTTATTGGGAGGATTTTTAATTACTTGGCACAAATGTTCGCCCGGAAGAGACTGATTGTCGCACATAAGACCTGTGTCTTTAGCTTGAAGGTCAAGGTCAAACTTGGTGGTTAACGGTAAATAAGGGTCTAAAACATCTTGTCTAGATTATCACATTGGGAGATTATTTAAATTACTGGGCACAAATGTTCACTATGATGAGATGACAAGGTAAATTTAATGGCACAGTAATGTGTAAGAAATTATGTTATTGTCTAGATATTAGTTTTTCAGTTGTCATAGTAAATATAATACTGTTATAAAATTTCAGAGTCAAAATATATTGGATCTATTGGGAGATGTTGGTTCCATGCCTGTTATACCTACCCAACCTCCAGTACAGCCAATGAAATCGGAACCAGTCGATCTTCTCTCATTACTAGATGATGTTGCTACTATATCCAGTAATCCAGGTAATTCATATAGAAATAGGCACTGTGCTTTGATTTGAATGTAACAACATGTTACAAAAAGTTAACTCTGATCTATAGCTCTATATCTACTGTACTATAATCATGGACCTGTCTTATCAGGGTCATTTTTTACCTGCTTAAACATATAAACATATTAATTATTCTAAAATATGTGGTAAATTGGAGAGTGTGATTATATATGTGTTGAAATAAGTGTTGGTCCTACATATTACAACACCTTCACTCCAAACAGTCCAATCAGAGGCCTCTATGCCAGATTCTTCTGATGTTTTTTGTGAAATTTAAGTGGGGTACTGATGGAAACATGTTAGACCCAATTTTTAAAGTCCTCGAGCTGAACGTATTCTGCCATTATCATAACTGGATTTCTTATAAATATTTCTCTCTATTTTAGCCACTACCAACAGCACTCCACTAGGTGGAGATAACTTGTTGGATGATATGTTTGGATCTCCAGTGTCCAACAACAACAGCATGATGAATGGCAACTCAAATGGTATGGTGCTTTGTTTCAATCTTTCTTACACATCAATGACTTCAAATCTTCAAATAAAAATAAACTTAAACAGTTTTTTTAATCGATTGTACATTGCAATTGTTTGTATTTAGATGTTTAGCCAATCTAGCAACTATAACACTGGATGAAACCCCCATTCTAATATTTAGGTTCAGATGAGCTAGATACGTCTTTGATACATAATATCTATGTGTGTAACCATTCTACTCAACATGTGTGTAACAGAAACACTTGCATGGTTGTAGTAATTAGCTTTATTCTCTTTTGCATACAAATGAGGGATGAAAGCAGATCTACTGTATCTTCATGTAAATAAAGACACAGATGGACTTGTCTCGCTTTCAACCCTCAATATGCATTTGATCGCTATCATGATTAGATAAACGCTATGACAAAAATATAATTGTTTTTAAAACTTGACATATCAATTATTAACATATTTTTGATTTCAGTGTCTGCACCCATGATTGCATTCAACAAAAATGGCTTATTGATAGAATTCAGATGTGAGAGAGAAAATAACTTGGGGTCGGCGAGCATTATCAACGTCAAAGCTTCTAATACTTCACCAATACCAATGTCAGAGTTTGTGTTTCAGGCTGCAGTACCAAAGGTTAGCTATATAAGTGCTTAGTGTACTTTGTGTTAGAACCCTCGTATAATTTGTTTTGTCTATGTTCCTGTATTTCATGTTCTTCTTAAATAGAAGAGAAATAATCATGTAGTTAACATGCCGAAGTTGCAGGAATTTCAGACAGGTCGCGGAAGTTGCAGGACTTTCCAACATGTCAGACAGGTCGCGGAAGTTGCAGGACTGTCAGACATGTCAGACAGGTCGCGGAAGTTGCAGGACTTTCCGACATGTCAGACAGATTTAGACAGGTCGCGGAAGTTGCAGGACTGTCTGACATGTCAGACAGATTCAGACAGGTTACAGAAATGGCTGGACTGTCCGCATGTCAGACAGATTCAATCAGGTCCTGTAGTTTCATGCAAGGTCCCTGACCAAATGTTCAATATATTGACAAACTGCCATGCATTCAAAACCAGTAAATGTCGTACATAAATTTCTTTTGATAGATCAGTGATAGTGAGATTCTATTGAATGGAGGGCAATCTGCGTAGCATTTAATAGAAGCCTATTAATGGTGATTCACCAACTTGGTTAAATAAATAACAACAGCTGTTTTCTTTCCTTTGTCACATTGATCACCTTATATACATACTTCATGGCAGCAGAAAAACAAATGAGCTGCGACATGACAAAATCTGTTTTAGCGACCAAAAAGTCCATTTTCTAACCGATATATTGTTGAACTTTCATTTAATACCAAAAGTATTAAATAGGATGTCTTCTTTTCTTCATATAGCAATTCCAATATTAAGAATAAGTTGCAAAAGCAAGCTAAAAATGATGATGTCGCGTTAGAATGTACATAATTTAAAAAAAAATCTTCTGCTCTTCAAATGGAAAAAAACAAATTATGCAACACTAATAAATATTTCCTCTTTCGTTGACTTTTAAATCAAAATTGTCCATAACATCTTCGGACAAAAAACTTTGTTTGTGACGTCAGAACTTCAATTGGGAAATAGTCGAAGTCATAACCAACGTCACGAATACAGGTTTTGTCATGGTGATGTATTCCTTTTTGTAATTAGCTCCAAAATCTTTATCGTTGTTGTTGTAATCTACTCTCATTATATTCTGTATCAGTAGTTGTGAATTTATTGTTGGAACTACATGTTTTCATTGATATAGTTCTGGTTTGAAAGCAGTTGTTATATGATCTATTTTGCAGTCATTCCAACTCCAGTTACAGTCACCTTCTGGTACTATGTTACCTCCACTCAATGGTGGTACTGTCACACAGGTGATAAAACTCAACAATCCACAACAGGTAAATTAATTTCAGACAGACAATTTTTCCATGAGGTTGCTTGATTATCGTAATGGACAATCCCCCAGTATGGACTAGGTTAAGTCTTATTAAAGCAGATTTCCTTGCTTGCATGCAGACTGACCTTTGCATATTTTATACAGCTATTATTTTTCAAATGTAAATAAAGTAAATAAATTTGATTGTGCAGTCTTTTGAAAGAACTTTGACTGTGTAAAGTATAGATGATTTTCTCTTAATCAAGTCTTTGTTTTTAAACTCACTAGCTAACATAAAAGCAATCTTAACAACTTCTTTGTTGCACAGATCTCAGGACATGAAACTTTTAGACTTTTTGACAATGTTTAGAAGTCATCACATGGCGTACACACTTGTGTTTGCGTAATTGACTGTATTACATAGTCTGTTTGCAATGTACAATGTTAAAACTGTTTATTTGTTTGTTTTAAAGTATTAAATTTACCTTATTTTTTACTTTCAGCAACCCATTAGGGTGCGTCTAAAACTCTCGTATTCACAAGACGGCAATACAGTGTCTGAAATAGGGGAAGTAAATTCATTCCCTCCAGAATTGTGGCAATAGTGATCACAGATTTAGGTTTATATTAGTAAATGTGGCATTCTGAATACAAAATATCTGTTGTGAAGCTTCGCCAAGGCATGAACTGGAAATAAGGCTAGCGTGTTTTGGGTTGGGGGGGGGGGGGGGGGAGTTGGTAAAAGTTACTGTGATATGTGGCGATGCCTGGATACATATTTCGTGGAAGTACAAGCCTCAAGGATTTACCCAGAGTGCAAGTAATTGAGTATACTGCTTTTGTTGTTACTGTTCTTCATGGAACCCTTTTCCATTACTTGGATAGTATGTGTGTATGAATATTCTTAACATCTACGACAGTAAAGGAATGAATTGTTAAGCTAGTTAAGCTTGAGTGTCATTGATCTTGTCTTGTTAGATGCAAATACTGTCCTAAGATTTGATATATACATAAGCTCTTTATTTTTATGTCTTGTACATTTGACATTGACATCATGTTTTACTTCTTGCATTTTACATCTACATCAATCCATATATGCTTTCACGTTATAGTTCAAGAAATCTGAACATTCTGACGTTTTCTCACAAGGATTTCAATTACAAATTCTGAGAAACATTTGTGGAAAAAAATTGAGATCATCTGTGTACTGTATATGCCTGTAAATAGGAGGGTGCAAAATTTGGCATTTTTTCAATGTTCTTATATTTAAGAGGACTAAAATAAAACTACGTCGGGTCTGTGGCCACCAAATTAAATCCAAATTGTGACAATGACCGCATATATTCAATGCATTATTTTGAATACAAATCTTTGTGTCATAGAAAACTATTTGCTTGTGAAGGGTGTGAAATAATATATACCTGGCTTAATCCAAAACAATTGATTACTCATAACAAGACAGCTTAATAATAAATAGCATTTAACAAACAATATCCACCCCTAGTGCCTCACAACTACAGATAGTAAAATATGGTTACTGGAAAACTTAATAAGCAGCTTAATTTGTCTGCTAAATTATGCACATGTCACTACATGTATTTATATATATATGCAGTCAAGCCTGTTTTAAGGGACCTTATATAATACTATGGGATGTTGCAAATAAAATGTCACATAATGACAGGGAGTCTCTTAATACAGGGTCAACATGCATTGCGAGGAGAGAATAGGGTCGTATATGACAGGAAGTCGCTTCAATGAGTCGCTTTGGCATGTTGGACTGTTTATCTGCACAACTGAGAGTTCACCAAACATACAGAAATATTTGGCGGTGTACATTATTTGTGATCTTTTACATTGGCGTGGTCTAGAATTTGTCAGAATCGATGTGGACTGCCATTATAGCAGAAATAAAACCACTGACAATACTTCCTGGTATACAGACATTTCAACAAAAAGGTTACAATATGGAAAAATGAAGACAAACTCGATGTTTGCAACGCTTTTCATATAATTCTTATACTTCTTCAGGCAAACTAAACAATGGTATTGGATACAAAACACAATTATGATGATGTTATGACATCATAATTAAAGTGTGACGTAACGTTTGGCGCACTCTTAGCATTGTACATTTATAAATCATAATATATGTAAGCAAACAACAAATTAAGACAAAAAGATTAGAATTAGGAGTCCCCAGGACAGAAGTAGGAGCTCAGGACTCGAACTTAGAAGTTCACTAGAAGCCTGATTTTGAATAAAATTTCATATTATGTTGCCTATTGCATGTTGTAATTACTGTTCTTGTTTGTAACCCTGTCAGCAATTTGGATTAAGTTCTACATTTTTGTCCCCCTCCCCCCTTCGAAGAAGAGAGGGCATATCGGTTTGCACACGTCGGTATGTCCATCCATCGGTCTGTAACCTTTTCGTTTCCGATCAATAACTGGAGAACCCCTTGACCTATCATCCTCAAACTTCACCTTGGGTAGCAGAGGCACGTTATTGATTTTGGGGTCAAAGGTCAAGGTCACAGGGGGCATAATGTTTTACAAACATCTCTTGTTCTTAATGTCATCTACATGCTGCAATAGTTCATCACTTGCATGTTACATGATGTATTGAAATTTGTCTGAATGACTGACTAGGCTTGTCTGTCTATACGGTTAGATTAAAAACTTCAGTGTTCTGTTTGGCATTGGTCATCATTAGTATTATACATGTTCATCCTGTGTTGTTTATCTGTAGTTTTTGCAAATCATGCATAGAAAATAAGTCGGCCCTTTTTTATGGCAACTTTGGGGCCAATATTGGGCCCCATTCCACAAAGAAAAAAGTGTATATTTTTCCCCCACTTAGAAAGAAAATTTTCCTCCAGTGAAATTATCTAAAATTTTAGCCTTATAAATAACCATATTTGGTGATTCATAATGCAAATTTCCCCTATCAAAAGGACCCGCCATACTTCCCCAAAAATTGAAAAAAAGGCTGTAAATCTATCATTAATTAATCTCCAGATTGGTTATGTCAGATGGTAATGATTTGATGAAAATAGACTAAGACAAATTAGATAAATCAATTCTATGGAAACGACGCAAGACTATACTAACTCCTATGTATTTATATAGGATTGAGTATAGTCTTGCGCTGAACTATCGAATTTTGATGTAACATTTACTGTTGTAACCGTACATTTAGGTAATTTGTTGACTTTGAAGTCCTATATGCTACTTGTTATCCTTATGGTTAATAAATTTCTTATATTATAAATATATTACGCTCATTCTATAAAGTAACTTGTATAAAATCAGGTACTTAAAATAGTACAAAGAGTTGGTCCTTTTTTTTTAAATTTCTTACTATTATGTGAAAAAAGTTACAATATTTTAGTAATAGTGATATATATAATTTGCTTTCTCCAGTTAGTCATGTAATGTAACAGCAATATGTATTTATTTAAGTTACCATTGTTAGTGTGTTGTATCATTCGCAGGGTCTTGAAACAGATTTGTTTTTGTTGACAGGTATGTAGGCTACTGATAAACACATGTGGCAAGACCCTGTGATATAATCTCTCATACAAATTCAGTTTGACATATTGATAGGTCATCAGTTTGAGTCTGGCTTGATTTTCACATATCATGATGAACAGTTTTACATTAATATAAGTGCTGAAATGTTTGAGTATGTGATGGTATATAGCTGGATGGTATGATGTGTACTGTTATATAGATAATCAAGCTGTATAATATTCATTATTGGCTTCAAAACTTATTTTAAATATGGTACAAGATAGAACATAAGTAGATGGTTGGCCCATCCTTCTTAAGCCCCTGTCGATATGACATATATTGTGATCACACGGATGTGCGGGTGGCGTCTGGCATAGTGGTTCTTATCAAATCTTCACCAAATTTCATGACGATTTTTATGGGCTAGATAATTATCGTGACCAAATTCAGTTACCTGCATGATTACATGGACAGGACCCATTAATTTACAAAAGTTTGCTACATTAACACCGTCCACTTCGTACCTTAGAGAGTCTTCGTCCTAACTTCAGCAAACTTTGTCACACTGTTTATTGGCACAATATCTTGGCCATGTTTACTAATCTGAATAACTGGATGGATTTTCACCCAACTTGTCATCCTGGCTTGGGCCATGCAAGTGTGAACAAATGGTTCTGCCCTACGGCTCACTTTTAAGGGCTCATAGCTTTCTTGTCATAAACTTGAAAATTATAAATTAATTTGGGGTTATGTTAAGCTGTGCATCTAGGCATTTTACGTCAATCTGTAACCACAGTACATATCATATAACTCTTCCAGTTGTGAATGTCATTCATTTGTATTGGCAAGGTAACCTGTAACCACTTTCAGTTCGAATCCTATCCAGGATATTGAAATTGTAAGAGACAAAGCCATCCAGCTGGCTAACAGATAGTTGGTTGTTCTTCCTCCATCTTAATATCTGGAATAGTCACCCCATGACCCTAGCTCTTTATGTGACTTAAAAGCCCCATTACAAAAAAAATACGTTTACATAACCTAGTGCTGCACAGGAGATGTATTTTGTTGTTTAGACAAATTAGATTTGCCTAATCAATATTTTAGTCGGGAGTTCATAAGGTAAAATTGTAAATAACATAACTATTTTATTTATGACATATATTTTTTTTCTTCACCATAATTTGATTTTGCAGATTTATTTCTCAACTTGCTGACTCTATCAGTTTATTTATTACTCATGATTCACAAACATTCTGTACATAACACTGCAGTTTGTAAGCTCCTTACTAACTAATTGTGCTTTTAACTTTAATCAGAGAGTGTGCTGCATATTGCATTGTTTACATAATTGAGTTGCTATGGACACTGTTGCATTTTAAATGCACATAATTGTTTTTCATTGCTGTCCGTATGTTATGTACAGTTTGATATATATTGTTTTGAGTTGCAACCAAAAACCATTCCATTTTGTTAAAGCCTTAATTCCTGTTCTGTTCCATCATGTTTAACATTTTCAATAATTTCTTTATTGATATAACTTGTTTAAAGGTACTTATCTGTTGTGCATATATATAAGTGTGATGTTTCAAATGTGCTAGCGAAATGGTTAAACCAAGTAGACAATTGTTTTATTGGCAAGCTTCAAAATTGAGTAAAATGCTTGTAGTGTCTTGCATACTAATTTCTCTGAGATGTTTGACAAATAAAATGAGAGGTCGGCGTTGTTGATCCGACGTTTGTGTACATTGCAGGAAAAGATCCTCAATTTTGAATTTTTTCAACTTATTTTGAGATAAATTTAATGTGTCCAACTATTACCACTTGTTGCAAGTAATAATACCATGTTTACTTATCTAATTGTTGAAACTCTTTGTTTGGTACTGTACCATAGAAGTCTATGTATGCTTGTGTGTGCATGGTCGACTAATACTCATCTACTACATCGCTTGCTTCGGTGATTTGTGAAAAATTCTGTTAAGTCTTCAGTGAGCCTGCTTTGAAATCATGTTCATGCATTTTTAGTCAAAGCAATGTTGAATGATCTTGTTTTTAGATGACAGCCCCATTGGGTTTGAGTAAGTTTTTGTTGCTAATGATAATAATATGTCATTTACTCGACAATATATCTTGTTAAACTTTTGATGATTTTTGATTGCAATTGTACATGTTATTGTATGTATGGTATATGATTTGTTTTACTGTAACTATGTGCATATGTAATTCTACCTATTGTGTTTTCTGTAATAGTAATGGAACACAATAGAAATTAAATTATTTATAAGATAGTTGTAGACGTTTTTATCTAATTATTTAATACCCCCCACTAACAAAGTTTGAAGATGGTATAAAGTTAGGTTCGGTCCTGCGGTCAGACCTTGGCAAGATCTACTACTTCTACACTATTTAAGGGATTCTAATGATGTATTCTATCCATTAACATTTTTTCCCCTGGTTGTCCATCTTAATTTTCCATAGTTGTTCTGTATGGTCAATCAGACCATTCCTTGCGCCCCTGTTCCCATGCGTGTTTACCCTTACACCTCCTCAGTGCCTGGTGTTTGTAGAGTTGTTTTCCCAGGGGTTTGTGTGGGGAGGCGTTGTGTATGTGGTATTCCCTGTAGCAATTTAATCTCTTTTCATACACAAGATTGATCACCATGATGTGAAGATGCGAGAAATTGTCCGAACATTACTGGTACATATGTTATTACACGAGTTATGTGCCCTTGGATAAAATGTGTACAATGGTCTCCAAGAGTTTGTGGCATGTTTAACAGGCAGTTTTAAAAGGTCTCATTTTGGACCTTTTAAATTATTACAATTCAACACTTATATTGCTGTCATATTTTCACTGCTGTTTGTTTCACTCCTTGAAAAATAACTGGAGTTATATGTAAATTAACATCATTAATTATTTTTGCGTATGATTTATATGGTCTCGGGAGAACCACACTATAAATGCACGTTGGTCATTTCTTCACAGTGCATGTCAAACTGAAAATGAACACAAGAGGTTTTTTTCAAGCCGATTTTATTAAATATTATGTGTAACAAAAGAATCATATAAAAAACAATATTTAACAACAAAATACAACACGATACTTTCAAAAATTATTCATACAATTTTAACCATGGAATACGCAAACGCACTGAAATCATTCATTTAATAAAAGAAACTTAAGTTAAACAAATCCCATGATGATTTAATAATTAAATAATTGCAACTCAATTCCAATGCCATACAGTTATCAATTTACCCCATACATTCATTAACTAGGAAGTTACTAGTAAAACCATAGGAAACAAACAATAGAATCAAATTGAAGTTTCATTTTATCCCGCTTTCAGTTGAGTGAAACAGTCAAAAGAATCAAGGAGGAAACTCCCCTTTCAGAGAAGGTTTGAACTGGTTAATGTAGTCCTTGAAACACAATTATACAGTTTGTACCGTTTAGTGAAGATTCACTAGGACCTAATTTCTACACTGATACAGCAATGTCGTGTTCACTTAGCTCGTGAGTTAGCTCCCAGCACATTCTTGGCCTGAAACAGAAAGCATAGCAAGATTTTAGTTCATGTCATTAAAGGAGACAACTTTTAGAATGTTGGACTCTTGCAAACTTAAATTTTCAACGCAAAAGCTGAATGCAGAACTATTATATTTCAATGATCCTGTCGCCATCAAATTGAATGACAAGATACATATATAAAAGATATGTACATATGTTAGTAAATGTCATGTTGAATATAAGGGAGCCACAAGAGAAATAACACTCGGGTGATGACACCTTGGCCTCCTCATTATTCAAGTAATTGGAGTTTTTTTTACAACTTCGGTGATCAATTTTGAATATATAAAACAGTAAGTATAAATGGAATAAAACTCGAACACAAGCCCATGATTGAATATTCGTGCAGACGATCAACCCAATATTCAAATACCAAAATTGCCATTCATTGACATCCCTAACAAAACAAGATGGTTTTCTATAGGATTCCTGTGACAATCGACTCTAAATTCAATTATTCTTCATTCAAATTAAGAAATCACATACTGTATACAAGGAAGAAATTAGAACTTGTGCAAAACTTTCATTAACTAGTAATACCAAGTAAAGAAAACCATCAAAACTGAGCATTCCATGGTGTTAAAACCAAAACGTTCATCATAACAGTGATGTATGTAAAAAGAAAATCGAGACAATACGATTACTGATACATACCATTATCAACATTCCTTTGCATGTTTCTGTCAATATAGCACCTGTCTGTTGACTCTACAATAAAACATACATGTACATATAGTTTAGTTATCAACAACTTGAGGTAATACTGCAGTGTACAAGATGATAAGGCCAAAAAAAATATAAGTGGTTCCAGTTACATGCCTGCAAAAAAATAGGGTAGGTATTTTTTTTTTGGTTTTTGGTTATTAACGACTATAATTTAGTGTCGTTGCGCCATCAGAGTTTCATATGGGACCCACTTTTACGATTTTTTAAATTTTTTATATTGAATAAAAAAGTAAGGGTCGGCAGGGAAAAAATAGGGTCAGTCGGGAAAGTGGAACCACACTTATTTTTTGTTTTGGCCTAAGTAAATCATCTTACTGGATGGAAAAATGGATAAAATATCACACCAGATACCCAGTAGAAATCATTTCTCAACATGACCTGCAGTATTTTCATGTCAATTCCTCCTGCAAGTTACGTAAAAAACTCCTCAGCGACTACATAGTTCAAGCATTACTTCTATAAATGGTAGAACTATTCAATCTTTATGTACTGGGGTATTTTGTTAAGAAAAAGACCTACAGAGTAGCTTTCAACCAGCTTTGAAATCATCTATGTTAAAGGTAAAATACAGTCTTTTTTTTTTACAAAATATCCTCAGTCATAAATATGAAAAAATCGGTGGCAATTGCCTTCATACATATATACTCTGCAACACTGCATTGTCATTGTTCTTTTGTGTTTCCCATAACCACAAATATAAGTGTCTGTACCAATCCTCACCTATGCGCAGAGTTAGCAATAGCATAAGAAATACCCGTATCAGACTCATGTTTTGAAGTTTCGGGAAACTTTAACTAAAAGTTACAATACAATGTTTTAGATTATGGCTGTATAAAGCCATTAAGATGGTGTTTTCTCAACATTATTACTTAGCATATTTTGATAGAAAATAAAACTATGTACCTTTAAACTAAAATCCTCATAAACTACTAAATCCTCATAAACTAATCAGTATATCATGCTTAGAATAAACCTACATTTTTAGCAATATTTCCAAATGAAGTCAGATCCTCCATTCTACGGTCCAAGAAGTACCAGGTGTCCTCAAAACCTTCTGACTTGTCTTGTACCATAAATACTTCCGTGGATTTATAAACTCCTGCCAGAGTAATTCTTTTTGTGTACCAGTTAAACTGAAAATAAAAGTATGTGTAATACAATTTCTGTATACAGTCAAACCTGTGTTAAAGACCACCAGCGAAAAAAGACCACTATTGCAAAACCTGTCTGCAAAGACCACCAATTTTATCTCCCATCAGACCATTTTCAATGATATTTAATCTGTTAATAGAGACCACCTGTAAACAAAGACCACATTTTGCTGTTCCCATGGGTGGTCTTTACAGACAGGTTTGACTGTATTGTCATATGAGCATCAAATTCTTGCTTCAAATCATTTTGACAGAAGCTCGACAGCAATAATTCCACTATTAAATGTAAATTTACCAATGATCTACACATGAGCACAATAGCTCACAGAAGTCCTTCCGACAGAAGCAAACTACATGACTGATTTGAAAACATTGAAGGTACACAATATTCTAAAACTACCGAATACTGACAACCACAAGTATGTATGGACTTTCACAAGTACAGGTAATCCACAAAATTCATATTCAAATAAAGGACTTTATAATCACAAAAATTGATTTCAATTCATGAATAGATATACCCTAATACAAAACTGTATGCTTAAAAGTAAATAAAATTTCTCAAATGAAACTTACATCAGTTGATCTATCTCCAGCATGAAACCAGATTTCATCTGTTAGATTTAGTAGATTAGATAAAGCTTTAGGTGCATTCACCGGGACCGCCATCATGCCCATAGCCTGAAATATACCACATCCATAGTACAGTTGGACCATGTTTATTCGACAACCTTCTATCCGAATACTTGGTATCATTTGAAATAAATATCAGGTTCCGCTGTATCTTCCAGGCCCAGAACTCACAGTGAGGTAAGCCTATGATATTGATGAGGCATATCACATTATGGCGTAATTCTGCAACTAGGGGTAAGTCCCAGTAAATCTTTCATAGGAATGACAAGTTTAAGAATGGAGCAAAATGTGATGGTTAATTTACAGACAAACTTGACTAAAATGAAATCAGGCATCATTACAGAAAAGAGGAAGAAGGTTAATTTACAGACAAACTTGACTAAAATGAAATCAGGCATCATTACAGAAAAGAGGAAGAAGGTTAATTTACAGACAAACTTGACTAAAATGAAATCAGGCATCATTACAGAAAAGAGGAAGAAGGTTAATTTACAGACAAACTTGACTAAAATGAAATCAGGCATCATTACAGAAAAGAGGAAGAAGGTTAATTTACAGACAAACTTGACTAAAATGAAATCAGGCATCATTACAGAAAAGAGGAAGAAAACTTTTTAAAGCAATTGGTTAAATCCTAACAACGTTCAACTCAAATCATTTCAAAACATAGGGCTATTTTTTTGGTTAAAGTAGGACAAAAGTAGGGATTTTAGTGCCTAAAATTAGGGATAGTAGGGATGATTCCTTGCCTTTTCAATATCAAAAAATGGTAAAATCTCACTGAACTGTACATTCTCCATGATTGAGTTATTTGAATAAATACCTCAGATTTGAAAAAGTACGTCAAGTACGGCTCTTTCAAGAAAAAGTAGGGAGCAAGTAAAAAAGTAGGGAAATTTAGGAAAAGTATGACCCACTTGACAGCATGTAACATGTATCAAATGACAACCCATTGTTTATTCATTGTAGGTGGCAGAAATAAGTATATAAACCCGGAGGACTGATTCAAATAACTATACACCATACATTACTAGAATTTTGTGTCAAACACTAGAAGTATCACTCAAACCACTAGAAGTATCACTCAAACCACTAGAAGTATCACTCAAACAATAGAAGTATCACTCAAACAATAGAAGTATCACTCAAACCACTGGAAGTATCACTCAAACAATAGAAGTATCACTCAAACCACTAGAAGTATCACTCAAACAATAGAAGTATCACTCAAACAATAGAAGTATCACTCAAACAATAGAAGTATCACTCAAACAATAGAAGTATCACTCAAACAATAGAAGTATCACTCAAACAATAGAAGTATCACTCAAACAATAGAAGTATCACTCAAACAATAGATTATAGAAGTATCACTCAAACAATAGAAGTATCACTCAAACAATAGAAGTATCACTCAAACAATAGAAGTATCACTCAAACCACTAGAAGACTCCCATTCATTCATACTGTATTTACCTGGGGCCATTTTTCTAAATATGGTGTTAGCATTCTTAATCTTGTTTCCACGGCACTTCGGATAAATGGTCTTATTTTAGGTCCACTGAAAGGGAAAATTAAAATAATAGTTACAAAACAACAGACTGGTTATGGACTGGTTATACTGTACATGAATTAAGAACAGAAACAAATGTCTTATCACTAAAAGAGCAAAAACCTCTTAACAAATAACTCGAGACTTTAGGCTAAACCTACACATACTTTTTAATTGGTAGTCATATGCTTAAAGGTAGAGAGTCATATTTATTTATCCGAATATGCCAGATAATAGTTTTAAGAAAATTGCATTTTAATGCCTTTATACATATATATACACTAAAACATGGCATTATAATTTTTTCTTAAAAGTTTCCTGGAACTTGCAAAGCACAAGTACGATACAGGTATTTCCCATGTTAGTGCTAACTCGGCACATAGGCAAGGATAGAAAATACTTGTAGCGTACTTGTTTATTTGTAGTTTTGAGAACGATTTAAGATAAGTGACAATGCGGTGTTGTAAAGTACATCTGTATGAAGGCACTTATCTCCGATTATCTCATATTTACAACTATGCATATTTTGACCTAAAACAAGACTGTCCATCTGTAACCCATTTAGTTTGTTTGTTTCATCAGGTTTAACGCCGTTTCTCAACGACATTTCAGTTATATACGGCGGCCGGTTCACCTAACCAGTTTTTCCTGGACTGAATTCTTACCAGTACTAACTTACCCTTCCGAGCCGGCAACTTCTCCACATGTGGAGGAAAATCAACATTTTTGTAAAATTTTCATTAACCCATTTAGTTAACACATTTGAAATCAATACTACAGTACTATATTACGTTATCTTCCCATTGGCATCTTCCTCTGTTTCTTGTTTTACTTGCTCTGCAAGTTCTTCAGCCAAACGTTTGTTACAATCATTATAGAAATAGAACACCAACTCAACGCCACCCTTAGGAAACAATCCATGTGCTACACCAGGTAACCCTTCAGCCTCTGCCCCTGTAACACACCACACAATACTATCTTTGTAGACAAATATTTCTTCATACATCAGTGCAAAATATCATAAAACTTAGTTTGGACGCCAATCTCAGAATGAAGACTAGTCATTGGTCAATTTTCAAGCTGAGCTCAGGCCCAACCAATCAGGTGATTAAGTTTTGAGAACTCAATGATAATCATGAGATGTAAGAGCTATACTGTAAGTGTAGATCAATAAATGTTTCATCTTTCTCAATAAACAAACTTTTAAGCGACATAAAAGTTCAGAAATGTTATAAATGACATATAAAAATACTAAGTTAAACCTTACTGTGTCCTGTATCCAAAGGAGATTGCCATGAGTTTTCTCCCTTTATCACTTCTAAAGTTCTCTCCCTTTATCCCCCTTCTTTAGTATATTTATATACTACGATACATTATATATACGATAGAAGGGATAAAGGGAGATAACTTGTAACAATCTCCTGTGCCTGTATCTAACAAAAATTGTCTTGATACATACCCTGTCGCATTTTAATTTTTTTAATGATTTGTACATTACTATAGTCATTGGCTTCATACAAACAGACATTAAACTTCACTTATAACAGTATTCAAAGCACATAATTACATCATAATGCAGGACTGTCTGACAAGCAAGACATATTTCCAACAGATCCTACAACTTGTTACACTTGGTACCTGATCAAATATCCGACATGTTAACTAACTACCATGCATTTATCATGGTATATGTCACTAAATATTTCAGTCGACAATAATTGTAAGTTTCTCTGACTGAATGTCAGGCAATCTGGGATGCTATATTTGGAAGGCTGCAATTACACAAATATTACACAGATTTCTGGTATATCTGTAATAATTTACCTGCAGACAAGGCATTTTGTGTCCATCCATATTGTGTTACAAATGGTAAAGATGATTTCAGAATTCTTCTTTTGGCTTCATATTCTCTGTCCTCAGATGATCCACTACCATTACTGCTAATATATAAACAAAATCATTTTGTCTACCACATAACTAGATTTCTATAATCAGTGATATGAAGATACAATTCTGTCGAGTTGCTAATGAAGACATAGAGAGCTTCATTCTCATCATTATGTACCAATCACTGACAGATTTGATAACCTGCGTCTACTAGTTTCTTATCTTGGATATGAAGTAAGCCACTGAACAATGGGGTTTAGTCCATGTATTGTACACTCAACTCTATCACCTCAGGTATCCCAATCGAAAAATACAATACAAATATGTTTAACATTTACAGTGTGAAGTCATATGCCTACAAAGGTTCAAGAACTAATTCCAGCCAAGTTAAAATGATTAAACAACTTCATTCCTGATGAAACTGTATGCAATCAAGTAACGAATAGGATATATCTATGATTAATTAGACAAATCACTTCTCCCTGTCCTAAATGGACTTCAATGTCGATCTTGTGGAGATAAACATTGCCATGCAGCATAAATATCACCAAGCCAAAATCAGAAAGAAAACTAATACTTTCTTTTAGAAAATTATTAAATAAAATCTCGATTTAAGAATCCTTCTACTGAAAACTTTGCCTTGGTATCGATATACAACACATGAACAAACCTTTCATTAGTTGTCTCCGTATTTCTAGCAGCATCTTGACACATGGGCCTACAACAGTCAACCCTCTGTCTTCCTTGTACTGCACAGAAAAATAAGCAAACACTGTACATGTTGCATACAACATTATAATGAATATACATGTATATGTAGCAATTATATGAGAAAAAAGATTAGTCTACTTTCATCTCAACCAAGTCAGATAATTTGTATTTTACAAAAAAGGTTACAAACTTCTTAATCTTTCTCAATATAAAATGCATTAACTGCAGCTTTAAAATTGCCATTCTCGACCTTCAGAGGTTACTTAGACAGTCAACCAAGGTCATACCAAGTACATGTACAAGCACAGTCAAACTAGGTCAGACAAAGTGTCTAGCCACAAACAAATGAGACACTGTCTCATCATGGTGACCATTTGTGCCACGTAATTCGATAATCCCCCGATAAATGACAGTGTAACAATTTCCAGACAAGATGTTTTAGACCCATTTTTGATGTTTGACCGCCAAGTGTGACCTTGACCTTTGATCTAGAGATATGGGTCTTGTGTGCGACACATCGTCATACCATGGTTAACATTTGTGCCAAGTTATTTGATAATCCCCCAATAAATTACAGTGAAATACTCTCGACAAGATATTTTAGACCCAATTTTCACATTTGACCTCTAAGTGTGAGCTTTGGACACTGGTCTCATGTGTGACACGCCGTCTCATCATAGTGAACATTTGTACCATGTAATTTGAAAATCCCCCAATAAATGACATAGTAATGGTCCACTCAAAACAAATCTGGACGGACGGACGAACATACACCGAACTGCCATTCTGGCAACTTTATCGAGCTCATTGCAGGTGGGCCCGTCTCGTTTATCGCAAAGCCAAAATTTTTCGCTAACAATATTTTTCATTAACAAATTAAGGTCTTGGTGGTTCGTAGTTATGCAAGAGTTATTACAAGTTACAGTACATACATGTTGGTATCATCTATGTAGTAAAACAACAAAAACAATAAAACAAACACATTCTCTTGAATCATTTAATATTGAAGTATTAAAACAGTACAATTGAATACATGGAAATAAGTAATATTGTTCCCTCGCAATCAAAACAAGACAAAGAACATGAGAACATATTAAACATTAAAGCAACACATGAATTTCAGTTTTAACAATTCAACAAAGAACCAGGGGTATGACTAATTTTTAAATTAGCGGGAAATCACCAACAGTAGACAGGGGGTTTGGGGGTTACTCCCCTTGATTATGATCATTCAAACAACAAAAGTAGCAGGGCAATGATGCTTAAGTATCCGAGTAATTACACCGCCTACCGCCTCTTATTGACACCCATGCGAACACTTGTTTGTAAGAACAAATCAAAGCAAATAATAGCACAATCAATGAACAATTCGGTCATCAATGAAATGTCAAATTAAATATAATTATATATACACATAATCAGCAAAAACTTACAATTTGTGTGTATGGATTAAAATAACACAAATTTCTTGTTTATAATTGTTAACAGCATAATACAAAGAACACATTTTATAATGAGGGCTCATTTACTTGATCAAGCAGCTCATTCACCCTCATAACTAAACTAGTAATCAAATCAAGAGTGTTCAATGCCTGTCTCATTATGGCAAGTTTTTGTCCACGCGCCATTTTTGGCATTTTAAACCCAGCAACACTCACGCTCATTTCAACTTCTTCATAATTTGTAGTCTTGGAACTATTTCCAGTCTCAAGCCCTTCAATTTCTAGTTCGTAATGACCTTTAGACATATCAATACCAGCTAGAAGAGGCTTCAAGAAATCAGACTCTAGCTGCGTCTTGAAGTCCCAAAATCCAGTAGAATTTTTCTTTGGAGGGTCTTTTAATATAAGATACCTCATAAAATTAAGAACAGCGATAATTCTGTCCGAAGTTTGAACTAAGTCTGTAGCAGGTCCCTCCGGCAGATTTGAAATTAAGAGAATAATTCTTTTCAGATTGAGTCCGGTGAAAAAATCAGCATCGGTTGATTCAATATTTGGACTGGACAAAATTTCTTCCATTTGGTTTTTGAACAAATTCACGCAGAACCCAAAAGCACCGGCATGATTTAAAGTACCAAAGAGCTTCACAGATATTTGGTACCTGGCTTCATAGCAGAAAGACTGGAAGAAATTTGGAACAATTTTCACACACAGTTGCCGTAGTTCCCTATCAGGGCTGTGAATCATAATATCAAATATGGCACCAATGATTGCGTAATATTCAGGACGGTCAAGGTCATCATAATCAAACACAATACCATCAGGTAAATTTTCTGCAAGGTTCATAAATAACGCCACCCCTTTTCGTCGAATCTCATTTTCTTGGCGGAGCAACAAAATCTGAATGAACTTCAAATTACTCTCGAAAATGCCTTTGCTGGTGATCAGACAGGACAAGCTGATCTGTCCAAAGTGTTCAACATGCATGAAGTAGGATAAACAACACAATGACAGCACAGGAGGTATTTCCGCAACAACATCAGTGTCCAATTTTTCATGTTTTCTGCAGTAAAACAACCTATTGGTCTTTTCAACAGAACTTTCAATCAGGGAATGAAGACTTGGTTGTATTTGCATCAGCTGGTTGGCCAAGGTTTCCATACAGACTCTTGAATTTGACTTCACAATCTGACCATTTACTTCTTTCACAGTTAAATCTAGATACACCAAAGGATGGTCTATCACTTTGAGTAGATATTTAACAAGAACTTCCCTCTGTTTCTTAACATCACTATCATCTACACTCGTCTTATCATTCAAGGCGACTTCTTCCACGTATGGTTTTAAGAACCCTAGATACACTTGAACATCTTCATTTATTTTAGCGATACATGGATCAAGGTCTTGAGCTCTTCTCTCATCACTTTCACTGTATAGATCTTCAGGCAATTCTAGATCCCTAATACAATTGGACAATGTTTCCAAAGCCAATTCCAGAGAACTGACTTTATTAGTTCTCAACTTTGAAATAGTGGTTTGTATTAGCTGGAGAAAGGTAGCAAATCTAACAGAATCCTCAAATTCATCAGCTTGTTCAAGCAAAGCCAGTAATAGTTCTTTAGCATTTCCAATCTTGATCACATAATTCATGCATCGCTCGCAGACATTGACAAAACCAGGAAATAATTCCAAGTTCTCTTTATTTATACATGGTCCAAGCAGAGACAGAAGTTCCCAATGCACATCCTCGTCATTGAACTTGTCCTCTAGGATTAACTTTTTGACACCAATTGGATCCTTATAACTTATACACTCTTTGATTAGTTTCATACGATCGTCAGTGCTTTCAATAACTATATTGGGTTCCATTGTTGAATATTAATTACTTTGAACTTCTTAATTACAATCCTGCAAGAAAAATGAAAGGCAGCTTACTACACATGCTTGTTATAGCATTACTCACATCAGAATTATAGTAACAGGTTTCGAAATCTAAAGTTCAGCCAAGTTGCCGTCTTCAAAACATTTGACAACATAAATGCCAAGTAAATCTGCAAAACATGATGCTTTGACAACATATTCAATGATAGTAAAATTCAAAAGTGAATATAATACGTAGTTCAACACACTAAATTATCCCAGACTAATAATTTAAGTCAAAGCTGCCTTGATATTTTTCTTGCAAGTAAGTAACAATAGTAAACTGAATGCTTATACAAAGGCATGCATCTACTGCTAAGCCAGAATTTTTTATAATATCCCGGATGTAAGCTGGTGTATGTGTATACATATGATCCAAACCTAGATTATAAGAGCTGCATTTTGTGACATAGAAGTTAATATAATAACAACAGTTAATTATCCTAAAGTTAACACGTGTATACTATCTATTTCAGAAATACACACTCCCCAATGGATAAAGATCTTTATTGTTGTAATAATTTTTACAATACATTTGTTCAAAGTAAAGAATGCTGCTAACCAGGAAATTGGTTTTCAAAACCTTTTCATCCTTTATTTTTTAATATACAAAATGTATATTATCTTACTTAAACTTGATAGTCCAGCCCTGCTTTCAGTAAAGGTGTTTGTGGATAACATTTCATAACATTTGTAATTTAGTTCCTGTGTGCAGTGAATGTTATACGGTGGGTCAAACAAAACAGTTTCTTAACCTTTGGGACTATTAGACGTAACTGAACGCAGGTCAGGTGTGTATTTTTTTAAAACGACAATGGCCGTTTTGAAATATTTATCTGATTCTGAATTAAAAGGGCTGGATACAGAAACCAATCTTTACAAAAATCCTGTTTTAAAATAAACCACATCAAATCAGACTTAAACAAAGAGTTTTTTGGATTCAAACTGCCAATATTAGAGAAGATTGTTACACAAACTCCCGTGACCTTAGCCTACACCGTGTAGGTACGTATTACGTACAAATACGGTACTTCGGTCACGTAATTATTGCCACTGCCTTGAGAGCCGGCTTATGCAATATAGGAAATCGAAGGACGTTCACATCTAACATTCTCTGGCAAATTGACAGCATGTTATTATATTTATTTGGTTTCGAAGAACGGTCTTACATGCAAAAATGAGGGTGACACGAGACTGCAAATCAAATACAAACCTAGAGTTCGAAAAAACTTTCTGGAAAATCGTGCAACATTCACAGAGGCAGCCATCTTGAATAATTACGACTTATTTGTAAATCGTTGTCGTCGCAAGGGCAAAGCTGAATCAGGATGTACTACTAAGCTGGAACACACTATAAAGTTCATATACGATCCCTGTACTAAGTGATAAACACAAATATTGTGGTGATAAACACATCAAGCCGGATTGCAGTCTTTTTTACGCATTTTATATTTAATTTAGAAAGAACAGATGGATGTCGTTTTCAAGCGTAGGCTATAAGGGGTCATTATGTCACGAATTGATACTGATAAAAAATAATTTAACACCGCCGCGATTTAGGCAAATGATGAACTCACAATATAATATACCTGGAAAGGAACGCATGATAAATCGTGATTCTTCAAGGAATTACAACAGTATCCATGTGTTAGATAATAATGTTTAACACACAATTATCAACAACATAAGACCATCGTATTAGATATAATGTTTGAAAGTATAAAGCTACTTACCTGGAATGTGACAGGATTTATGACAAGCTGTGGCTATTTGTGTGACACATTAAGCAAACACTGCTTTGACTTTGTGGGTATATCTGAACACTGGCTCTTTAATAATGACCTTTACATTCTGAATTCTATTCATAGTGATTATAGGGCTTATGGGGTGTCTGACAAGTCACTCTCATTTCCATGCAACAGACGAGTGGGGAAAGCAGGCGTTGCCATATTGTGGCACGTTAAGTATGACAATTTTGTTACCCCACTGAATATCGACGATGACCGAATTATCGGTATTCAATATCAACACGCGAAAAACAATTATGTATATATATTTCAAGTGTATCTACCGTGTAGCAACCACACGGTTGGCGTATTTAAGGAGTATATTGATAAACTGTACAATTTATGTTGTCAATACTCCGAAAACGGTACTGTTATTATCATGGGTGATTTCAACGCTAGACTATCACAAACGAACAAATCTTCACGAGACAATTACTTCTACCGCTTCTTAAACGACACGGGTCTATCTGCAATAAATAGTCAGGACATATGTACTGGTGCGGCGAATACGTTCGTCTCCTATAACAATAACTATGAATCAAGTATTGACTATATTCTTCTTCCGGTGGAAACACTGAACGACGTACTTTACTGTGAAATAGTAGATGATCATTCACTAGATGTCTCCCGCCACCGTCCTATCACTTGTATACTTAGACTAGACGCAACACCTCGTCATAAAGTAAATTCTGAAGATCCGGGATCCATGTTAATCAACTGGAAAAACGTCAGAGGAGACGAAATTGCGTCGTACACAGCTCGGATTGAAGACAATACCATGCTTGATACTATGGCATTAAATCTTCCTCAAAACAAACATGATATTGACCAGTATTATGAAGACTCAGTGAAATGTATAAATAACGCATCAGCCTCTGCAATACGCAAGCGTAAATACAGACATTTTCTTAAGCCATACTGGTGTAATGAACTTACAAAACTACAGAAGGAAGTTAAACAAATGCGCTCAGTATGGATCAGGAATGGCAAACCTCGACTTTACTCAAATGAGACCTACACTAACTATAAGTTAGCGAAACGCGAGTACCGCAAATGTCATCGACGTCACGTCGCCAACTATATGAAGCAGCAAGATGACAAGGTAGACATGATGGCTGAACTTGATTCCAACAAATTCTGGGATTTACTCAAAAAGCGTAAAAATAATTCTCTAAACAAACCAGGATGTGTTATGAACTTTGATGGCACCCTATATAGAGACGCCGAATCAATTACTAATCAATGGAAAAAATACTTCCAACAACTATATACACCCGAACCGAATATTCAGTTTGACGAAAAATGGTACTCTATGGTTGAATGTAAAATGAATACTTGGGATTCCTCGTGTCGCACAGACACACATTTACCAATTGCAAGAGTAAAAATTAGCACTGACAATGTCGTTGAAGCTGTAAGGAAATGTAAACGTGGGAAAAGCTGTGGGGTTGATAATATTTATTATGAACATCTTATATACGGCAGTAACAAACTATATAGAATCTTGAAGATCTTGTTTTCCTCAATGTTAGTGTACGGTCATGTACCACCAAATTTGAATAAAGCAATGATCGTAACTATCCACAAAGGCGGGAAAAAACGGAAGGACGACCCCAACAACTATCGGGCAATCTCGCTGACGTCGTGTATCTTGAAATTATTTGAATCAATAATCTTAAGTAAAGTTGAACAACAAGTCTTGGATTCACTTAATAAACAGCAAGGAGGCTTCCAAAAGGAACTAGGTTGTCTCATGTCCTCGTTTATGCTAAAAGAATGTATCCTCCACTGCAAAGAACACTATAGTAAAGTTTTTGTCGCGTTTCTTGATGCCCGACAAGCTTTCGATAGGGTTTGGCACAATGGCCTACTGTACAAGCTTCAATCAACTAACATCGACGATCATATATTCACCGTTTTCTACAGTATGTATAAATCGATGCGGAGTCGGGTCCGTAATCAGCAACTTCAATCCGATTGGTTCCAAGTCTTGCAGGGTACCAGACAAGGTGGTGTTACGTCTCCTCTGCTGTACCTGCTATATATTAATGACCTAATCGACGAACTAGAAGAAAGCAAGCTCGGTATATGTGTGTATGATACAAATATCTCTAGCCCGACGGTAGCAGACGACATGTTGTTAATATCGTTTTCGAAAAAAGGATTACAATCCATGTTAGACATTTGCGACAATTATTCTAGAAAATGGAGATTCTTGTATAATCCAAGTAAATGTGTTGTCGTTGTATTCAATGAACAAGAAGCGCAATACAGAACGCAGTCAAGAAAGTGGTTTCTCGGCAGTACGGAGATCGCTGAAAAGGACAATTATATCCATCTTGGGATTAGGCATAACAAGTACATGTGTTATACCGATAATGTGATTGACTCCGGAAAAACGCTACGCGGTACACTAATAAGCATAATGAATAATTCCTTCAAACCGGAAAATCTAAGTCCAGCAACATGGAGAACTATATACAAGCACATCGTCATACCAAAATCTCTATATGGATGTGTTTTGTGGAACAACTTATCATCGTCAAGTGTCCTTACATTAGAACGATCTCATCGCTTCTGCTTAAAACTAATTCAAAATCTTCCATCATATTCTGACACTGACTTAACCCTCAGTATATTTGGAGTCCCTCCAGTTGCAACAGAGATCGATTACCAAAAGTTGCAGTTTTTCGGTCAACTATGCCGACTCCCGTGTTCTTATCTGCCTAAACAAATCTTCACCAAACGCCTGATTCACTATCTAAAAGATGAACGACAGGTCTTAGGTTTTATACCAGACATTATACGGATTATCAAATTGTACAACCTTGAAGATCATTTGACACTGTTCGTGAATGAAGCTCAGTTTCCGACGAAATATCAATGGAAGTCAATACTGCGTGAAAACGTTTATGAAGCGGAATTTGACCAGAGAATTGTACGAATCCGTCATAAACATCCGAATATCATCACCAATGACATATTCTTTGCTAAAAGACCCTGTATCTTTTGGCAGCACAGTAGAGCACTACCAGGGTGTAGAAAAGCATTTGAATGTTCAGCAAGAACTCAGGTCAAGCTGCTCTCATTCAATGGGACAACCGTATGCCCTAAGTGTAATGTAGTGAGTGAGAATTTGAACTTACACCTTATTTTCAATTGTCCTCTCTATGAGACGATAAGAAACAAACTCTGGTGTGATTTACTTACCATTATAGGAGCCAAAAACTATATCAAACTCATTAACCAGCCAATCTCAAGTCAGTGGTGTGATCTGCTCTCAGGCAACTGTGAAATTACTGATGACATTTTCGAGACACAGTTACTGTTCGCTAAATATTTACAAAAAGTTTCTGTAATGAACTAAGATGTATCCTTGATACTGTTGTGTGACCGGATCACATTGCTAGTGTAAATATCATTGAAATGTGCTATATATGTGTATATATGTCGGACATATTTGTTATCATACTTTGTCATACATGCTGAAAAAGACTATATTGCCTTACTGTATCATTGGCACTTAATTGTATGCATTCACATGATATATATCCATTACAGTATATATATATATCTTTACTACGTACCTTATAGTACCTTTCATTTCCATGGGGATTCTTCAATAGGAAGGTCGTGAAGACTTATTCCTTTGAAGATATAGTCTGATAAGATGATCTTATTAAGATAATTTTTCTTGTTTGTTTCACAAGACTGTACTAATCTCTTGGGAACATTAACCATGAGGTAATGAGCATTTCTGCTAAAGTTATCCTTGGTTGGGGGGTTCGGCTCAGGTACGATATACTTTGTAATTAGTGTGAAGCGCACTTTTCCCAACTTTAATTACATGTTTTCTCATGTTTGTATAAATTTCTTGTATAACTGCTGACCAATGTTTGTAGTATGATAATGTGCTCTCCATCAGTGGAGGTAATAAAAGTATATATATATATATTGTTCCTAGAGACCAAAATCATAACTTTATGTTTGATTCGAATCGGTCATTTTTGTGTTGTTTTCATATTTACACGGACATATTTAAACCATGTGGACCCGTGATATTTATTAGTCCATGGCAGTAACATTTGTGTTTTCTAACATGACATACATGTACATGCATTCTGTTGCAAACTTTCGCACCAGATGACTTATGACCTCGTTCGCCTGGATGTCGTTATATAGCTGCTGAACCTTGTTTGATAAAGTATGGCTTATAGCGGCTATAATGATCGTACACTTGAGTAGGCCCTATATACAGTAAAACCACCTCAATGATAAGACCACCTGAAAATTACACAATTTTCAAGTCAAGTTTCACTGTTTTGCTCTTTATCCAGCAACCTCAACATTAAGACCACATCGATCAATAAGAAGGGTCCAAAGGGTGGTCTTATTTTCGAGGTTTTACTATACATGCATTCTTAAGTATAAGCCCTAACTCTGAGTCAGTATTTTTATGAGATATGACAAGGCTAGTGTTAGTATCTAATACGTTTATTTCGGACACTTGTTGTTGTTGTATTTAACCCATTTGGTGACATGCCAAGTCATTGATTGGTGGAAGTCCAGTGCCCCGTTTGTAATAGAAACCCTTTCTCACTCGCTCCACTCGCACGTAAGGTCCACGTGCAAACGATTCCAATGGCTGATTGAGACGATGTCCGTAGTTTGAAGACGTCAAGAGTGGGACAGGACGCTTGGTTTCCTGAAAACAAATGAACAAAATACCATTTTAATATCATATTCATATATTATTCATCACGTTACACAGCGTTCATTTTGTCATTATTTGTCAACACACCGGGTCAGCTATGTCGGTAGAGTATTCGACTACCAAATTAGAGGTCGTATGCTCAAACCAATTTATAAGACGTCTGCCCTCCGTGACAACGGACTAAAGATAATACAACCAAATTTATTAGTCCCCCCATCTGATGCAGATGGGTATATGTCAGTTGCTCGCCGATGAAAAGGAAAACCATTACCACTCGACCACGGATGCCTCTCCCGAGAGAAGTACAACAAAGTATATGTATATAAGGAATACAAGCAGTTGTAAATTATTGGCACTCAACCGAATACATGTATATGCTTTGTACTTGACAAAAAAGACCAAAACTGATTGTCTTGGTAATTTCTGTCGATTGATATTCGATACACACATATATCGATATTACGACGGGAAATTGATTACGGGAGAATGGGAACAAGTTAATTAATTACTTTTAAAATAGTATATTGTGATCATAAAACATAGGAGTTAATTGTAAAGGAGTTTTAAAATATAATCGATATATCGTCGATATTTGTCTTTCGATGCATCAATATCCCGTCGATATGCAAAAAAATGAATCAATGACAGTTCCATCCAACACTACACATATTGTTTGTCCTTTCCGACAGAAGTTCATTAATGTGTGGTGGTCGGTTAACTAACAAGTTCTGGACTGTTCTTTCACATTAAAACCCTATTGACGTGAATCAGATGGATACTGGCTGAATATATTCGTCAGAGATTGGTTGAAGGTTTTCTTAAACATTATACATATAATTATACTGGTACAATGCTCAGGTAATGCTACTAACTGAATTAAGCTATATTACAGAGTCATCCTACTAACTAGCACAGTCTTGGTACTTTAATCGCGTGCAGATACATACAATCAACCATGCACAATATTCAATACATTTCAATTTTTACATGTAAAGTAGACATATTGGCCACCAATATAATTATACTGTAATTGTTATACATGTACTAAATTCTTGTTTAAAACACTTTGTAAAATGATGAAATTCTCAAAATTCTCAAAATAATTAATCTTTTAAATCATTATTTCAAACGTACATAAATTATGCGTACACGAAGCTGCCCCAATATTTTGCTAGCATTAAAAGAGATAATCCCATGGTTTACCTCACTATGTATAGAACATCCAATCACTTGGACGCTTCGTCGATCATCCCTGTGCATCTTGGCATCATAATCAGTCTTCGCATAAAACAATCTGTCGTATGGAGCTGTTACATCTGCCTGAGTTTAGGAACGTAACAATGAATAAAACAGACTTACTGTACGTCTGCCTGGGTTTAGGAAAGTAACAATGAATGAAACAGACATGTATACTGTACGTCTGCCTGAGTTTAGGAAAGTAACAATGAATAAAACAGACATACTGTACGTCTGCCTGAGTTTAGGAAAGTAACAATGAATAAAACAGACTTACTGTACGTCTGCCTGAGTTTAGGAAAGTAACAATGAATAAAACAGACTTACTGTACGTCTGTCTGAGTTTAGGAAAGTAACAATGAATAAAACAGACTTACTGTACGTCTGCCTGAGTTTAGGAAAGTAACAATGAATAAAACAGACATACTGTACGTCTGCCTGAGTTTAGGAAAGTAACAATGAATAAAACAGACATACTGTACGTCTGCATGAGTTTAGGAAAGTAACAATGAATAAAACAGATATACTGTACGTCTGCCTGAGTTTAGGAAAGTAACAATGAATAAAACAGACATACTGGCAGTATTCAATACGAATCACGGTAAATTTCGTACTTTAGATAATTCCCACATCTACATTATTTACCTTCCTTGTTCTGAATTGTCGGCCATTTTGATAGGCAAACTTCCTTTAAGTTTATAGGGAAAATAATGTAAACGATGATAAAACTAATCTGATAAATAAAAAATAACTTATTAATTATGCTCAAGTGGGCATTTGACTCAGTAAGTTGAAGAAAAAGTGGTTGTCACATGCAAATTCTCTTGGTATTTTCTCAATTATCTCATTTTTGGTAATTACCTATATAAGGGCTTATCAGTTTTGCCTACCAAAATGACCGACAGTAAAGGACAAGGGAGGTAAATATTGTAGATGTTACATCATGTAGGAACTATGTATTCTTGACTTTAGACATTGTGACGTATTTCAACATTTCAACAATCAAATTGGCTCAAATCGTCGTGTTTTATTCCACTCAATGTCGATGAAAATTTATTATTTGTAGCCTATCAAAAGCAATTTCAAAGAAACACTAAAAACGATTAAAGTGAAATAACAAAGTCTTATGCTATAGAATATTTGGGATTGAGGGGACAAATCGCACTAAATATTTGTCGATTGCGCGCTGTAATATAGCTCGGGCGGCAATGACTGAAACCGACCGGTTCCAAAAAAAGTATTTTCGTTTTCAGTAAAACCTCAATAAATACGACCACCATTGAGACCCTTGGTAACTGGTCTTACAATAGAGGTGGTTTTAATATTAATACTGGATAAAGAACAAAATAGGGAAAATGGACTTGAAAAATGTGTTCTTAATTTTGAGGTGGTCTTATTATCGATGTGGTCTTTAAGTGAGGGTTTATTGTGTATACACCATTGCGTTGATATGTTCATCTCCTACCCTATACAAAATTAAACGCATCTAAATGTTTAGTAATGTAGGCATATGTAGATACATTTCGAAAAGTTCCCAAACATATTTGGATATAAATTCTCCGAGATAATTTGCCATGATTCAAATCACGTATATAATTGCTGCTTGAACCATTCAGCATGGACACATGTCATTCTCATTTATAACCGATTACCCAATCGAATCATAGAATTGAGATCATTTGTGCCAGAGTATGGACTAGTTAATAACTAGACATCTTTTCGACCAAGGTTTTACCTACCACAGTGTCCTTGGTTCGAGGACCAAAACAGGCGTTCTTTTTCAGCAGAATAAACTCATCAATTTCATGTCTGCTCCATTGTTTTATCCCTGGCCAGTGTGAAGAACCATCACCAACAACTGCCAAATGTTTCTTTGAAATATCATCATTTCTCTGAAATGGAGAAAGTTGATTGCAAAAGGTGCCAAATTTCGCGGTTTGAGTTTAATGTCAGTAGGCCGTACTATGTACACTGACAACGCACTATATAAGGAGAGTTAAACGAGCAATTTTGCGTAGAAACGTCCATTATATTAATTGAATTGAAGAAGAAAATATTTTACCCAAACAACATTTTTCCACAGTCCCACTTCTTCTTGTGGATTCAGCTTTCTAAGACCATAATCTGACATTCGTTTTCCCTCTGACATATTTTTGATAATCTGTTAGTAGTTCTACAAGTTGCACAGTTTTTAGTATTTTTTCATTGATTGAATCTTTATGCGTTGCTTTAAAGTAACTAACGGCGTTATGAGCGCTTTGTTATAATAGGTGACGTTATGCTAGCCTTGGAAACAGCGTTACCGTTTGTGACGTCATCATCCGTACATTCGCGGTCAGACCAGCTATGCAGCGGGTGACGTCACCTAATGCTGTTTAGTGGACTCTCCGCAACACTGAATGCTATCTTTCGTATGATTTAATTTATATGGGCTTTTTGGTATTCTAGCGCAATAATCATTATATGAGTCAAAGACAAGACTCCAAATTCACAAATAAAATGTGGTGTTGCGAAAAGCAAAGGACTACATTTGGTCTCAGACAAGTCGGAATTTCCAATCTCATATTTAATTTCTCGTGTATAAAATTCTCAGATAATGCGATGTATATGAAGCAAAATTCGTCCCAGTTAAAGCTAATTCTTCATAAATATTCTGTGTTTCCGATTGATCATACGCTATGGTAAGGATTGAAATGTGTACTTTTTCGGCGCAGCCGTACTAACATGGTTTAGCTATTTACATATTAGTATTGTGTAAACCAATCAAATCTAACGTTAACCACCAAGGCGATTTCTCTTCTACCGAACAACGTTTGTAACCTTGACGCGGATTGGTTAACCTTTCGATAAAGGGGTACGTTACCTTACCGAAATCCACTGAATTTCGGTGAATTTACCGAAATCCATTTTGGATCTGGAGTGACCAGCAATCGTTACATCTCGGCATTGTTTTATGTTGCACAACACATCTTAACCTTCAAATTGCGCCGACCATCTTTGTTCAAGCTATTTCTTGTTAGATTTGATCAGATCGTTAAACTATGTTTCATGATTATTAAATGTGTGCAGTAAGTTTCTCAGAGGTTGTTAATAAACCTTTCAGGATTTAAACTGATGTTGATTTAAACTGATGTTGATTATCACAATGATAGTTACTTTTTTTTCAGAGACATTGCGATATTTGAAGGCTGCTTATCTGAGTCTACTAAAATAAGAGATTCTGACACATTTGAAATCGCGTTTTCGTTCGACACGACTGGTTCAATGTATAGTTGTCTTGAAGAAGTACGAAAGCGTCTTGGAGATATAGGGCCCGTATATTCTCGAACACTTAGACTTTAAAATGTTAAATTTATTTTTCTCCTACGTTTTTATTACCTAATAAATCTTAGTAAAAGTTGGCAAAAATGTAGATTGGGTAACACCAATTATTCTGACAAAATTTCATCCTTTCAGTTTGAACGAAAACGAAAGGACGGTAACTATAACTTTTGCACATTTTATGTCTAAGTTACAGTCTTCAAGTGTTTGTGAATATGGGCACAGGAACTCCGACGTGAGATCCCTGGTATAAGGAAAGCTATATTTGCGCACGGAGATAACTGATTATGCAAAACTATTAAACGGTCCATGCATTTCATGAGGAAGACACTAGGTTGTATTAAGAGAAAGCTTTAGCAAGCAATTGCAGGTAAATTTTGTTCAGATAAGGTATTAGTATCTCCGAATTCCTTTACAAAGACTGTGTATTTTCAGTGTGTTCTTGCATTCGTGAAAGAGAATGGTCGATGTCCACATGATGCGTGTGATGTAGTTGTTGAACCGTACTGTCAACGTCTTAAATTGTTTGAAGCAAAACTGGATCGCATGTTCGTAGATTACTCCAAGGTTATTGAAAAAAAAACAAGAAAAATGATGGGTGGACATGGTGATCCTATGATGTCTGTGTCTGCCATGAACGGCGACACCGTCTGGGTAACATACCGTCCGAACATGACAATTACTGAACTGAAACTTGAAGTGGAATCCCATCTTGATATCAAAGAATTAAAGTTATGTTTGAGAAACACGAAAACTCGGTCAATGGCGCTACCGGGAATCGAACCCAGGTCTACGGATTGCCGGTCCGTTATGCTAACCACTACACCACAGCGACTAAAGAGACTCAACAAAAGATTGTCTATAATGAAAGAGGCTTGAATGTGATTTAGAGTACAGTATTATTATGTAAAACATCTGCAGAAATAAAAGCGCAATTTTTTTAAAAGGGTTCCAGTTGTAATAAACAGTGAATGCACCTAACACAATATATATATTACCAAACCTTGATATAGAGATTGCATTTTATTTTTGGAAATATCCTTCAGAAGAGTCTCTCTTACAATTAGCGCTAACTTTATGAACTTGACATCATCTGCGTTTACAACACTAATATGCTCCACGTAATTCACGAATATTAGTGTAGGAGTATCCTAAAATCTATAAATCATACAACATTTGCAATTTAATTTGACAATCTGTCAAACAACAGTCTGCTTTTCTATAAATTGTACCTATTGTTTCCACGCCATGACAGGTTTAGAACTATAAATTCAGTTGTCATGGAAATAGCCTGCGTACAGACAATACAATCTTTGCTCTAGACTTGTGTTTGTATTATATGTCACCAAAGGACCGGGACAGCCGTTCGGGGTGTTCGACTATGGTATCAAAGAGAACTGTTCATTGTCCCTCAGTGTGCCTTTGTACTGCATACCAGAAAATCTTGACCACGTGGTATTTGATGTTTCATGGGTTTTTCCTGCAATAAATCCTGATTTTCTTGACACTTCATGTTTGGCATTTGAGAAGACAGACTTTATACATGTAATTGACTGGAACCATTCCACAAATCAATATTATCTTAAAGGTATATAAATTCTACAATCCAATATGTATATTTGATATGTCGTCCAATTAAAATTACCTAAAAATTATAGATACAAATATGACACTGAAACAAAATTGAGCATGGTAAAAAATTGAACCCAAAGGTCGCCTGTAAAGTGTTTTTGTAGATTCAACGGTTTTACCTTGTCATAATCAGGTGTCGGATTTCACTTTATTGTATAGTATACAATAGTATGGTTCGATAGGCATTCGGCTAAATTGCGCCTTCACAATACTATGTGGGTATCTATTTGTTCTTGTTTACTGTATTCTATATAACTGTAGAATTGTCTTTTGTCAATTATTTCTCAATTCAAATTAAACTACATTATAGTGTTTGTCCAATTTGCTTCTTAGGAGCTGTAGAACACTCGGCCAAAAATGTGAAAACTGCTGGCGGTAGAATTGGTCACCGAGCTATCCACGTTCACTTGAAACGGCTCCCAAACAGTATAACACATTTATACATCACATTGAGTTCTTGGAAGGCACCAAACCTGTCAGCTTTCAACAATCCCATATTACAGTTCTACGAGGCTTCTTCACCTGGTACCAACTTGTGCAGTACAACTATCGGGCATGCGCTCAGCTACAAGCTATGGCCATGTGCTCACTAGTGCGAGCTGGGAACCAGTGACACATATTTGAATGTGATGCCAATGGTTGTGTTGATGGGAATACAAAGTACAAGTATATTCCCATCGGAAAAAGAATTGCAGAGTTGATTGCTAGCGATTGATTTTTTTATTTGAAATCTAAACATTAAGATTAATAGTACAACCATTTACAAATTCAAGTTGAAGTTGATGTATGCATTGTTGTGTCAATAAGCGTTTTGGTGTGCGAAATATTAGAAATAAATACGTAACATTTAATAAGAGTTGCTGTTGAAGAATTTTGTACAACAATGTTAATATTGCATAATGTTGACTGTTTTCGATAATTTAATATTACGTGTTTTCAAGTGCAGTCGTGTTTAGTAGATTTATAAGTATTTAACCAAAGACCTAAATACCTAGGTCTTTGCTTTAACAAATGTGTTGATATTCGCTATTCGATGCATCATTCTTCTGTGTAAATATACTACGTTAGACAAATTGTGTAGGTTTTATTGGCAATACGGCAATATACAGCCTTTGGCCGGTTACAATATACTGTACTGAAAGGATAAAGAAAAGTCGGGTCATTCATTTCGTGGTAATTCTGTAACCGATGGGACAAGTAGCTGTAAAGCTATCTCAAACTATTCCTTGTGTAGCGCGCATTACATCCTGTTGACAGACAATTGAAGTTTGACCGGTGCTTGTGTTATTACCTGAGCCAGGTCCATTTCAGAGTTACGAAGATGGTTGGCGACTGACAGTCACGACGCCAGGCCAGAAAATTCGGCTCCAACATATGCGGAATCGGCATATTATCGCCATGGGTACGGCATTAAATACAGAAGGGATACACACTCGCCCCAAGGCCTTGAGAATTCGTTTGAGAGAGGTTAACTTACGAGCAGATCTTCCCTACGCTCCACTTACAGTACAACGTCGAACACGTCGGATAAATTGGTTGAGAACATAACGTTCATGGGACAATCGGCCAAACAATATGATTTTTGCTAACTTAAACAATATTCATGCATCTTAACATACATATTTAAAATCAAATATCTCTGATGATAGTCTAATGTAGATCTGACGTTCACAACTGTCGTTTCTTATCCTTTCAGAATAATGGCAAAGACTCGTACAGACAAACATACGGAACAATGTTTTTTTATATCTGGTGCAAGCTTTGAATTACATGATAACAAAGGGCGACAAATCAGTAAGGTTGGACAAAGTAGCGTCATTAGTTACAGTCATAGTTAATGTTCATCTGTGAATGGAATTTTAAGTTTTATGAAAAAAAAACAGTTATAATAAACAGAATCAATATTAAACGGAGAGAATAAGTAGCCACAGGGAACGCCACATACGTAAGACAGTGCCTTCCCACACAGACCTCCGGGAAAACAACAATCCATAAAACATAAGGCACTTGAGGAGGTTAAAGGGTACATACGTTAAGGAACAGAGGCCTCAGGAATGGCCTGGCAGACCATATGGAATAACTAGGAGAATCAAAGTGGACAGTGAATGAGGGGGGGGGGGATTAATGGATGGAAAAGATCACATGACAAGTCAAGTCAAGCTGGCAACAATAGGCCTGAAAATAACCTGAACACTAAATAAAGAATTGCACAGGGGAAAGGGAAATATAGCTTACATTCAAAACACAAACAGAAATAATAACCATACAGCGAATTACAGCCTTGGAACTGTCAGTAAAAATACTGGGGGGGGGGGGGGGGTTAAGATTTTATTTGTACAAACATTGATAATTATACTCCCTTTTGCAAAAAGGGGAATATTGTTTTACCCATGTAGGTCTGTTGGAAGATCATTTTAGGCGCGATTGCTCAAGTTCCCTTCGGCCTCTTGGGTCCTTACTTTAGGGGTTGATTGAATGTTGGTTGTAGATAATCTCTATCGATTTAGGGGTCGCTGGGACAAAGACCAAAAGTCAAACTGAGCATTACGTGGAAACCCTTGTCCTCGCGAAAACTCAAGTACCATTCAGCCTCCTGGGGAATCAGGAGAGGCAAAAGTTGACCATCCTATATCACTTCTAGATCGTCATATTAATTACAATCCTCTTACTGAAAATGCGTATTTAATGGGTATTGTATTGTTCAAACATCACTTGTATGCTGATTGTTTTATTCGCACACATTGCATATATATAATATTATGTTCTAGCGGCGTGTTCGCGTCCGATACTTACGAATGTCAACCGATGGTTTATTATGCGGTAAATTACATTAATTAATGTGTACGTACATTTATGAATTTGTATTATGTTTTTTCCATCTTTGATGTGAATATTATTAATCATATAAGTTTAAGTGCTGTATTCATTTTAAAGCCTATGTTTTGAAGAGATAATCAAAACAACGGTGTGTGTTTAGCGTCATATAAGACTCAAACATTAGACAAACAAGGGTGTTAATATATTATACAGCATGAACATACAAAAACACTTAAAACATCGTGTAGCAAGTGGAATTTTAATTTAGACACTGTCCGTTTTAGCTTACGACTGCTAATCTGTAGTATATTCGAACCGTGGTTGTGGCGTATATACTCCGTGACAATTTCCTTAAGATCATGATATATCTCAAGTCATTTGTTCTCTGTCATGGATTTATGTTGGGGAGCTGTCAATTGCTGACACGTGGCGTCTCTAGAATACTAAAACTCCAACTCTACAATTCAATCAGGAAGTCGTTATCTTTTAATTAACCTCACAAAACCTTGACAAGTTCCTATCCTATCGTTTGTTGTGGATTTCAGAAACAAGTCATGTGTTCGCTCGACGAAATGTGTTGACTGGGCTATACTCACACTTATAGTTATTGAATTTAAACACAGAATATCCCTGTCATGATTTGCCCGCAATCTTAAACGGGATCACTTTACACACAAGCGCACCGGGCTGCCTTGACAGATATAAGGAAAATAAGTTTTAAATACCATAAAAGCATACTTGTAAATGAACATAGTTAATTTTAGTTGTTTAATAGTATGCATTGTAGAGATTATTGTAAAGCAATCAAGTAGTTTCTCAAAATGAAATCGATTTTGAAGGACAGGAGTATATTGCATTGCGACGTATTTCGCTCCTGTTAACTCTTTTTATTATACAACCACCCTCTTAAATATGTGAATTCTCCAAGTCCATAAAATGGTCCGGCTCAAGCCATCATGAGCAACAACAACATCCCAACAGCAAGAATATGGATTTTTCTAGCAGTTAATGTCGACAGTAAGTCAAATTGGCTATATATCTATTAATACAAATAAAATCAGGCAATAATTGTGATAAAATAAAACAATATGACTCAATAAAAGGTTCAAGAAAGTCGATTTTGTTGGTTTGTTTGAAAAGACACGTGGCGCCTCTAGAAAGAAAATGTTCATTGAGTGAATAACCAAGTAAAAATGGTATCAATAGGAATTTGATTGTAAATATCTTAGATTCTGCATACAATCACCTTTCTACCATTGTTATGGTAATGATACAAGCAGAAACTATTGCTATGACTGTAGGAGGAAAGTCCCAAACATAACGCTGTTGATAAGGAATGTTGTTCATTCTACTTCTCGTAATATTGCAACTTATAGATTGCATATCAAAAAGGACTTTTTATATTGATACTAATATTTAAGGATTTTTTGAATACTTACGTCTAGTTTTCATATTCATCTTCTGGTCAATATTACACTAATATTTCTTGAATAACATTTATATATGTGTACCATTCTAAAGGTTATTTGTTTTCCGTCTTAATAATGTATTATAGATCATCTTTACACCAGTAGCATTTAGTAATTGTATACATCAAAGGAAATGATCACTTTATATAATAAATTTATTGTAGGTGCCTTTGTGAAGGACAGTTAAATGTAGACCGCCTAGAATTTGTTTGTAAATTCCAGTATCATTTATGTATGGTACATGAAAAAAACAGACTTACAGGTTTATACCACAAACGTATACTGCTCCCCCCCCCCCCCCTCCCCATTATATGAACTATAAAAACACGATATTTCAAGAGTTTTTAAGTCCAATGTCAAGGTGACCATTAGATAGAAATCCTTGTCCGCCCGATAACTCAAGTACCCTTTGAACGAACTCGGTATGATGATAGTCTGAAGGTTGTATATTTGGAATCACTTGGTCAAAGGTCAAGTCAAATTGCCAATTTGCTGGAAATCCTTGTCCGCCAGATAACTTAAGTACATGTATCATCGAGCTTTTAAGGCCGTCAACATTAAACCCTTTTTCCGAACTCATTGTCATATCCTCTGACAATGCATCTTTAGGGACATAATGATTTAAAACATTTCTCGTTTGTTGGTTGTTTTATCCAGATTGTATGCATATATGTTCTAGCGTCATGTTCGCGATTGTCAACAGTTGGTTGATTTTTGGTTTTACTCCAGCCTCACGAAGCGGCGATGAATGTGTTTTATTCTTTGTTTTTAAGTTATTGAACATAAAATGTAATAATTCTGATGATTAAATATCTCTGTAATATTCGGACATAAATGTAAGGTTAGAGAATTTTAGGGGGCGCGCACCTTGAGCCGTTAGTCGATTGTGCGGTAAAGTACTTTGATGTGTACTTACAGTTACGAGCAATACTTATTTAATGTTTTGCCATCTTTCAGGTGAATAAAATGTTTCTCATTAATTATTCAAGTTCTAGTTCTATTTATTTTTCAGTCTATATTTCGAAGAAATAATCAAAACATGTGTGGTTAAGGTCACATGGCGCTAACATTAGACAAACACGAGTGTACATATATTATACAACATGAACATACAACAACACTTAATATATCGTAAATCACTGGTTTAATTGTATTCACGGTATTCAGTTCTGTTCAAAAATCCGTTCCCTTGTACAATATGTATAAGTCCTGGTACATGAAGTAAATAGTATAACATAACACAGTACGTCTTACATAATACACAATTATCATCAACCGTCTTGAAACAACATCTGATTACACAACCCACTTGCAGTTTACTTAGTACACGATCGTTGCTCTTCATTGAACTCATTTTGTTCACAGAGCACATTATGATAAAATGCTGTTATTATTTCGTTTGCTAGTCAATGATTGACTGGCTTCAATATCATTCAGTTCAAACGCGAGTCCATCAGCATTGTTCCATCGGTTCATGCGCCGGAAACAACTATAGCAGCACGTGCAGTAACAGGTACATGCGTATGAACTTAATCGCATGATTATCACTAAATACACAGTTTTCAAAGAGGCGAGATAATTTGTAAGTAGCAACATACTGGTGCTTAAACTCTGGCCATCCGCACTGGCCAATGTAGTAGCATAAAGGAATAGGTTTATTATACAAGTGGTCATACAGAATGAAGAAATAAGGTTAGTAAAGGCAACATCTCGATCCGAAGCCTGTTTAATGGCCAGGGAATTCAATCCAAATCCACGAATATAAATTAAGCACAACCCAACTAAAGAAGTACAGTATGGAAGTATGAATATAATAGACAGGTAATATCCGGTCCAGATACTTGAATGGTGATTTGGTGTTGTCAGATCTGCCGAGCAAACGCCGAGGTCTGTAATAAATAACATCACGTGACATAGACACTGGTAATTGCTATTAATGACCATAATCTATAATTTTCGCCGATTGTTTATAGGCATATAACAAAGGACCCTAAAACATGAAAGATATGTACGTGATACATACGAATACAAGCATATCTACTTAGGTTACTCAACTTCATAACATACTTTTGAAATGTTATTGATCTTTGCATCAGTTTCGTTTCAAATTACTGGAAAATGTCACAGTGTAATTAAATGTTACAATGTAATACGTATTGCAGAGTTTTTTTAATTGTATAATCACCAGTTTGTTGATAGTTAATCAGCATGAACTGTATTGTGACAGGCAAAGGCACACACGAATCCGAACGTGAGCCATAATTATTCTTATCTCAAAATAATTCCACAGACCCTCTGTATAGTTCTTCTCAACGAAATTAGATCAAGCATGCGAACACGCAACATCTAGTTTTGTTTAAAGACATGTAGCAATTTGCAGAATAAATGTGTATGCCTAAAAGCTGAAACAGTTAAACAAGAAACGCTTTAGTAATATAATTATTTGAAATTGAAATGCGAAATGACGTTCTAAAATGCTTAAATGCACATTTGTGAACCATTGTAATTTACTAAATAGTGTCATTATTTGATTTACTATAATGTTATATAGTGCCTACAGTTGTGCCAATTGTAGGGGAACTTAGATGCCTACCTTGAGCCGGTAAATGTGCATTCTTGTAGATATTAATTTCTTCGTCTGAAAATTGAACTGTTATTGCCGTGTCGCTTATATTCAATGTGTTAGCGATGTCTTCTAAAAATGACAATTCTGTCAGATTTGATGCAAATATTCTGTCTCTGCAATGACTTGTAAATGTACTCAACGACGACGCAGAAAGTGTTCGAATATCAAACAGGATACCATGCGGCAACCAGTTTGCTCTGCTCACAATGACGTCATAATGATGATGCAAATGAAGGGAAATGACGTGGAGCATATTCATCCGCGGAGAAATGTCTGAAGATCGCTTCAAATGGCTGAACAGCTGATGGATATTCTCCAGCTTCACAGTCGGGTGTAAATCTTTTGGTAGAATGGATGGTAAAGATATGTTAGTCGACACAAACACGTTAAGGTAACCTGAATTAAATAAAATGGCAAACTTAATTGCTGCGACATCTACTTGTCTGAAAAACACATTACAAAAATCTTTCTACAAACTATTGCACTAAAACGTAACATTTATGCCCAGTATTATTAATGATACAATAAAATTGTTGTGAAATTCAATTTGGACACTGTCCGTTTACAGGTAGTGCTTTCGACTGACAATCTGTCGTTACAATTACAATTTGGCTTAAGATCATGATACATCTCAAGTGAATTGTTACTTTCTTGCGGTAGAACAGGTCAGCAACGACTGTAATACCAGAAATACTGGTTAGGTCAACTCATCGCCTTTACGTAACGTAAATCTATACTGAATACTAAAACTTCAACTCTTCAATTCAATAAGGAAATCGTAATCTTTAAATTGACCTGACAAAACATTTACAAATTCCTAGCCATAAGCCCGTACCAAGACGTTTGGGTACGTAATAAAGCCACACGACGGAGTACTACGGTCAGGGCGATAGGCAATGCACTAAGTCGCGCTTAGGCACTGGGCTACGAACATTTATAGTTATTATAAACATAACAAATAAACATAGTATATCCATGCCATGGTTTGCAGTCAGAACCGAACTATTTTCCTTCTTAAAGCACATTGTTATAAACCGCCTAAATTGCGCAGTCGGAAATGTCAAAATTTATACACGCCAGGCTGCCTGGACAGAATATGGAAAATTAATTTACATACCGTAAAAGCATACAAATATACTTAGTTACTGAGTTATTCTCAGATAACCTGGACAAATGAGGTTTTAAAAAGTGAAAAACATTATACTCTCCTCTTCCGTTGGTACATTAGTATAATATTAAGATATGTACCCACGACTTATTTCCAAATTTGTCAGCCTTGGACCACTCGCACATGGAGCAAGATTTTTTTTATGAACTTCATGAACGTTTGTTTTTAAATATTGTTTTCAGTCTTTATTTCGTTTAGTTTCATAATTACACAAATATGCAGTGTCAATACAAAACAGTATAATACATTCCTGAGGTAAATGTTTAACAGAAAACATGTATAAGGCCCATTCATAAACACAAAAATGTGTGTTTACCAAAATCAAAGTCATGACATCTTTTCATTTATTTTAAATTTTTGAATACCATCCCTTTAGTTCGTTTTAAAACCACAATACATGGATATAATGAATATAAACAAGTGCATCTTTAAACAAAAGCAAATAAGACTCGTTAACTTTGAGAAATGTTTTACACAGTAAATTTCGCTGTCCCGTTATCAATATAATAACTGTTCAATCAATGTATATTTTAAAAAAGAGAAAATAAGTTGCTACAGGGAACGCCACATACATAATGTAAATTATCGATATTAGACTTCTGACTCAATATTTAGCAGGCTATAACATGGCGACACTATTTGTCCAAGTTAACTGAGAATGACTGAACTATCAAATATTTAATAGTGTAAATATTGTTAATCAATCATGTCGTTTCTCACAATAAATAGGAGTTTCTCATTTTCTTATACAACTAACCTCTTAAATATGTGTATTCTCCAAATCCATAAAATGGCCCAGTGGAAGCCATCATGATCAACAACAACATCCCAACAGCAATAATACGGTTATTTCTTGCAGTAAAAATCGACAACAAGTCAGGAGGCGTCAAAATAGCTATATATCTGTTAAAATACAAATAAAATCATGCAATCATTTGGATAAAAAAAATAAGTGACAATAAAAGGTTGAAGCATGTTGATTTAGTATTGTTGTCAAGACACTTGACGCCTTTAGAAAGAAAATATTCATTCTTGTGAATAAACAATTAAGTATGATTGGTATAAATTGGAAATTAATTGTAAATGTCTTAGATTATGCAAACAATCACCTTTCCACCATTGTTATGGTAAGGATCCAGGCAGAAAATACTGATATTATTGTAGAAAGAAATCCCCAGACTTCACACACACCAAATCCAAGGGGCCACTCTCCTGAAAATATAAATATTCACCATCGTAGAGCCCGATTCCAAATGCCTTTCAATTCTCTGTAAGTCATATTTATACAAAAAGAGTAGGTGGGTGGCTTGTTGTTTATGACCATACAAACGTAGCATTAAATAGAAGATAGAAAAATATGAAATAGACAAAATAAAAGACGTCAGTAAACAAATGCTAAACTATATTATGTATAACTCACAAAATGGTTTATTTGTTGTTCTACAACACATAGGGAGGGATATGTTGTCGTACTTATACAGGCGTTAAAAATCAATATAATTATATTTCTTATCATATAATACGCGGTTTATTGTGTATATATTTATTAATGCATTAACTATCATGCAGAACACTTGTTTTAATGTTTCTTATACGTATTTCAGTATATGTTTCCGTACTTATCAATAAGAGATTAGTTGTTTATTTCATTATGTAAATAATCGATTGGATGAATTTGGTCAAGTGCGCAATATACCAATGTTTCACGTAACAGAACTCACGACTACATTTTTGATGCTCAAACATAAACAATGCGTTTGGAAATGTTTATCTTTTGTTTTATTTCTAAGTAAAATTCGATAAACTGTAATACTTATTGTTTTCTAAAACCAGACAAAACAGCCCCTGGTTCAGAAAACAACACAGTTACAGTATTTTATAGTTATTTATACTCACAGTCACTTGACATGTTGTTGGGTTCGTTGCGAGGCTAAGAGGTAGAGTTGTATTTTGTTATTGTCTTATTCCTTCTTACTTTATTTGTTTTATATTTCAGTACATTATTAATTGCTTTAATTGCTTTATTTTCGCACCGTCATATGTCCATGCAAGCATACGTCCGTCCCCTATATAGCCGAGGTTGATGCTGAAGGCAGTACACTGAGAAATGTATATACGATTGAATCAGTTGTGTTAATCAAAGTGTGTATAAAAGGGGTAAATTAAATATAATTCATAAATACATTTAATGTATTGTAACATGGACAGAAGCTGTTGTCATTTACCTTAAGCTTTCTAGTATTGTCCCTTTAGCTTTTCTTATATTGTCCACACTATTTCCCAGGGAAGGTAAGCACATTATCACATCGGTCAGCTTTATTTCATTTTACAGAGTTGCGGTCCTTTGTTTTTTTATTTGCATATAACTTTTTGTCCGCGCTATTTCTCAACAACCACTGGTTTCAATTCATATGCAACTTCATGTGCATCGGGCGGTGCACATAATATTATTATCGTCATATTTTCGGGCGTTTGTATTTGTCTGTCTGATTAACATCTGTAAAACCCATGACTGAATTTCAATGAAACTTTATTATAATGATCACTATAAAGCCTAGTAGTGGAAATCGTCGGCATTGTTCGGAGTTATGCCCCTTATATATTGCTCAACATGTGATGGCGTGTCTATGCTATATCTTTAACCCATGGTCTGAATACCAGAATAGCCAAAGCTGAAGTAAGGTCTCAGTTGTATAATTATGTTTAAGTCATATTCAATGTCACTCTCCGAGTTTGTATCAGATTCAAATCTAGCTAAATTTATAAATGCAAGAATATACAAATTAATCAGAAACCACGGGGTATTGCATACTATTTAATGACAGTTCTTGTTACTTTTTATTATCCTTCCCATTTTAGAATTTTCTGTTTCAGTTTATTATTTCTCTTTTTACCCCATCCGAAGTTTCTGTTCTATTTCGTACCAAATGTATCTGTGCGGGGATCCTGTTTCGTGAAAGCGTCTTTCCGTCGACTACACTGTTTCATGTTAACAAACACAATGCCAAGAATTAGACATTTACTATAACATGTTCTGAAATTGAGAACACTACGTATACGTAATGACGGTATTAAATTATCAACATCAGTTATCAGAAGGAAATGATGTGACAGCCTAATGACAAAACAAGAGGATTTTCGTGTTGCTGTTCAACCGATTTCAGATAATTTATCCGACCTACAGATATGTAATTATCTCAAGACCATCAATCTTTCAAGTGGCACTGTTTGCTTAGATTTGTCAGAGGCTATATTTTACGAAGCATACATATACGATACATTAGCTACATGTTATGTTGGTTTCCATAGCATAACTTCTAAACCTTCATGTCTCTGTTTGATTATGTGGTAGCTGTGCCCTTTGTAAGTGACATTTTATGTTCTTCGACTTCATCCTTCATTTTTACAATTGATGCTTACTCGTTACGATCATTATTACATATATTACTTGCAAAGTTAAGGCAGTCATTCTTGTTACACACCACTAATGAATGTAAACAGTAAATTGGAATATTATACGCATTGAAGAGACGAGCGCAGGTTTTATCAACTAAATTTAATTCCTTTTTATATTGATAGATTACTGAACAAAAAGCGAAAGCTTTCTTGCCGTTCGTAATGTTTTGTTGCTATTTAACGTTTTAATCATAGTGTGTCCGATGCCTACGAGATAATGATGGCTTATTCATGCACACTTATAGATCAAACATGTTTCCTATCTTTTTCCTTGATGACTATAAAACATTTAATCCATCTTACATCTGTCATTGTGTGTTCAAACTGATTTGCATTTCATTTGTAAAATTTGAATCAAAGACCATCATCACTACCGATAGCTTATGTATGTATTGTTGCGAAAAAAACACTGTCTAGATAATATAGCAGCGCTATCGGGTTTGTATGGCCATTTAAATAAAACACTTGATTTACATTAGTCGAGAACTAGTGGATATAATGTGTCAGTCCGTACACTGTATTTGTGCGTATAAAAGGAAAATTCATCAGTCAATTAATATCATTCAGTAAATCATTCAAAATTAAATAAATACATAAATAGTGAAGTCGATGTTATACTATATACACAAACAAGCCAGAGGAGAGGATATATTAAACGGCAAATATTCAACCCTGATAATCTTAGGTGTTATCGTATTCTGTTTGACGACGTTACAACAGGCCACACTACTATGTGTGTTGTCTAGGTCGTTTGATTCCGTGTGGCTAAATTCGAACTGTTTACATTTTAGACGGAACACCAAGTTCATTTTTCCAGAAAGCATCTAAACGTTAAAAGGACGTGTATGTACAGATGTTAATACCTCTAATATAGATGATTAAGTATATCCACGAACTCATCTCCATATGGTATGTCTAGACAAATAAAACCTTCCTTCAGGGAGAACAATCATGTTACGAACATTAACGTGTCATTTGTTGCTTCATCACTTGTCTTCTCACAATAAAGTGTTTTGAAATTGTCTAACATTTAGAGTTGATTTACTACCGTAGTTAATGTACAAAACCTTTTTTTTCTTTTTCTAAAAACATGCATGCATAAGAAAGAGTAGTGTATGGACTGTCTTATAATATGAAAACAAGTTGGAGACATCGCGATCTCACCCTTTACCACTTGAAATTACCCTAAAAAACGCTACATTTGTTTACTATATGTTCTGTTAAAGGAATTTGATTGTTATTTACTACTTTGTTTTCGTTGCAATTCTGATACAGGAAAGGTGCGTGATTTGACTTCTTCTTTGGTCCATCAATACCTTGCTGCAAAGGTGATATAATAATTGTATTTACGCTAGTTGTCATTGACTCAATTAGAAATAAGAAGGACCCTTGTTTTTCCTGTTTGTGTTGCGCTTGCTTTGATTGTATGTCATCAACATTGCGTTGTAACATACATGTATATTATATATTTGAAGTTGATTTGAATTTTTGACGTGATATCTTTTTCACCGAAATAAATAAACAAGTCAATAAATAAATTATTACACGTTTGTTAATACAAACACTATGCTACTAGTTTCATTGTGATCAGTGTGCTGTATGTCATTGTGATCAGTGTGCTGTATGTCATTGTGATCAGTGTGCTGTATGTCATTGTGATCAGTGTGCTGTATGTCATTGTGATCAGTGTACTGTATGTCATTGTGATCAGTGTGCTGTATGTCATTGTGATCAGTGTGCTGTATGTCATTGTGATCAGTGTACTGTATGTCATTGTGATCAGTGTACTGTATGTCATTGTGATCAGTGTGCTGTATGTCATTGTGATCAGTGTGCTGTATGTCATTGTGATCAGTGTGATGTATGTCATTGTGATCAGTGTGCTGTATGTCATTGTGATCAGTGTGCTGTATGTCATTGTGATCAGTGTGCTGTATGTCATTGTGATCAGTGTGCTGTATGTCATTGTGATCAGTGTGCTGTATGTCATTCCGCCGATGAAGTTAAATGAATGATGGCTTATTATGTAAATGATATAGTGTTGATTATTTTACACATATACCGTACATGTATATTCAAGCCATTTACTGACTGTAGTTAATACAGTAACACTTCACAACGGTATTGTCACAGTTCTTCACGCTATGACCTTTCTTCCTGGAATTGCCAACTGTGACTCGAAAGTACACTCAGAAATTCATCCGCGCCAATTATCTGGGATTAAATCTTGTTACTTGACACTTCGACATGTTATTGTTGAAATAGGAAGTCTGGGACCATAGTATTATTGGCGATTGTCGTTCTAAATATAACAATACGTGGTGAGATAGAGTGGAATCACACGGTTACAGAGAAAACAGTTAAAAACGTAAAAATGCAAGACATGAAACACTCGCTGTGATGTTATTGCTTTCAAATACGCACATACTCATAGCTCAGCATCTGGAGCGATGTAAAGAGGACACTTGAACATTGCAAGACGTAAACTAAAAACAGTGTTACTATTTCTTTATAATAAACGGTAGTATTGTATGTAATACTGTCCGGATTGTCGCGATGGTTCATGCACTATTATAAAAGAAAATCATAATATAGAGATGTATACGGAACGTTTTAGTCAAAATCAAAGGTAATAAGTACGTTGAGGGGTTGGAGTGATATGGCCTATTTTGACCCAAAAAAAGAAGAAATCGAAGCCAAAATCAAGTTATAATGATATATTACTGACAAGGGTTATAACTCCAAAAAACATATATCCAACTTAAGTTTAAGTCATTTTCCGTGGAAAGGAAAATGTGGTTTTTGGAGTAATAACCCTTGTGAGTTATATTACATTGTACATTTGGGTTTGGCTTGGATATCTGATTGTGGTACAAAAAGGCCATATCACACCACCCCCACTCAACGTACCAGCTGCATTTGGTAAAATAGATACATAAACATCAAGTAGAATACTTGATTGTTCTCACTGATTAGTTTTGGAATTAAACAAATGAAATAAAAGAAAGAATTGATCTTCAAGATACTTCTAAAGCTTCAGTTTCTACCTAACATTTTCCAAATGTCACATTATCTTATACTAGTAAGTTCCATACACAAACATCCTGACATTATGTTGTGAACTGTTCTCCAATAATGTAATACAGAGCTTAGAAATGAATGATGTTCCTTGTAATCACGTGTCACAATCAGCTTCTTGAAGAATAAGTAATATTATCTTGAGCAGTCAATCCTTGCTGTCAGTAAAGCTGATATATTACGTTAAACTCCACAAAGCGCACACTCAATTCCACAAAGTGCACACTCATTACGAAATAACAAATACACAGTGGCTCCAACGAAATATATTGCTGGCACCTCGATATTGTCCTATCCACTTTGAACCAATACCAGAAACGTGATAAGGCGGATTAAACAGGCAATTGATACATTGCAATAATTGTATTCTCATTATTTGAAGCATAATAACGAAGAAAGAGTAACATTTTTTTATTTATAAACAGGAATTCTAGCGTGGGAGTATTTTACTGACAGTTCCTATGGTGGTTATTCTTTTTATTTCTATTTTTAGATTTATGTTAAGTTCCCCCTTCGCCATGCGATGTTATTTTACTTCAAAATAATATTCATGTTCTTTTCTCATCCACCTCTTTTCGGCCCATTATTACTTACTTTCTTGACTTGTTCCATGATGTATTCCATCCTTTAAATTCCCCCCTTGTTGTTCCCTTAAAATTCTCCTACGTTGTTTTATGGCCGGTCAGACCATTCCTTGCATCCCTATTCCCATGTATGTTTACCCTTGAACCTCCTCGGTGCCTTATGTTTTGTAGACTGTTGTTTTCCCGGGGTCTGTGTAGGGAGGCATTGTTAAGTGTATGTGACGTTCCCTGTAACAACTTGATCTCTCTTTCATTAGCAAAAATGTTCCATTATCACAACTAGTCGTCTTATATTCAATGTTTAAGTTGTAAATGCAGACATCCATTTCATCTATCTTGTATCAAGACTACGTACTCGAGAGTGTGTTGAGTAGTGAAATTAATTACTACAGAATGTTAATAATGCATAATTAGGTTTTGTACTACACTCAAATTCTTTGCTAATTTGTCATTGTTACACTGACAGTTTAATCAAAAGGAATAATGAAACCTAACCACGTAATTATTGACTCGCATATCGCACTTAGAAACGAAAATGTACAATCATCAATTAATAACAATAGTGACCAATTAGAAAAGATGTCTTGTGTATTGTTTTGCTACGTGGCAATGCCTGCATTCACTATAATTACTGGTATGTGCGATGTATGTTTTGTTTTCTCGTAAGTGTGGAAACCACATCTCATACTGAAACACTACCATGTCAACTTCATTATCTAAGCTATTAAATTACCTCACTGATGATGGATTAACCAGCATTGGCTTGTCCGTTTTATGTCGCTTTGATATCTCCAGCTCCTGTATTGTATTACTGGACCTTTTCAGCCTATCTAATTATTCCGAAAAAAATTATTAAGAGACACGGTTAAACGATTGGCAAAACTGATTTGTCTGACACATGTTATAAATAAGAATGGTCTGTTATTTGCCAAGGGGATAACTGAACAAATAGCGAAGCTTTTATATATAAAACAATACTTTTCGACAAACATCGCTCGTGGAATTCATATATTCAAATCTTTAGATCCTAATTTAGAAACAGGGTTCGGCATCCTGTTTGGTTTAATTCATACAGTTCTGTAAATCGTATCTTACCTGTTATATAGCCATTTGCAAAAATTAAACAAATTAGTTGCTTAACTGCATGTTTTTAAAATACACACATCATTTGATTATATAATATTTTGATTACCCCCTTAAATTTTTCAACGTAATTATTATCCATCGGTTTTGTTGGTTCATTCGTCCTCAAAATCAAATGGCAAATTTTACTGGATGTGTATATAAATAGATATATACTTTTACATGACTGGAATGCAAGACTTTGTACATCTTCCAAGCCAACATTGTAGAAGTATTTTAACTATTTGAATTTATCTTCATTAATATTAGCAAACTAAGATCAACTTTAACTTCACTAAGAGCCGATATGCCACACGAGTTCGATTAGAATATGTTAGTCATTGAACACGAGTCAACAACTCAACAAAAGTGATGTCCACATAGCGTTAACAATCTGTGTTGCTATCGATATAGCATATGAACGTGGAGGTCAAGAACATTTTATGTAATTATGCAATTGAATGTTGGGATTTTCAAAACGCTTTGTCAAAAGATTTGAAATATAAACATATATCGAATATCAAACGACAATTTTCTCAATTAAAGCAATGTTACAAAAACAAACATTAATCTGTCTGGCTTTTTCTCTTTATTTTGATATTTGGTGTTTAAAACGCTTTAGATGGTATCTAAGACTGATTCAACTAGTGATTGGTACCATCATAAATATCTTAAAATTCCTAAATAGCTTAAACTGGAAAAGCGTCATTAACTGGGTAGAACCAGGCCAATTGAAACTGTAAAGATCTGTCGTTACTCAATAACATGGAGGCCGCAAACAGGAAAGGAATAAAATATTAATAACACAATGAAAACTGTTCATGATTTCACTTAGCACGACATGCATAATTTAATAAAAAATACCTTATAAATTGATTAAAACAACAAATCAATAATTTATGCTTGCATGCGTAACTTTTGAACGTTTTGAAATTCTCAGAAAACTATAACAGAGAACAATTAAGCATTTCAAATAACCCATATAGGAATAGTTTAATGTAATAGAATGGATTGGTTTGGTATTTTACCTTTTGTTTTTAGACTGATTAAATTATCCTTTAAAAATTCCTACGCTGATAAAAGTTCATATCTTCATAAAATAAGGCACTTGCCGTTTGTATGTATTTTGTATCGTTTGTGGTTTACTCATGCTGTGAAGCCATGGTATTGCTAAAATAATTCCCAAAAACAAAATAACAACTATATGAAAATTGAATTGTTGACTTCATTACATTGCTCCATGAACTGGATCATGTGCTAGCGTTTTGCTTTATTAGCTTATCCTGAGATGTATGCCATACATTCAATCCTTTCCTTACTTGTTATCCCATTAAATTTTACATGGTTGCTTTTAATAGCCAGCCTGACAATTCCCATTCCTATCGATGTTTGCTCTTACACCTCCGCAGCTCTTAAAGTTTCATACAGTGATGTTTCCCTAGGATCTGTGTGTGAGGCGTTGTCTTGTGTATGTGACATTCCCTGTATTACTTTAACCTTTCTGTTACCACGATCTAGAGCCAATTCGGTATCATGGCATACAAAGTCATTTAAACTCGTTCATATTATTTCTCCGATTGCAAGGTTTTGTTTTGACTACTGTCTCTCAAATACTAACAAATATTTTTTCCATTTATCTTACGGTCTTTTTTCATATATTTCACAATCCTTTATTAACGCTAATGTCGTCTGGCTTCGACAGTGGCAAATTATTTCCTGACGACATGAAATGTTTGAATGAACATGATATAATGGTCTACCAGGCAAAAGTTGTTTAATCAAAAGTAAATTGATAGTCAGTTTGCCGTTTTGCCAACGGCAGAATTTGATTCTAAGTCCAAGAGATTGCTTGATAAAGGCCTAGAAAATGAACCGAGATCACGAACCCTGTAAAAATAATGAGTATTTCGTATTTTCCGTTATATATTCAATCTCTGTCTTAAAAGAAAGATTAAGTTGTTTCAGGGTACGTCACATACACAAGACAATGCCAAAATATACAGACCCTGGGGAAACAAGAGCCTATAAAACTTGAGGGCTTAGGGAGGTGCAAGGGCAAACATGAATGGGAATAATTTACCAAAACTATGATATTGTTCAGTTACGCAGTTACACAAAATGAATGATGCTGTTTGTCGTGCCTGATAAGCTACACGCTCGGACATGTTTTCATTGATTACTAGTTTAAAAAGTGTATTGTCATAGGCGGGAGTGACTGGTAGCACGACACAATCATGCTTCCATACATACTGATTATTGACCGCTACATTTTAACAGAAACATAGGATGTGACCACCCAGATGACATTCTTGGAAAACTATTTCTTGCAAAGTAAAAAAGGCGACAATTAACCGGTAGTAATATAAACTATCCTGATTCAGTTTTACCCTGATCAAATGTTCCATTTATACAATTCTCAAATTATGTGAGTATGTTCTCAAGTAAGGGTTGATAATATCACATTTTCATTTACTTGTTCAAAACACGTCTCGAAGAGAAATTGCAGCGGGTCATCAAACACTACAGCCTAAAAATAATTGCATTTATTGAATTCATTCATTCGCATGCAATAGTTGGTAAAACATGCTTATATACCTCAAGTGATCTTGGTTCTATGAACTACGTTCTAACATAGAACTTTATCATGACTTTGTCTTCAATGATTTTCAAAACATTATTTGTAGTCGTGTCTTAAAATTGTTAAAACAAAGCATTAAATTCAGCTCTTACCTAGCTGTCTAATGAAATTATGCAACCGCAATTGTTATGAAGCTAGTGAAAAAGTTGCTGGGACACGGTATTTCAATTTGTTATAGACATACACATGGTAGTTTTTTCGTATTGAACAAGTCATTGCCCAGACAAATTAAACAAGCTTCTACATTGTCTTCCTTTCTTTATTTTATGACTGTAATGTCGGATTAATTAAGTTATTTTCATGAAGCCATGTCTAATTCATGGTAACATTGACAGCAACAAATTCTACAATTACCACTCCCCTCTTTTTATAATCAGAAAAAGGAAGAGGGCAAGTATGAACATTGAATACTTAAAAGTATTCAGTCTTAGTTACCCTGCCTCGGGTTCTTGACCAGCATGGAACCTATTGGAACACTGTTGCGGTCCATTTCATAATTATGCTGTTAAGGTCGGTTAATTGACCTGTCTGTTATCTGTTTAGGTATGTCTTTGTAAAATTTAAGAGTTATAACATCGAATTTCTTATTTCGTTAAAAAGGACTGCTGTCTTTTTGTCCGTCGAGTGAAAATAAATGACGATTCGACGATAATTGAATGCAGTTCTCTGCATGCACATAAGCAAATCAAACAATACAAATACTAAACAAGAAATATCTTGAAAAAAATGTGGTCGGCGCAATTTGAAGGTTAAGGTTTATCGTGCAACTTAAAAAAATGCCGAGATATTACGATAGCTGGTCACTCCACATCCAAAATGGATGTCGGTTAATTCACCGAAATTCAGTGGATTTCGGTAAAGTAACATACCCTGAATTGAAAAATTAACCAATCCTTTTTCATTTTGGTCTTGGAAGGAGCAGTTATTGCTTAAGTGATGTAAACTATCACAAAATTAAAATTTACAGAATAAAAACAAACGAAATGGGAATCTTTTAAATACTTTTTTTTGATTGTTCTGTTGTTGTTAAATCTGCTTGTGCTAAACCATGTGCAATACTTGACGCACTATTACCACGCAAGATTGTTTCACAAGTTTCCGTTCGTGTTTTAATAAATAATTTTACATAACTTTCCTTTTTTTTCTCTTCAGATTACCTTTAAACATTTCTCAATAATTATTGATCAATAAATTTAAAATAATATGTCTTTTACCAATGTATATTTCAAAAGCAAAATCGAATATTGCAGTTTAGCACTGATTTCCACCAGGCAAATGTTCAAACAGACAGATTAACACAAATATAATTAGATATCGTTTCTTGTTTTCAAACCAAACACAATCTTTAATAAAATATTATGATATTTTATATCGCTTTGTTACGTCTCATGAAATTCAACACCAAAGTAACAAATACATTTCTTTTTAAAAGCGAATATTATAACAATATCGAATGTTCGCGTTTTATTATATTTTGCAGTTATTTACGCTGGGGAAATTTTACAAAGTGTATGCCATTAAAAGGTGCTATATTGCACTATCAGAATTCCTAAGTAATTTACGACTACATGCACGAAATTACAGACTTTATTATGCAATTCGAACCATTTAATGGAATAAATCGTTTTACAGATTATTCTCTTCACCTAGGGCATGTACTATTATAACTGTACCAGAGCAAAATCAACACAACAGCTGTGAAAAGATTTATAATAAGAAATTCACTCACAACTGACCTATTAGTTTCAGAACTTTCATGTGACATGCACAACTATCAAAATAAACTGAAACAGTCAATGTCGAACATTCGTGTATAGTTCATTAGCAGTAAACTTTTTTTCTTGATATGCAAGCATTTATGGAAGTGATTTTTTCATTTTTCATTTAAACACTCACAGAAACAGCTAGTGTTAGTACATTGGGTTTTGAATGAAACATGTGTGACAAAATTGAAGGCTATTACAGCTTTACATACCGACATGTTCGGTAATCAAGCTTGATTATAGCCTTTCAAGTTAACGTTTGTCAAGAAAATCTTAATAGCAAATACAGAAGTTTGAAATCGCTTTTAAAAATCGGTATCGAAAGGCAATACGTCGGCTGGCGGCTGTAAGTTCTGATAGTTCAAGAATATCCAAGTAAGCCCTACACTTTATGACATTATATGTGGTGTAATGATCATTCTAATGATCATACTGTCCTTGAACAACTGTTATATGTAGAATGTTTTTGAATCAGGAAATAAACACAATTTGTCTCCTTGAACAACTGTTATGTGTAGAATGTTTTTGAATTTGAGTCTCCTTGGACGTATGTGGCGACAAGACTGCGTTAACGGCCAACTGAAGTCACATTCATCAACGATATATGATTCCTTGTTGCAGTGAAGCTCTTTGTTACATAATGGACATAGTTATACTAGTAATATATGAACGCAAATACGTGATTCTTTGTTGCTTTAGTCTATGTTTACAATGATTGTAGTCCAGTTATTGTTAGCTCTATCAGACGAAAACATCAAAGTTCGGATACAGGTGCTTGTGTTTAGAACAAGCGTCAAATTAAAAACCATGCTAAAATATAATAAAAAACTAGCTTACATACTTAATCGTCTTTTTAATTAATTACTCACATGCTACAAGTAACAAAACAGAAAACCTTTATATAGAACATATGATTGCACCACTTCTTTGATTTATTGGTAACATAAAGAGTGTATAGTATGGTTGCTAAGGTTTTACCTAATATTTACAGTACCACAACACAATATAATTGAATTCGTATACCAGCACATTTATACGTGAATCAGATTTTGACAGTGCAATACTGCCAATTTAACAGTCAATTAAGGACTGCACAACATACATCGTTCTGACCCTTTAATTTATCACGCTAATTACGATCGAATACGAAACTTAAATTTATGATCAGCGATTTGCATTGTTGTTTTATAAATACGTTTGGGTGTCTTTCAGTGTTCCATTATACCGTTTCTCATAATGGCAATTCACTCTTTTCTGATCATGATTATACATTATAACTATTTTAATACAAGCATCACTTCATCCTTGCTTTTTAGAAACAGACTATACATAACGATATATAAACAACAATATATCTCGGAGTTTCAACGTAATAATTTTTATGTTTTGGTTGAAAATAGGCACTGTTAGCACATTAAAGAGGTATACAGTAAAAACTTTCAATTAAGTCTCGTTTTACTGTATATACCACGACATGAAGCACAAGAAATACTTAATTCACAACACAGAAATCTCCCGATAAAGAAATATAAATACATAGAGAATGAACATAATTCAAACATTGAGAGATATCAGGTGTGCACGCTGTTTTACTTCCTACACGGAAACACTTCTGAAACACTTCGCCTTTTTCTCAGCCACTCGTAAGATCTTAACGACTTGCGTTTGACAAATCGATATACAAACAGTTATAAAGAACGACTCAAAACATCTGTTACTTATTTAATAAAATGATCAGCGAGCACCCGACGACAAAGTGTGTCACATCAATCATAATCAAACGACGTTTTCGCATTTTATTCTGTTTGTCATAATGGTATATGGATATTCTATTACAGTAGGATATTATTTACACCATTGTCTGATGCGATAATGTAACACAATCTTAATTCACTGCTTTAGTCGCTCATTCAGACACTCTCTTTCATTTTAATTACAAAGAACATGACAACTTCAGTCGTGAATAGTGCTCCCGGGCATTCATGTCTGCTAAGAAACACTTTAAAACGAATGCTTCTTATTTAATCAGCGTACCATTACAACCCCAGAAACAAACAATATTTGTTATATATTACGGTATTCTAGGCAGGTTTTGTTTAAAAAATATACGATACTTGCGCATCGTAAAATTTTGGCTTAAAATCGTAAATAGTAAAGATTTAAAATTTCGTAAAATGATTTACAATATATTAAAAAGAGATGCCGAGATATTCCCGAACAAAACATCATGGGTGACGTCTGTTAGTGATCTATGATCTAGATTAGGTTTTCATGATTTATGGCTCCAACAAGGAGTAGGTAATACAGATATATTTCTGCATGTTTTTAAACAACGTTTGTATGATAACAGCTTACAGATATGGCATACACGATTAACTAATTCGAGCAGATCCGTATTTTATAACGAAATAATTCATTTTGGTTTCCAAAAATTCCTTAATACTCTAGATATTCCTAAATTTAGAATTGCTATGACTAGACTTATTGTATCATCTCATAACCTAAGAATAGAATCCGGCAGATGGCAAAGACCAAAACTAGAAAGAGAAAATAGAAAATGTTTTTATTGTGATAAGTTGGAAGACGAATATCATTTCATTCTCGAATGTGAACTTTATAATGAACTCCGTAAACTGTATATAAAGAGTTATTACTGGAAAAGACCAAGTATGTTAAAATTGAGGTTATTATTTGAAAATCAAAACGAAACTGTCATGAAGAAATTAAGTGTATTCATCTTCAAAGCGCTGGAAATACGAAAAGATATTTAATTAAATTGTAATATGAATATATAAAACAAAACATATTGTACACTTTGTTTTTTCATCGACTTCACAAATGTATGTAAACTATTGCACGTCGCAATGTTATACGGATATATATAAGAAGTTTACAATAGATACACATATAACATTGTATTATATTACATACAGTATAACAATATTGATCTTACACATTCGTTACGATAATATGGTAATGACTGATAACATAGTATATATACGCGTATTTATATGTAGTAGTATTTCATACACATGTTTTTTCGCTATCGCATGTATGTTTTATTACATAGTCATTTTCAGTTTGTTTTTCAACTATAACGTTATATGTTCGTATATGTGTTATAGTGTTCCTTCTCCGTCTCATATATATATGTTTGTATAGATGTATATATTTGTTTGTCCTCATGGGCCATATGGCTTACTGGACTTAAATGAAAAAAAATAAACTTATCCATATGTTATAGTGTAATTAACACTGATTTAGAAAGTAGAGCAATTTTACTCATTACTCCAGCTACGGCGTAAAAATGTTTGTTTCAGGTTTCCCGACCAATCCTATTATTTTCCCTAACCCTAGAACATTTATTTCGCGTGTTAAGATTTTGTTTTCTTTTTGGTAAAATTTCTTCTTCGTGGTAAAATTTCTTCCTTTTGGTAAAATTTCTTCTTTGTGGAAAAGTTTCTTCATTTTGGTAACATTTCTATGTGCGAATTTTTCTTTAGGTTCATATTTCTGCCCAGTTATTAGACGCTTTACGAGTATTCCAGCTATAGAGCATTATATTCACATTGATTAAAACAAAATCCATGTTAAAAGGGAAAGGGGATTTGTCTTTTCCGACCTACCTACCCTATTTGTTTAGGCAGGAAACCTGATACAGACGTATTTGTTTAGGCCTATGTATGTGTCAATTGACCGATTTTTCGTGTTCCTCAAAACATTACTTTATTTCGTTGTTTTTGCTTCAAAGACTTGAATGTTTACCAACTTGAAGGAAGGATTAAGTTGTAACAAGGAATGTCACATTCATAAGACAATGCCTCCACACACAGAGCCCTTGAATACGTCAGAATATGAAATATTAGGACTCGATGAGTGTAAAAGCAAACATCTATGGGAATTAGGATGTAAGGAATTGTCTGACTGGTCAACCAAGGATAATTGGAGGGAACATGTTACATTGTCTTGTGGTCCCTTGCCAATATTGTTATGTTTCTTTGGTTCAAACTGGTCCCGCCCCTTGGTCACATGATTTTTATATTTGGTACGTAGCATTGTTAGTGGTCTCCTACCATGATTGGTTCGAATTAAGTTTCTGTGATCAAAATTGACCCAGCTCTATGGTCACATGTTTTCTAACGAGTTACATACAGAATAACTACGGAAATAGTATTGTCCAGAACCATGTTTATCAAAGAAACATGTGCATAATGTGGCCAGTAGAGCGTCTGGCTCTCATGGATCACTTGTTTTGCATCTCTATCACCATGAAAATCAAATAAATTATGATGGTAAGTATTGATGTCAGCTACACTGTTCTATAATAATATATTTTCAATCACGGAATAAAGAAGAAGTTGCGATAGCCTGGCATACATTTATATTGAATCGGCTATCACTAATACATAAATCGTCTCTTTAAGCGTTTATATATTATCTTGCCTTGGTTAATTACTAGACACAGACATATTAATATTGCATTGGTTTTCAATGTTCATGTCTATCCAAATGTTCCGTCACTAAAATTCCTTTTGTTGTGATGCCAGAATAAAGATGGCAATCCGCTATTCTGACAAAAATGTATTTTATCTACACACCCTGTTGAATTGGTGACTGTCATATAATATTTACATCTTGAATAGTAACATCTTAAGTATGTATCAACGTACTTTGATTGCAGTAAGACGTGCTAGAATGGTCTTTTCAATTAAATGTCTTTAATGAGTACCTCTTTCGCGCCTACGTCGACATTAATATAGATAGATTACATTGTATATTTCATTTCGAAATAAAACTTATATTAAGCTATTACATACATGGCTTGATTATAAATAATAGTGTACCAATAGTTATTATGCATGTTAACTAATTGTCATCATTATTTGTCCAGACAGTTATTTTTCTAATGCAGTAAACTTAATCGTAAGTGTTATTGTGAAAATGTCGAATGGTATTCCTTTAGAAATCCTCGAACTGAAATGGTTATATGACTGATGAATGAGTTGGATTGAAATAAATATACGATGCTTATGTTGTTTAGTAATATGTTATGTTCCAGAACAGACAATAGCACCATTATACAATGAAAATGGTATGTTTCTTATTGTTGTCTATAGTGGGAAATCACGAATATTCTACCTTTTCTGTTTTTGTTGTCAGCAAAGGCAATGTTCAATAATTCTAAATCGAACAATTTTAATTTTGTTAATGCCATTTTAGCAGAAAGGGTCTGAAAAGTAGTTAAATGTTGAAAATCAAATAATACTTGAATTATCTCTCAGAACCATTCGAGATTTATTCTCTTTTCACAGTAGCCTATACTTGTCGTTGTACTATAGTTGCTATTATATTTTATCCAGACTGTCTAATTGTTGGTTGGAAAATGCCAAGCGCCAGCTGCCGTAATGGCTAATTGTCTGCAATTTCAGTCAACTGGCGTACTGTTTCCCGGACATGTTGTACTTTGTTTATGCTATTTTAGATACTTTTTTGTAGTACCATGACAATGATGTATACGATTTATATAGCAATACAAGTTTTACTTATAATTTGGCAAACTGATGTAGTTAATATGCTCTGTCAGGATGTTTTTCCACCTTTTGAAAAAGAGTATAAAAAGATCTGAGAGCAAGTGCAATGAAATTAAAGAATGTATATAGTGATTTAAGTAAGGTATATGACATCCTCCCGGAACATGAATGAGATGTATTAAATTTTGTGTGTGGTATTAATTAAACTAAAGGATGTTTGTATATTTTACATTTTTACAATAAACACAGCATACCACACACGATTACAAACACAAAGTAATTAAATCCATTTAATTCATTAAGAAAATAAATACAAAACCTTACCTGAAGTCATAGAGAGCAGAAGATTAAATAAGCACATCGTGTCACTCAAAAGACAAGATGTCAACAAATACTGAAGCAGTTGCTTAAAACTAGGAGCCATGATTTCGTTCCTTTTCAGTCGGATCAAGGTTTTTACTCCGCAGCCCATTAACACAACAATCGTCACAACTAACCATAAAGATTTTATAATTTGAACAATTTCCATTTTGCTAAGTTGTAGGTTTTAAACAGGCAGAAAGTTTACATTTACTATTAAACTAAGAAATTCATGGAAGTTGATAGCTGACTTATCTAAAACAAAAAATCCGAAGACCGTTTTCTGGCATGTAATTCGTCCATGTTGAAAAAACAACGTTAAAGGTCCAAGTCATTATTGTAATCCATCGCCTGTTTCATTTCTTTGTCAACTCCAGTCTTGAGAACTATCTAAAGCTTTTGTCCACCGATTGCAATCTGTTGAAGATATATTCGAAGAGTTAAGCATGCGCAACCTCTGTTAACATGATATTGGGAAGTTTAACGAGAAAGGTTTAACGGGAACGTAATCCCTGGGTGTATTGGGAGAAAATAATGCACAATACGTATTGGTGAAAATCACAAAAGCATTTTGGAATGAAAATAAATAAGCAACCAGTGAATTGTTTACTGCTCGATAAAATGCTAAATCAATCGCTTGGCTTACTGCTTTATAGACAGAAATCATGCAAATACCACATTCCGCCAACGGTTTTATACTTCGCGAGATGTTGCGCGGAACCGTTAATACAGACACTAGCGACAGAACTTGGTATTCAATTGTTTTAGACTGACATAAATGTTAGGGGAATGTTTGATTTTGAAGGGAAATCACGATTTAAGTCGATTACATTATTTGAATTACTTGCAATTGTCACTTGAATTGTTTGTTCTAAAATCACTAAACTCTTCTTGTTCTGCAATTAAATATGAATTAAATATGAAGCTATGATTAATTATATATAGAATTTATGTCAAAGTATTAGATACGGTAAATACTTACGTGCTATAGAAGTGGTTACTTAAAGCCATCCTTGAAGCTGTTTTAGGCCCACAGTATTTTTACTGACAGTTCCAAGGATGCAAGTCATTGTATTACCTGACTTATGTTGTTGCTTTGTCCTGTGTCGTTCCATATTCATGTATCTTGCGATCGTTGATGATAATGTGTTGTTCATTTCCCTTTATTTCGGTGTTACTGTTTGTCTCCTAGTATGTACCTACTATCCTGTTTGATATGTCTCTCTCCCTGAGTGTACCACCTCTCTTTTCTTTTGTCTTTGGGAGTTATAATTTGTGAAGGTAACTTTCCCTGCTTTTCATATTTTCATTCTTAATGTATTTAAATTTGATCTAATTGTCTTCTTAAGCATTGATGACGAAAACGACGATTAAGAGTATTATGAAATGAGTTATTTCTTAAAAACAATGTAAGTAAGCAATTGATTGCGGCATAACTGTATTTACCTTACATGATCAAGCTTTATTGAAACCACTCAATACAACCACTTTATCAAGTATTGCATCGATCACTTCCACACATAATTGACGTGTTAACTTGTATGAAGTATTTATCATGATGCAGTTCCATCAACTGATTAATCTTTTAGTTAGGACTAACACATACTCGATGACACATTGTTGCTGATTTGTTTTATGATTTACACAATTTATATTGTGAGAGACATATTGTTTTCCCCTGAATGTCTGTCCGTCTGTCTGTCAAGAATCGTTTCCGCTCTATAACTCCTCAGTCCCTCAGTGGATTTCGATATAACCTGACACAAATGTATACCACATTAAGACGATGTGCAGAGCCTCAATGGAATTCGAAGGGGGAGACATATTGTTTTGCTGCAAAAATAACCTTTCTCGTTTCAGTTATAAATGGGGGTTTGTTGATCGAACAGTGTTTTTTCTATTTTCAAAGTAAGAACCTCTTCTCCAGGAAATAACGGCAAATTTGTCCTCATCAATAAATCGAGAATGGAATTATTTAGTTGAGGTAAAAACTTCTGATTTACGGTGACCCGGCATACCAAGTCCCTATTTTTATGATTTTCGTAGAAATCACACATTTAGTAAGGTATTAACTTACTTCTCTAGGTTAAGTCATATGATTGCAAGTAGTTTGCCTAGAATACTTTCATATTACATGATAAACACAATTCGTTTATGTACAATTGCAATTATCCCAAATTAAAAAGTTATATCAGCTATTCGCGTTTGTGTGTGTTTTATGTTCTAAATAATCATTTTTCCGCACTGACACGTGATAAGAATTTATTTCTCACGACCGTCCGTAAATCACAATATTTTGTGTATCTACGTCTCATACAGTAATAGGAAATAATCCTTTCACGATGAGACGATGGTCATAAAGGATTATATTTCGGCGGAGACAATTTGTATAAGAGCCATGATCCATTGTTAGTTTTTTCACTATACAGTGTACAATGCAAATACCTTGGGTGTCAATCTCCTACGCTTCCCACCCTGTTAGCGCAGTTGGTAGACAAAGAACTCAATCGAAAGCTGTCTTAAACTGCATAAAACGATACATAAAACAGTTCTTCGCTTAAATGTGTAGTCCGAGAAGAAAATACTATGTTTACCTACTTAAATAACATAATTATCTGAGCTGAAACCCCCTCGAACTATACTAGTACTACGTAACCAGACATCAGTGACATATTAACAATTGTCTGAGTGAACTAGAGTCAAGAACAGAAACTAAAAATAAAAGACAGTACAGTAATTTTGACATTTCCAATGACAAATTCAATTATCATGCCAATTTTCAAGCGGAATATAAAGGAGTGCTCTCTTTTCGAGTTTATGCTAAAATTGTTTTTATGGTGTCTCCATGACATTCTCTCTTATGTCCAGAAATCATGCGAACATTAAGATCTCGTTACCTGGACACACACGAAAACTAAAACAGTCAATACTTTCCTGCTTTGATTAATCGTTGATAAACATTTGACTTACAACTTTTAATCTACAAAATGAACCTCATCGGATACAAATTCCTCACGTAGGGACTTGGTAACATTAATCAACAATAGTGCTTTTTGTAACAATACATGCGTTAAACGCGACGCTTTCGATTGGAAAAAAACTTGCCAACTGTCGAAGTCACCACGTTATGGCGTACACATATCTAAACTAACCCGTTTGCTCGTTGCAATAGTAAGTAAGAATATTTTTATAATCGCAAAATTGGCAAGTCTGGTGACTATATTTGGTTGTTGAATTCGCCAACTAGACATTGTATGGAATGATTAGACTGATAGTTGTAAGTGATTTACTCGGGACATTGTTAGCATTTACTTTGTTCTGATCAGTCATTGTCTACCTTTCTGTATACTTTGGTGTGTTTTGTTTTATTCCTTAAAATCTAGCGTTTTTTATATTATACCGGTTATCTTCGAGGCTGCTAACATATTAAATTAAGGCAGTACTGTACATATTCACTTGCTTCGTGTGTTCATTTCGCTTTTGTTTACATGGATGTACACGAGTATTTATCACGTCTCCTTGTCCTTCTTGGTTGGTTGTTTACTTCATTTTTAAGCGCGCATTACTGTACTGATTGCTCCAGGGCGTGAGAGTGTTGTGTTAATAAGTTTCCCGTTCATGTTTAATATTGTTATGAAGTTCGTTGTTGTCCCTTATACCCTTTCGTTAAAGGTTTATTATGTAACCTGTTTTAATTTGTATTTCATTTCTTACCCTGGGGATCTGTACTGAGAGGTCATCAATAAATTTTGAAAGGATGAATGAAATCATTTTTGGCACATAAGCACAGAATAATAAAATACAGGTCGTTTGATTTCGGTTACAATAAACTAAACTTTGAGGAGTTATGGCCCTTTTGTATTCTACTGAATAGCACAAAGCGGGGGCATCCATGTCTAATGGTAACATCTAGTTTCTAAATGTGGCCTTCTCTATACTACTCTTATTCATTGCGATACAAACTATTTTTTGAGTTTTTATCAAGAAAGCGATAGTTTACACTGAGATTGACATTCGGCACTTCACGCTTATATATTCATCGCGTTTGTATACTTCCACGATAACGTCTGCCAATTTTGAATTTATAATTTACGAGTTTGTGCTTATGCTGCACATTTACTAACAACAGGTTTGCAGAATTACAGATAGGGTACTAAATGTATCGAAACATTTCCACTTGAGGTTTGATAACAGCTACTACATATTTTTGAGTCAGATAATGTCTGTGACCAACTTTTTATGTGCAACGCTTCTCCGACAATGAATTCCTTCACATACAGACAATCCCCAAGCTATATTCAAAAAGTGACAATGATCATATAAAAGTGACTTGTCACACAACAAGATATCGGTGAGAAATATCTACATATTCTAGGATGGATTGCAATGATTATATATATTCCAATGCTAACCCGTCAAGTTCCATGGAAGACCAAAATGTACGTCTGTTGTTCACGTGATGAAATTATTTTCGAATAAGTTCATATTTTATAGTTCATCGTAAGAAAACTTTTCTAGGGAGGAAAATTTCGTAATATCCAAGGAAACCCGGCTCAGTTACAGTCTAGGAAGTTCGTTAAACTTCAATACTTTTTGATGACAACTATCATAAAATAAAATTTAATGTTACCAACTCAAAATCTGCAACCTAACTCTCTTGCCTGGTGGAATTTTTATAATTTATATATAAGTCCAAACAAAACGCCCGATTGTTTCGTTGCTGTATCTGTATCGTAATTCCATATACATGTACATATAATTATACGGTAGATAAAGGGGCTTGTTGATGCGCTCTCATATTCAACCATGACATGGACAAACCTGGTAGTGCCCCGCCCCCCCTCGTTTTCAGTTACACATTAGTCTGTTTGGCATACTGTACAGTAGCCCTGTTAGAGTGACCAATGAAATAGATTTCCATGCTTGCTTCAAACGCCTCTTCAGCTGTTCCATGGTCATAATTTCAGAATCAGCAAACACTATTTCATTAAGAATGACAAAGAGATTCCCAATTGGATTTAAGTCCGGGCTATTTCCTGGCCATTCGTTCTTTGCTATAAAGTTTGGCAAGTTTTCAAGACACCAGTTCTAGACTGCTGCAGATGAATGAGCTGGAAATGTGAATTTGTTTTTGTCCTGTAAGGTTTTTTTATTTCTTTCTTTTTAGAAGAACCCTTAGTTCCTTTTCAAGGATATCATTCACATAATACTTTTGATGTAACAGTTTGTCCGTCAGGTATAATATGAAGCTCCGACACGCCTGATGCAGACATTACTCGTCATATGTTGACATTATAGGCGCTATGTTTCACCTTTCTCACAAATGGCACTTTCTCTTCCTGGCTTCCCCATTCATCATTGTGTCTGGTTTGTTCATTGAACAAATATTTAGGCGTCTTATCGTTGAAAGCAAATCCCAATCACTAGCTCACATAGACTTGTATTGTCTGACAAATCGTTGTCTCTTTCGCCGCTGACTTTAAGTGAGAAGGGATTTCTTTTCCTCTTAAATGCTGATAGTCTCAAAGAATCAAACGTATATTTGACAACTGAAGACGTTGACACTGACACATTTCCCTATAGTTTTTCACTATGTTTTCTGGTTGATTGTCCTCTTCGAAACTTCGAACTCTTCAAGACTTTGATGATTTTCGAAGAAAATTTGATTGGGTACCCAGTTTCCATTTTCCTGGAAAAATCTCCATCATCTCCTGTTGGATGGACCATTTCATCATAAATTTATTTGACTTTCCTAACATTGTCAGTATATTATCTACTTTGTATCCATGTTTTCTAAGAATGAAGGCTTGAGAACGAGCAAATTCTATTTTTCCCACCAAAAGTCATTTGCAATGTTATGTAAACAACGTTTTACATGAAATGACGTCATAACTCGAATAGTGGTGTCACTTCCTGTATAAAGCGCCACATATTAACTAATGTTTTATAATCAGACAGAGACAACTCCTACACAATGTCAGACAATATCAATAATGTAAATTAATTATTATAGAAAATAAAAATATTTACTTTAGGTCTCCATGTTTGGGACACCGTGTACTGACAAAATTCGTCGTTCAAATAAGTATTTTCCAACATCGATATTCATTAACTTGTCAAGTGCACTTCGAGCGGTATAGCCAGTTAGAATCTACAACTTAATGGGCTTCTTCCAATAGCTATGTTTTGTAGATGTTGCTTTATTCATCTATTCCAATGACATTCCTAAATAAATAAACCTGTTGTATATGTGCTGGCGCTTCTTTCTCAACAGTTTTAGATCAACTATTAGTGACTTTATGTATGCGTAGTGTTTCTATACGAAAGCTTGTACAACCAATCGTATAAGGTCGTCGATGAATGTTTATTTTTCGGCAGAGGAATTATTAATATACGCTGCCGAAAATTAACTAGACTATTGTACTTTTTGTATATTTTAACGATCAATGCAATTGGTTTGGTTTTTCGCGTTTATGCAAACAAATGGTATATGTTCTAGACAATAATTCCTAGCTATGATTTTATGTCTTTATAACTTCATGTACTAATGAAATTCTGAACAGTTCATGCAATTTCGCTTTAAAGAGTTTGTAGAAATTTGGACCTTGATAGTCTTCATTAAATTGCCTTTCAACTACATACGGTATATTCAAGATGCTAGTTCATGTGGAGTGAAATCAATAAATGTTTTGTTATAACACCATTCTGTATTGTTTTTTCTAATGGATTATCAATGTTTACTGTATAGTTTATTAAAATTGCTTACTAATTATATTCTTCAGTACTCATAAACAGATCATTACCATCGTCTACAGCTTCGTGAAGACGAGCTTTCAACCCAGTAACAGTCATTGTATAGTTATGATTAGGCATACACGTACCCACTAATGTAAAACATTAATAAAAAAAATGTAACACCAAGCTTAATTTGTATTAACTAGTTAATCGCTTTATGAGAGAAGTGTTAAACCAATCAAATACCAGACACATCGTGTTACTATGGAGCCGAATATATTCCTTAAATACTATCGCATGAGCATTTTCTTTTGCCACTCGTGTCTTGCAAAAATGAAAATGTTTTTGTAAAAACAATACGTAGAACTGATAACGAAATAAATGTACAGTAAAACCTCAATAATAAGACCACATTGGGACCCTTGAAAACTGGTCTTAATATGAGGTGGTCTTTATATTGAGGTTGAATAAAAATCAAAACAGTGAAAATGAACTAAAAAGTGTGTTCTTAATTCTGAGGTGATCTTACTATTGAGATGGTCTTCAAGTGAGGTTTTACTGTATTATATATAATCGATTAATTCTAAGGCACCTTTCCTACTGGTTAATATGCTGAATTCAATCATGTACATTTTCATCAGCTTATCAATACTATTACCTAAATGTCGACACAGTGCTTGTTTACTGCCTCAGTAAATCTATTTTATATGTACCGTTTGCTGCGTGACGAGCAGGAATATATAAAAACCTGACGATTATATTAATTTCCCTCAGTCTATAGATCTGGCACTTAATGATTGATCCTCAAGCTATTTAGTTTACTGATTAAACTAACATCATTACAGTGTTGGAATATTTCCTTTAACTAAGATTATTAACAAATGATTAGGTTCCAAACAATAATCAACAATAATCACTACTGAATTACAAAATCACACACTCCTAAATCTACCCTCAAACGATGATTAACCATTAACGCGTTTCGAACCAACACTTTATCAATATTCAATACTGTTTCACACTATCAGTTTTTACCAATCAGCTGCCAACCTACTTTATTATCTATAGTAACTTGTTCAGTCTCAGCCCAACATCCTATATAATTTTGAGTCAGCGACCCGGTATTTGATATATGTATTTAGTGGATCCAGCACTATTAATATTCAACATACTTATATTGCGATGTCAGCTTGACTATTAACTTCAAACTGACCTCTTTCCCACGCTTACTTCGCTTTATGTAAACTCTTGCTGGTACCCGTCCCCGCTCATCGTTTAATACTTCGGAAACCGGCTGTAAGCTCTACTTCCGTTATACAGTGATTTACTACTAAAACAACATGTCAACTATATTCAGCGTTCTAACTAGATTCCCTTAAGGTATTCCATCCATAATGGACATTTCTCCAAAATAAAATGAAACTTGTATCTATTCAATCTGTACTATAATGCGGATAAAAAATAAAATTTCATAATTTTTTACCGTTCTAAAAAAAGTTATGACCTTTTTTCTTTGGAAACTTCCTTCCTGAAAACGTTCGCCGTACAAAAATGACCAGTAAATGGAAAATTAACATTACACTTCTCATTTGTAATATTTCTTGTTTAGGAAAGCATCTTTGTACTAATCAGATATGTATATTTAAGTAATGTAAGAAACAGCTACAAGAAATTCAAAGAAAATGTTGTTGTTTTTTTACATTTATGCATATAGCATTTAAGAAATGGGCAAATTTCCTTTCAAAATTAAAATATTGTTAATAGCAGATGACCTAAACTAAATTGATGTATCAATGGGGCATCAAATTGTCTGTAATAAAAATTATTTACATTATCTAACACAGAATATATCAAACTTTCAGAGACTTCTACCGTCCGGTTAATTTCATTTTGAACAGAATGACGTGCAATAATGACTTTATTACCTCCCTTTATGAAAAATGTCAGGTTTTTAAAACAAAATCTATTTTTGGTTTTTAGAAAATCGTATTGAAGCAAATTTGAATAGAATGTTATGATTCAAAAACATTTTAAATGATAATATTTTGATATTAATTTTTCTAACAAGTTTTATATTTTAATTACTGAGCCATACATATACGATGGAAATGAACTATTTCAGTTATGGGTGGAATACCTTAATATTACAAAAGGTAAACGCAGTAAAAGAATCACTTACTTCACTCCAAACTTGGTCTTTCCTCGGGATCCACCGGAAGTAGAAATACGCTTCGTAACCCAAAACGCACTAAACCAACCCAAAGTACCCGCAGTCACCCGAAGACATCATAAAATAAAAAATCATACCTTCCCTGTTCTAGGTTTTTCTTTTGTCCCCTAAGGAGCTGTGTTGGGGATGCCTTCTTTTGTATATTTATTTAACAGTCAAGGTATCGCACAAAGTCTGAACATTTCCTCTACAACAAAATTTCAGTTTAGATCATTAACAAAATGCTTCATTTCAAGGACTTTTCAATATTCCTATCGATTGCATCGAAACCACGGACATACATACTGAGTTTCTATATAGATATACAATTCCGAAATTTATTTTCATTTCCTGGACAATTATTTATTTGAATTATTTTCCCCGTAGAATATTGAAATGAAAACATTAATAGACCAGCGTTTTATAAATGACTGGTAAATTGCAAAAATGATGACAAACTCTCTTATTCAAATGCACCTTTGGGAAATTGCTATCTTGGCCTCAGGATCTTTTTTGATTTATTAGACTGCAGCAGACACGCACTCAGAAATCAATATAAATATGTGCTTACACCAACATTCAACAAGAAATATCGTATATAATTGTTTTCCAGACGACGATCGCTTATACAACCATTTGAACTGTATTTAAATAATCAATAGCTCTTTACGGTTAAAATGAAATGTGTTGTTTTCTATTGTCCGTCAAATGCATTCGTATAGTATAACGCGGCGCCATTTCCGCACAATTTCTGCGTTCATTTTCAATGATAACATCTAACGCATTAGATTGGAAGCTCAGTCTACAAGTTTCATTTAGACGGTTATCATGAAAGTATCAAAGTAGCTTAATCCAATACATTAGGTGATCGACACGTCGAAGTATTTGTATACAGATTATACAATGGCGAATGATGCAATTTATACAATATTCGATGAACTGTTTGCCACGAACGATTCCTGATAGACATTTTAAAGGTCCGTTGTATGGTGTAGTATTACTGCTATTGATCAATTATAACGTATTGCTACGTCGAGTATTAATGTACAGCATTATAAGAAGTGGACCAACTTGGGTATGTTTCATACTGTTAAAACAAACAATAACAGTTAAACCTGTCAAGAAGACCTGTTCTTGAATTTGAATTAAAATGGTCTAAATTTTAGAATGCATAATCCATAATCCATAATGAAATTTTGACATTGATTTTTCTCTCGAAATGAACAACACGTATTTTCTATTATTAATCAAACCGTGTCTTTGTTCCTCGACTATCAATGATTTGCCAACGATACAGCAACAGAATAACAAATGTATGGTCCGAGACTACATTGTAAAACGACAATCCATGCTCCGCCGACCTTATACATATTTACAGACGAAGTCCCTAAACTAATTCTGATTGGCTTTACTACGTAGCTGAATAATACTGATTTAGACCTACATTATAGACCAATCGTTTTATATGAAGCGCGTTGTTTAAATCTACACTTGTTTATCTTTTTAAAGATTTCTTGTCCCTAATGACTGCACGCAACAACATTCCAGTTTGAAATACACCGTCTCTTCTGCAATGCTTACTTTTTTGTTTGGCATTTAACCGTTTAATGCAATCTTCATGTCCCAAGTTGTCGTCGATGTGTCATAAATCACCATTCATTCTGATATGCTTTTTTCAAGTGGCTCATCCAGTGTGGTACAGTATATCACTAAAGGGTTCACTTGTTACATTATCCGTGAGGAAAGTTGCACAGCAGTGACTATCGTGAAGAGTAATAGCGGTTGTTTCTTTTCACATGTGTTTCAATATAAGAGAAAAGAAACAAAATAATGATATTTTAGAGTAATAATCTGATAACAAAAGAATAACAAATATGTTCTCTGCGGTACTGTAAAAAAAGGGTTATGACACAATCAATGGTTTGTATTCTCACGTCGATTGCTATTTCAAAATTCGGAAAGTTTTCTGTGAGAAACTTCAACAGTCAAGGCGATACATACCGTCTTATTTTGTTATTATGAAATTGAGGAAACCTATCTGGACAAACAACAGTGATAACTGAGATAGAACAATCATCATTACCATTCAATAAACCGTAAAATTGGAATAGCCGTACTGTATCTATTCTCTTACTGATTTGTCTTAGTAAGTACAGTGCAAAACTGTTATGGAGATATGAAGCATACAATTAGAAAAAATAGCGAACCCACCGACTGTGTTCCGTTAATATGAATTAAGACGTACAAAAACTGCTAATTGTACAGGGTAAGATATAAAATCATGTTTTGAGGAACACGAAAAATCGGTCAATAACCGAGATTCGATTAAAAAATTGACAAATGTGCATTTCTCTTTTAAATTTTGCGTCATCTTTTCTCTTGTCTTGGTATCTAACCATGGTACATTATAGTACCCGAATGATTATCCCTAACAAACTACCAGTGAATCACGAGTAAGATGCATTAAATCATGACATGCTACATTTACAAAACGCCTTGAAATAAAACCAACACGGAAAAGAGTACTAGAACAAGGGATTCAGACACCGACGACGAAAACAGCTACTAGAGTTCAACGAATCTATAAATCTCAGTGACATTAGAACTTGTGTAGAAATAGTAAGAGACCAGCCCAGAAGTATGGCACTCAATATCCAGTGTTCCCTTTTCCATGGTAGTGAAGGTGACAAACCATTAGATTGGTGGCCATGGATCTAAAACCTTACGCAAGCGCAAGGGGGACAGATTGAAAAAGTTTTTCCCATTACCTTAACCATTCATGCGTTAATGTGGTATAAAGCTAAACCGCAGATATTGATGGATTGATTTTGAACATTTATAATAGGCCTCAAGTGCAGCATGAATTTATTTATAGAACACAGATAGCCAGCCTTGTTTTGGTTGATGCACGTGGTGTTGTTTGATGTCCTAAATCTTATGTGTCATCTTCTTGTATTGTTTCTACTACATATAGAACTCTTGTAGTGAATCCCAATAATACAACTAATACTCAAAACGGGAAAATGGAGAACGAATGTAGTCACGCAAAATGTAGTGAATATTTCTGTAATTTTACTCAAGGATTTACTTCTGAATTTAAGAAGAAACAAGCCAGAAACTGAATTGTATAGTACTAACCAGCTCTTATTTAAAATTATTTGATTCGCATGAAGTTTATGCCGTATAGCAATTTATTCTCAGCATCATGTAAGTTGAAACATTTGTCAGCAACAAATCATCAGTGCATTTCGATAAATATCGCAGACAGAAAACATTATACATATGTCTGATTGCAATAAATCCTATAAGCAATATTGCCTAAAATGTTGGCAACAGTTTATTTATATCGTCGCTTGTTAAATTGGAATCATTTTATTAAGGCAATAGGAGAATTGGTAAATGAACATGAGACCACAGAAACTTATAACGTCTGTACACATTAAGCAAAGAGAGAGAACGAGTTGCTACAGGGTTAACGCCACATACAAAAAACAGTGCCTCCCCACACAGACCTCCGGGAAAACAACAATCCATAACACATATGGCACTTGAGGAGATCAAAGGGCACACACACACACATCAGGAAACAGAGGCGCAAGGAACGGCCCGGTAGATCATAAGGAAAAACTAGGAGAATCAAAGAGTGAAAGGGGGGATTAATGGATGGAAAATATCACAGGACAAGTCAAGACAGCTGGCAACAATAGGCAAAAACTGGGCATATAATAACCTGAACACAATATCAAGTGAAATAATTACACAGGGGAAAGGGCAACATAACACACATTCAAAACACAAAAAGAAATAATAACCATACAGCTTATACAGCCTTGGAACTGTCAGTAAAAATACTGTTTTTTTTTACATAAATACATAAACAAATAAAAATGAGACAACTGTAAAAATGAGTCATTCTATTACAAATCAATATTTAACAAACTGGCAGATCGCTATTGGTGACAGAGCTCTGCTAAGTCATGGGTTTCTTTTTATTCTCAACTCAATGATTATAATTCTTCATAAATATGCAGGGTTCTAATCTTAAGCAGGGCATGTCGTGCATTATGTGACTTTTGGGTATGTTCCTTTGTCTTCCGACTCTGATTCATCTATATGTCTATCTAGTTAGTACTGATTGATAATTCAAGGAAGACTGGTAAGGTTAATAGTCCGCCATGTATATCTGGATATAAAATGTTGAAACGAAGATAAACATAATAAAACAAATCACAATACAATTTTCTGTATTGAGCAACAATTCAAACATGATGCGCAATGTTAATCGTCTAGAATAAAATAATACTTATATGTTCTCCGCATATCGCTTGCAAGAGACTTCGTATGATAGAAGGTTACGCCTAAAGCGCCAGGGCAATTTGTGTGAATTTAAGGTTAATGCTCTCCGTGTTGAGCGGTATGTGGAGAGAGCCTTATAGGATATTACAGAGCTTTTCTTGGTAAAATGGTACTTACGTATTTGACTTTTTAGATCAAATGTGGACTTCAGAAGTTGTAAACAATTGAAGCAATTCTGGAAGAATGAGAAGGCAAATGTTGATGTTGCGGATATGCGACGATCTCGAAAAACAATGTTTGACCAAAGAGATAGATAGATAGCAACATATATAGTACACTATAGTTTACAGCAAACATATCAAAGTAGTTTCATTACGTTTTTCTGTTTGAAAGATCTGTGACGAATAATGATAAACATTGTATTAGATATGATGTTATTAATCATTTTTAATGATATAATATGAATCATGACTGGTATAGTATTAAAGAATAGTCTTAAAATATCACGTAACACACTAGATAATTGAAGAGTGGAAGAGCCATCACTCTTTTAAAGCAACAACTAGTGACATTGCCCTTTTATGCAACTGGCTCTTACTTAAGATTAGTTGGGCAAAGTTTCAGAATTCACATCACTTTCGTCATCAATATTATAAAACCCTTTCAGCGACGTAAATGTCAATATTTTAATGAATTATGAATATCGGATATAACAACAAACACAGTAAGTAGTTGTTAAAGTAAAGTATCTTTGCAATCTTTACGATCTCACCTGAAATGCAACAAATTATCATAAATTAAGTGATAATTATCATCATGCACATGCGTGACCACTACATACAATTCAATTTCACAAGGCAATTTCCGACATCAGGTATTATTAACACCTACTACAGAGCTGAAAATAACATATTAAAATCTATATATTCTGTATGTGGTATGCTTCGTCTTAAAATGGTACACTTAGATAGTGGTACCTTCGGCAGTGATACGCTTCGTCCTGCATCGTGCGTATCGATCTCCCGCGAAATTCATCTCCATTTGTCTAAAGTTTTTGGTTTCTATAGCTCATTATTCCAGAGCATTTCACATCAAATATAATATTTAGTAACATTATTGTCAACATGATGCTTTGGTGCTGCAAAAACCAATCTTTCTTTGAAATTATTTTCCAGACAGTCGACAAGTTTTCGGTGGTGTAGCGCTGCAACTGTTGGTCCCGTCCTTGTTAATCAGAAAGGATACATCTTTATGCAAACCAATGAGCACATTCATCCCAGCGTACCAGATACGGAAGAGAAAAGTATATGTCAAGGTAGGCCTACGTAGCATATACATAGCATATAGGATGGGAGGGGCAACCAAATATCATGTTTAACATGACGGACAGTCCAGAGTAAATACTTCTGTAATCTAATTCGCGCCTCTTCAGACTATCCATTTACGTAACCGTTGATTTACATCCAAAGTCGGATATATCCCACCATCCACGTGCAGGCTAAACTGTTGTACAAATATTCAACATGTCTTAACTCAGAGGTTAGGTAACAACAACTGAACAATCGGCCAATAGTGCAATTAAAATGTTGCACCCCCTTTAATCTCGGAATAATCCAAACATAACAGTGCATGCGTGGCTAAATCTGGATTCCGCTCTAAAATCGAAGTATTGATAAAATGTTGTCAATTTATGTGTTTACACATCCAAGTGTTCCAAGTTTATCTGGTCGCATTAAGGATCCACGAGATTCTCGTGTGAAACGATTCCATTACATGACCGAGTACGGGCAGCTATGCGGTAGACCATAACGCTCGACACTCACATGTTTATATTCTTTATTTTCGTCTCATCTTTATACATGTACATACATTTTACAACAACACAAAACAGAGCCAACTATTATAAGATTTATAAGAGACTAGACGTTACAATAAAACTTCAAAATATCACTTGATACGTTAATATATTAGACATTACACACTTGTGTGTAATAAATATTTACATATTTATAGGCATATAAAACTGAAAAACAATTGTTAATTGTTACTAAAAATAATTATAAAACAAAAACATGTGTAAGAAACTGAATACTATCGTGCACTATCATACCTAAACAATAATCTCATGAAATCCATTTCGGATCAATCAGATTGGTCCTAATTTAATTAACAGCTGTTTTTCAGATGCAATAAATGCTATGACTTACACTTATACATCAAACTATGTGCATTATTTATGGTGATAAAAAGTACGACGCTGTAACATATTATGACAGGTTTTGGCACATATCCTAATCATATCTGAATTGTTAAAAAGGAAGACTAACTTATCATTTTAGACACGTGTGTAAAATTATCATCAATGGCAACCGCCTTAACGTTCAAACTTTGCCTTAAATCAGTATACAAATTACATTATAACAATACATGATTCTTATCCTCAATGTTGTCACAGAACGGACATTTTCGGCCATATACTGGAATACGTTTTATAACGACCGGTTTCTATTCGTAGCGGAGCTACGCCGCTACGGAATTTTCTGAACGCGGCCCTGTGGAACGGGGGGATAATGAGTTTACAATACTTTTGACGAAACATCGGTTTTAAATAATCGATATGTACGTAGTTTGTTGCCTCCTCTGCCTGATGGTCCTGTGACAGTATTGACTGATAGCTTCCAATCTACACAATATTTTGAATGTAAAGCAAATATAAGTTTATCAACAAGTACATGTTAAGGAATAGCAACATTTATATCACAGAAATCTTGTAAATCACATATTCAACATAATTATTCCATCATAAAAACAATTTTTACATGATCTATTTGATAAAAATAAAGATTTAGCCCAGAGTGCATTACGTTTATTTATTCTAGTATTATACATACAAGACAGACGGGCCCAACACATGTTTATATTGAATGCTGATTCATTCGGGTTTGATAATATTAATCTGGAAGTGAAGAACTCCTTCTAACATTTAATGTTTCCTGCAATTTACATTCTTCTTTCCTGTTATGATGGTTCTATATATTATTTCATCGTATCATGTCACCCACAAGGTTTCCATGTCGATCAAATACAAGTGTTTATGTCTGGTAGTTCGGCCCAACAGATTTTCTACTCTCTACAACAATATGATACCATTGAAACATTCCATAGCGTCGTACAAAACATTAATTGAACTATAGGAAATGTTATTCCCCTGCTGTTCACGTGTAATGGTTCAAAATTAGTGGGAAAAGAGCGACAAAGAATCGTGTCAGAAAGTGCTACACGATAACCGCAACATGTCAAAATGTAAAATAAATTATGTAGGGTCTTATTTATAGGACGATGTCACAGATGGCAAGTGCAGAGGACATGCGCGTAGCCATTTACCATGACCTAAACAGCATTTATGAAGGATAACCCTTCATCACTACCTAATAATCGTTAGGTGACGACTGATTTCATTTGCGTAACTATATGCTTCCGTTGATGAATCTTTATGGCCAAACGTCGGTACAAAACAATCAGGGTGATCGCAAGTAGGAAAATGTTGCTCACATCTATTCTCGTCGAAGAGTTTTCAGGAGCGACGCATGTGTTAAACTGATGGAAAGGAAACATGACCATACACTATCATTGTTTTTATGGTTGAAAGAAACGATATAATACATCTACAGTGTTTTCTAGATAACACATTATAATCAAACAATGATAACCGGACTTATCTAGCGCCTAAATATTTAAATATTACGGTATCGGGACTTCCTTAAGTGGGTGGGTGTTTGTTCATATTCATTTTTTTCTCAGAATAAAAACTGTTTGAGAAAACTGGCACTATATTCTCATTTGAAGTTCATACAAAGACAATTGGAAATTAATGCAATATAACAAATAATCCTTCAATTTCCAAATGTAATATTGCTCGTTCACAGACCAAAACAATAAGACAATATCATCCAAACTAATACATATGAAAACATAGTTAACATCATTATGATCATACCATTACAGTTCAAGTGCGTAAAGGCCTTGTTCGGAACGATGCCTTACGTCACTTTTCTTTTCACTGCTGATTTAAAAGCGTTTTATTCTGGATGAGCAATTATAAGGACACACACACCCTTTTAGTGATATAACGCATGTTTATGTTATCGATGTATTTAACTATCCACTTCAATTGCACAATAAACGATTTTACAACAACATTCGAATAAAAAGCCTCCACATTTTCCATTTTTAATAATGTTACGAACTTGATTTCTAACAGATGGATATTCTATTACTGTATTCTCAGAATATTTACTAATTGTTGGACCAGTTTTTACATTGCAATTTGATCACGACATAATTATAACAGCCAGCAAAGGGACACTCCATCAATTAAAGTTTTCTTGTCTTGTGTAATACAGATCGGTTTACTTCGTGCTTTGTTTTTGAATACAGGGATGTCATTTATCATTTGTAGGAATAATTTGATTTCGTGATTTACGTAGGAAATGAATCTATCAGTTTAAGACATGAAGCAGTTCACTTAAAAACAGTCTGTTCAGCTTTCATATTTTCAAATGGAGTGAAATTTAATTTTATGTCATGGTGACTTTAATTATAAAAACACAACCAATGATCATATCATAATTTCACAAACTATCTCAATCGATGTCTGTCGCAAATAATACGAGTTTTCATGGACTGATATTATGTGTGATATAGTGCAAGGCGCATCGAAAGAGATAATACGAAAGCAAGATTTAGATATATCCAAATTGACTTTTGGAAAGCTCAGTTTGGCAAGTTCTACTTATTACTCCCCAGTGGTCATAACTGTCGAAAAGGAGTTAGTATTCACAATTCTATAGGGTACTTTATTCCAGACAGAACATCCCAAATGACAAAAATATATTGACTTTGGGAACAACAAATTTATTGTCAATCAGCCATTGACAGCCATTGACTTACAAGAGCAAAGTCTTTTGATAACATGCTCTCAACATGAGACTTATTTTTACCAGATACAAGAATAGCCGAAACATCAGCATAACGCAGGATTAAATGTATGTTTTACTACGGCTGGCATGTCATTGACATATATTTAAATAAAAGCGGTCCCTTCTTGTACACCACATTTAATAGACACAATTAGAACGTATCCCGGACACGTCTACAAGCTGTTGTCTGTCTGAACTATAAGACTTAAATCGTCTAAACATATCATTACCAAGACCTGAAGCTTGAAGTTTAAATGTGCAATAGAGTGATCCACAGTGTGAAATGTCTTCTGTAAATCTACAATAACCGTTTGAACGAAGTTACCTTTGTCCAATTCAAGTTGAATGTAATCAGTTAATGGATTAAACATGTGTCGGTTGAGAAGCCAGTTCTATCACTAGACTGAAATTCATAAAATAATCCATTATCTTTAAAATATGATTCTATTGGATCAGAGACAACACCTTTTGATGACAAAATGGTTAAAGTAAATACAGCTCGGTAATTACCAACATAAGTCTGATCATTTCTTACAAAGAAGAACAACTCTTGCAATTTAAGATCATCAGGTACAGTTCCTTGTAATAAGGATAAATTAATTATGTGAGTTAATGGACTAGCAATAATGGAAGCACCGTCTTGTACAAAATGGGATAGAATATCATCTAATCCTGTTGCTTTATGAGCACTCAACTTTTTCAATATGTAAGAACTTTGTTTTCTGAGACTAAAGAAAAGGAACAAGTATTTTAAAGCACAACCGATGATACTGGGATGGGATCAGAGCGTGTTGCACCCTTTGAAATAAATGTTGCCGATTATCTTCGAAGCTCTGTATCCATTTGAGGGCTTGATCTCGTATTTCGTAGTAATGGAGTTTGAGGAGTTTCTCACGGCTATCGAAGGCCTTACTAAAGTCAACTTGTTCTTTGTTGTACACTCATTTTACAATGTAATCAACAAAAATCATTAATCGGGTCCGACATCTCTTTTTCCCTGAAACCCTGCTCGAGATGGTATTGGACAACAAGATTGGTAAACTATTTGGTAATTGATGCGGAAACTACGTGTTCAAGGGTTTTACGTAACGCACTTGCAAGGGAAATGGACTTTTACTTGGTTGTGTTTGACCTGTCTTCCTTTCCTATTGGCAATGGTAATGGCGATATATATATTGGAATGGAAATGACTCCTCATTAATTGCGTTCTGAAAAAAGTATTTCCAGAATTGGTGACAGTTTTTTAATACATTATAAGAATGATGGGCTTAATCTTATTGAGACTCTATGTCTTGTGTGGGTATAAATTTGACAAAAGGTTTTCATTTATTACAACTGGAACTGATGAGTATATCAGACATTTTATAGCAACAATGTCTATTCACAGGCGATGACGTTTGGTTGATTTCAGCTTAATCTTCATTTTGCAGTAGGACGAATCTCACGAGGGGTTTATGCTTAACAACTGATTGGAACTGTCTATAAAGAACAGTTGCCGGCGGAAGAACAGGTTAGTACTGGTTATAACACAGAACGTTGGTTAGGTTACTAGCTGTCCGCCGTATCCAACTGAAATACTACTTGAGAGACGGCGTAACACCGACACCAAATAAACAAAGACAATTTTACTGATGTTGTATCGACCTCGTGAGTAGGAAAAGCATATGCCTTTGTTGAACTGGAAATAACCATTGCTCTAAGCATATAAGGGTTTTAATCACATTGACAGTTGTGTAATTTTGAATTACGTAATGGCAATAAAGAAAAAAACGTAGTGCACAGCTAATTCTCCCCTTTAGTATAATGCTTGTGTAATTTTTATCTTAACTGTTTGTACATTAGACCATGTACGGGGACGTCACAAATAATGCAGTTTGTTGTGCTACAATATGTTTAGTCATGGGTTCATGGTTTGTAATGCGAATATTCAGATGAAATTATAGATTTTAGATAGTTGAGTAAGTAAGTTATAATGTTATCTTCAAGTACAATTATCATGGCAAGTATGCATTATTGGCAACGAGTAACCAACTCGTGGACAACAACGACTATTTGCTGATACTTGTATACAACAGTAAAATTGATTCGTGCATCTGGTTTGCATAAATATAGGATACGTTACCTGAAACTTGTAAACAGTGGCTTTAATTATTTCGTTGCTACACTCTTTCGCCGTGTGCTTCAAGCAGACGAAGATATCCTACATTAACAACACATCACAAATGCATAAAACATAACATTCCCGGATAGTACAGTAGTAAACAAAAGGTTGTGGTCAGAGGGAGTGATAAACATTACAGATATTTATGAAGAAATTCTCTAAATTCAATAACATAACAGCATGTGACAAGGTTACTGTGTATTTATTGTCAGAAACAGACGCAACTAGATGTCTTCTTGTCTGGAAGAAAACAAAGTCTGATCAAATAACGAATAAGCCAGAAAAGTATATTATCATGAATGATGACATTTTCTGTCTCGAATATATTGATAATGAAACACTATATTTACAACGAGTTCATATACTTTCAAGTTCTCTTACACAATGAACACAATTTTATTGTTTCATGAATGACAAATCATTTGTCCTAGACACCGGTTCAATGCAAATACTCACATTAGTTGTCTGTCGGTGTGTATGTAACTGTTTGTTTTCATGTCTGTAGCTGTTTGTGTTTGTTAGCGTGTATGAAGCTGTTTGTTGGCATTCATGTAGCTGTTAGTTGGCGTCTATCTGACCATTTGTTGGCGTGTATGTAGCTGTTTGTTGGTGTGTATCGAGATGTTTGATGGCGTTCATCTGGTTGTCTATTGGCGTATATGTAGCTGTTTGTTGGCAGCTATCTGGTTGTCTATTGGTTGTATGTAGCTGTTAGTTGGCGTCTATCTGACCATTTGTTGGCGTGTATGTAGCTGTTTGTTGATGTGTATGGAGCTGTTTGTTGGTGTTTATCTGGTTGTCTATTGGCGTGTATGTAGCTGTTTGTTGGCGGCTATCTGGTTGTCTATTGGGTTGTATGCAGCTGTTTGTTGGCGTATATCTGGTTGTCTATTGGCGTGTATGTAGCTGTTTGTTGGCGGCTATCTGGTTGTCAATTGGGTTGTATGCAGCTGTTTGTTGGTGTATAGCTGACTGTCTGTTGGCGTGTGTCTATTTGTTTTGAAGCTATCAGTTGGTGTGTAAATAGCTGTTTATTGGCGTGTATGTTCCTGTTTGTTGGTATGAATCAATCTGTAAATGTGTATTGACTTGTATCTAGCGGCTTGTTGGCGTGTCGATACACGCAGCTCAAATACAAATATACCAACAAATGACGAGTAGAACTTGCAAATAAGGAATCTACACCGAAGTAAGCGCAACATAAATTTCAATTCATTTAGTGATCGCGCAACATAATCGTTTTATCAAAGTGTATGCCAGCAAGAATAAGGTTATTTATCCCAATGAAATACATTTTGTATTATATAAATGGCTTTGTCTGTGCAATATGCTAGAGGAATTTTATTCTAGATGAATACTGAGTGCCAACCATTATCTTTTCCATATAGTAACATTATTTTTGGTACATAGAATTACTGACTTAGTGATTGAATAGATATAATCTAGTTTCATTAATTACGTGCCATCAAGTTAACAGTGTGTGCTATTCTTATGGGGCATTATCTCATTACCTAATGTGGCCATACATAAGCATCAATAGCGATTCAACCTAATCTTGTTTTCTACACAATCTACATTCCTGAATCGATTTGATCAAGTCATTAATGTACAAGCAATTACACGTGTAACATTAACATGAGGTTAAACAAGAAAATGAACGAGCGTCTTACTTTTCCCCGTAATTCCGCCCTTGATGGTTGAAGAAGTACATTACTCATACACACAAATTTCTCCGTATAATTATTCAATGTCAAGTTTTATTGTTTTTTTATCTAGTTTTTAGACTTTTTGCTAGGAATAACTCTCTTGAGTGTTGATATTACTATCCTTGCTTACTAATAAATGTCACGTGGTATGTGGTATTTTGTCTTCGTTTGTTGTGTGTATTCAATGAATATGCAAATACGTGTGACAATGATGTATCCACAGTTTGTGTTGAGACAATGTACTGAATGCGTAAGTCTGTTATAAGGATGTTGTTGTTGTTGTTCTTGTTATGTTATAACATTCTCACTTCGGTATATTGCCTTGCTAATTGAAGAGGCGTGAATATGCTCGGACTAATTGTTCATACATATGATTGTTCTGATAATCCAATATAAGGCGCTAACAGATATACTGTGCGTCAGTGTGTATGTAAGTCTCTATGATTGTGCAAACTTATTTCCCAGCAGATTTATAGCTTGTAAAACCGAAACTGATTCTGACCTTATGTATGGATATATTACAAGACTATTAAGCTGAATATACTAATGTCAACTAAATATGTGATGAAAATAGACAAGCAGTCAACTGTGAAAATGTGCTAATAGACGTCACGATGATCACGTTAAATTTTACAAGGTATACGTTCAAAACCATTATGGACGAATGAATTGACGATGAGGAATATGTATCAATAAATAATTTATTAAGCAAAATATAACTGCAACACATAATAAAACAAGACACCAACTTCATACACCAGAGATAAAAAAACAAGATAATTATATTCAACAATATAAAATAAATATGAACACACAATCATACACACATGAAAACTATTCATTGAAACAAATATTAATTTCACACAGTGTACAACTCGGATACTTCTCGCAAAAGTCATCGCAAAGAATCTCGTAATTGTCGTATCTGTCCCACAGATCATCCACTTTGGTAGTCAAATGCCTATATACACCAAGTATATACCTACCCTCCACTTCCTCTGACACCAGCTGCAGCTGTAGTGTTACCAGCCATACCTCCTGCAACAGTAGCAGCACGTACAGCTCTAGCGACCCCCCAACCAGCCTTAAAATTTAGACACCTTTGCCATCTTGGAAATACACAAACAAATATATAGCATGCATTGTAGAGTGAATAGTTGATAAATATTGATGTTTATTTTGTTCATGGCCAAAGGCACTGTATGTGCTGATTGTACCCATAAACGAAATTCTCTTTCCGTTTGTTAAAAAAGCATATATATATGATGAATATCATTGGTACGTTTGATACAGTAGCTATTCTAATCAGAGATTAATAAGCAATTAAAGATTGATAAAAATGTGATTTTCACTCTGACTAACCTTCAGTGTCATTGTTGGTTCTTACTGGCTGGTGGTAAACCGACCACTCTTCAGTCGACCACTGGGAGCTGTCGATCCATTGATCAAGGACATAATTGAACAATTCAACGTAGGTACAGAGCTTCCACTTGCTCTTTCCCGAAGTTTCATAAACGCTCTGTGGATATGCTGGCCGGGCAGAATGACAGACCCAAAGGCTTACGTATCAGCTGGTGTGCTTCCTCCTTACGCTGATACGTGGTCTGCAGGCCCACCTTTTGCACCTTCCGCAGCACGGCCTGTACCCAGTGGAATCCACATCCATGAAGACTTGTTCAAGGAAATAGCAGAACCTGCCACAGACCTAGAAATACACAGTAGAAACTCTTACTTTCATGAACCAATTTACTAGGGGTCGAAATGTCTAGGGGTCGAAATGTCCTGATACCGCCTAAGTCCCACCATCACGATTTTGGGTGGCTAAAGGGTACGAATGTAGAAAACGTGGAAACTCCTCATAATTCTTACATGGTTTTTGGTCGAGTTCTGGTGATTCGGGGCAGTTCTGCTCTATTCGCAGTATAGTCACGACAGTTTTGAAATGATCAAAACATTCGTGGTCAAGTCACGACTTAAGTGTGTTCGTACTGCATTCTTATTGCGTTCGTACTGGCTGGTACTGGTGCGTACTGGCATCCCGGTAGCGCCTTTGACTGATTTTTCGTGTTCCTCAAAACATGACCTTATTCCCCTATCGTAACAATTCGTGATGGAGGCTGTCAATCATTTTCTCTTACTAGTGTGTTAACATATATAATGTTTAAGATAAAAGATCTGTGCCTCGCAGCCCTTGTTGTACGATTTCCCCCAACAATGTTCTCAATATCCACCATGTTGGCATTGTTCCTTCAGGCCCCGATGGTTTGCGTCATCCATATCGAGAGCAGCAATTGAAAACCGGGGTAGTGAATCCTTATGACGTTGTGCAAGCAATTGGCCGTCAATACAATAATGGTGACAGTTTCTGGCTGCTGCCTCATCGTCTTCAGCCAAAGCGACGTACAAGAATGCCAGAAGCACCTGTAGTTGAGTATCCTTTCTTCGTCATTGTTTATCCCAACCGTTCAGATAACCTGACCAGTTTTCGTGGTATATATTATCGAACAGTACTAACTATAAGGACATGAATTCCCGGAGAAGAACCGAACTCCCGGGTAACTTCACAGCGCTTCACCTACTGAGCTAACCGAGCGGGTGATTCGGCCGAGTTGGCATTGCACCGGAGCAGTTCACTTGCATCCTGCAAAAACCATACTGAAGATGATTATTGCATCCATGTTTAAAGAAAGACCGGTGAACGATAACCAAACAATGGATTCACGGGAGGGACATACTTCAGGTAGTTTCTGGTATGACATTGTCTTGAATATTGTCACATACGAAGACGTCCTAACAGTATCTTATCGTCATTAACGGTAATTTGAATCCCGTCAAATATCTGAGTTAAATCTCGCAGACTGCTGGCATTTCCCATGATTCAATTGGACTTTGATATCCATTTTATGCACTTTTCATTGCACATTCAATCACAAACCTTCTGAATATCGAAATAACTGTGAGTCACCGCGGCGTTCTTTATCGCCGGATAGAAATATATGAAACAAGCTCCAGCGGTGAATTCACTCGGGAGTAAATCGTAAATGAAGCATAGGCCAGATTTTAATTGCAGTGGAAACTTTTAAATATATTCCGAAGAATCATATCCATGAGTGCATATTGTCTAGGAGACCGAGCTTTTATCTGGTACAACGGAGTCATACGAGATTCTGATGAAGTCAATAAACTTTTCAGTTTAACTCGAATCCCCTTTCACATAAGGATGTGACAAGCCGGAATGTTTAATCAACAAATACGAGATCCATTTTATTGCTAATTATTTTAATACATTATTTTATGTGAATATGGATCGGCCACCAATTACACAAATGCGTTAAGTATTCTTCCACTGTCTCTTGCTCTTAATGAATAGATCCATAATATGATGCCTTTGTTTTTATTGGCGGAAAGGTAAAGAAGATACCACGGTCAAAACCCCCATGTATTATCATTAGCATCCGTGGCGAACTCTGTTGACTTCCAGTGATTTAAAAACAAAATAATACAGGTAAGTTCATTGAATGATTAATTCATGTATGACGGATCAATCAAGGTTTCTCGGCGCAGCCGTACTAACATTGGTTTGCTATTTGCATATCAGTGTTGTGTAAACCAATCAAATCTTACGTTAACCACCGAGGCAATTTCTCTTTTCTCTGATAATGTCTATTATGCAGTTTCTTTCACGGCTATGTCTACCAGAGAGTTTCTTAATGTGTTGATTTCATCATACAATTGGCAAAACGTCTTTCAATGTAGATTTCCAAACTATACATAGTAGATAATGCATATCCTGTACATTAGTTCAGGCTAGCCTGCTATTTCAAGCATAATATTCTTGAGATTACATTTCATCTAAAGGGAATTGAAACGTTATTTAACCAGCCAACCAAATAAATAGTATAGCAAAATCATAACATCTATAGTTCGGACAAGATCTGAAGGCACAATGACATTGTCAACACGTCATTGGTTGGATCTGTCCATATCAAATTGCAGGTTATTTCAATTATCATGATTAAACAGGCGCATTTTCTGATTTTGAAAAAGAACATATAAATGCATTGATATCAAATCAGCATGTTTATTAATCAGTGTAATGGGTACGCATCAGAATCTCAAGCAGACTATCCGAGTTCGAATACTGATATTCATATTTATTTCATAAATTAGGTTTAGCGCTAACGTATGATGCTATGAAACATGTGTGGGTGTATCATAGCAAACTAAATAAATGTGTGTAAACATAACATTATTTTAGCGGAAAAGATAGAAAAGCGTTTCGTGTTGTCGCAGCAAGACAGCTCTAGACATTGTTTCAAAAGTTCAATACTCCTGTATACAATAGGCTTCTATGAAGCAGCATGTGATTCCGTTGTCAGAAGGGACGGTATCGCGAATTAAAAGGACGACAGTGAAAAACGTTTCAAGAAAAACAATAAGTAACAAGTAACCTTGGATTGCTTTTATCTCGCTGTGGTTCGAAGACAGTAAATCATAGGACTTTAAACAAGACTCATCAGCAGTGTCCGTGCTGGACTTATTCAAACATGTTTAACTTGATATACATGCTAAAGCAATATTTTGCTTATGTTATTGTTTTAATTGTTCAAAATAAAAAATACATATATGATGATAACAAAAAAAACAGTAATGAATGGAAATAATATAAAATTTAGTTATTTACCTATAGAAGGATAAATTAAGAAAACATATTTTCTAGACGTATAAAAAACTTCATTACTGTGAAGAATAATAACATATAAACATGTATGTGAGGCTCGAAACAGTAACAACTAGGTTGCTAACTGACTACTCACCTAAGAACTATAGAGGCACACGTAAATACATACTTGAATAACTGTTTTTGATTCAAAAAAATTGTAGAACACAAGCGTTTATTGAACGAGACTCTAAATGATCACCCCTTTTATTCAAAGTGAAACCGTCGGCTAATAAGCATATGTAAATATTATTGTGCCATCAGATCTTGGCCCTAATATAAGAAAGATAAAGTTGTTACAGGGAACTCCACATACACGATACACTGCGGCTGCGTTTCATCAAAAATCTTAAGTATGAAAAGATAGGTGTGAAACTTTCTGCGAGGAAAAAGTCATGTTTGCTCAATAAGTTTTAGACAATTTAAAGTGTAAATATTTTTTTATATTTCATATTCTTTACTAAAGTTTGGTTGAAACTTGCTTTAAATGCATGTAAAAACATGCTTAAATTGGCTTAGGTGCGAAAAGTGTAATTAGGAGTGAAAAGCGCACCGAAGATCTCAGGTTAACATCATCTCTACAAAACATAAGGAGATGAGGAAGTGTAAAGGCAAACATTACGGGAATGGAGAAGCAAGGAATAGTCTGACGGACTGTCAAAAACAACCATGGAAAATTTAATCGGACAATAAAGAGGGGAATACACCTCGGGTCAATCTAAGAAAGCAAGTGGACACGGGCCGAAAAGGGGGCGAAGAACCAAGTCAAGAAATTGCACATGGGGAAATGGGAACTTTCCTCTTCCGTCTAAAACATAAAAAATCATACAGCGATTTGGTTAACTAATTAGACAAAATGTTTTATTGTCATTTGATACATTAAGTAAGGGCATTGTAATAAAGAGAAAACATAAAGCGATCCATCGTGAGCTATACTAGAGGCAACTTGTAGATGCTAACTTTTGTTGCTGTGACTTAATCTATAACGTCGTAAAATAAAACAGGAATTGAATTCAAAAATAAATTATTAATAAAATGCATGTTTAATGAGTGAATTTCATGCACATGGTTTAAAGTGATTGTTGTTCTACTCTCTGCAGATGCTCAACAGTCTGTTATATATTTTATGAGAACTAATGAAACACTTTGATCTCTACGGAACGTGACTACAATTTATTTAATGGACAATACATAAATGAGCCAAAAGTGTCTTTTTTATGATCCCGCCATTCGAATAATGATGAAGGGGCATTACGTGTTACCCATGTCCATCCGTCTGTATGTCAGTCAGTCCGTGATAACATTGTTTTTCGATCAGTAACTCTTGAAAGGATCGATGAATTCAATGTATATTGGGCACATACGTGTAGGATAATAAAATACAGGTCAAGTTCGATATAGGTTACAATTCACCAATCTTTGGAGGAGTTAAGGCCCTTTTTGGACATAATAATTGGTTTCCGATCAAAACTTATTGAAAGGATATGTGGGTTCAATTTATATTGGGCACATAAGCAAAGGTTAATAAATTACAAATCCAGTGGGATTTCAGTTACATTTTGCCAAGTTCAGGAGGTATAACGGACCTTTTTTATTCTTAAAAAGTTTTCCAATTACTATTGCTTCAAATTTATTTAGCCCTTACCAACAAAGTATTTGCATTTAATTGAAAATCCTATAGCGGGGGCATCCGTGTCCTATGGACACATCTAGTCTTATTTGAGTTTTAGTGGCTTTGAAAGGTCGAATTGTTTCCATATCTTGTTTTCTGCGAATCAGCTTTATATTTCCAGTTATAAACACACTAAATTTGATATCATGTAAAGTGTCTACGAATCGATAAACCCTTACACATACACTTATATATAAATGCAGAGTAAATGGCAAAATGTTTGTTAAACGAAGTCTCAAATGGTCAGCTATATGTCGTAATAATATTTATAAATGCATTTATAAAACTCAGGATTGTTTTCTAATCATTTACCATTAAAATATGCGTCACATGCATACGAAAGTACGATTATTCTTTGAAGATTATGATAAATACTCATCAATCAGTTTAAGTACCATGGAAGCTGCTTTCATATTCCTAATATTTATATTATCTTGAAGCGTTTATTAGACACATTGCTATAAAAAGCGAAACACAAGACAACATCAAACTCAGATAAACTCAACATAAACCATTTTATTCAAATGATCACACTGGATTGAAAGCGTTATACTGTGTACCGTGATGACATTTGATCGAACATAATTTCCAGAATTAATCCTGAGTAGCAGGCTTGAGAAATTGAAATGACAGCTATTCATTTTTCTAGTTTACCGGAACATAACCTTAAATGCAGGGTTAATTCAAAATTATTAATATGTTAAGTGTATTGCCTTTAGAACTTTCAAAGTGATATTACTTTAATACGCGCCATTTTAATAACATTTTGCGTTTCGTTGAATTTATTCGGGGAATTTGCCTCGTAACAAGGGCTGGAATATTTCTGAATATATTCTTTAAATGTTACTGTCGTATATGATGCCGCGTTCCATTTTCATAAAAGTTTAAGTTCATGTGTCCAACTGATCAAAATTGCTAGTTTTTGAATGCTAGAGCCAATCGCCATTCTTAATTCGCTTTTATAAAGAGCAATTAGGAACAAAATATCAAATCGTAACAAACACAGAGAATTGAACCTGTCAAATATTCTCGCTCCTAGCATCGCAACTAAAAGGATTACAGGCAAAACTTTGTTGATTTTCCAATTATGCTGTATTGGCAATCACATCATGCTTGGCTGCAATATCCTGCACGAGATTATTGAAATTGCATTTGCGACCAAAGAGAATAGAAATGAAAATTAAATCAGGCAGACAAATAACTCTTATGACAAAAACATAATAGCTGAACTAACAAGAGAAACGGGAAAGCTGCATAATGAAGCAAACGCTCCTATATAGTTTAAAGCAGTTTACAAACAATTATGAACAAAAAGAACAGAACGTCAAAGTTATGCACGCTGCAACATGCTACAAGAGTAGAGTTTATGCTGTCAGCACGTGCATATACGAGGTTCATTTAGAAAAAGTAAACAATATGACGAGTGTATATGGCAATATACTTATTATCTACCTTTTCCCTGAACATTTTGTTTATAAATAGGATGCTTAAATTAATGAAAGATTTTTACTGACAGTTCCAAGACTTTAAATTGATGTATGTTTTTATATTTATTTATGTTTAAGATGTATGTTAAATGCCACTTTCCCATGTGCAATTCTTTCACTACATATAGTGTTCATGTTATTTTCTTTCCCCTGTCGGCTAATTGGTCTAGCTTTCTTGACTTGTTCCGTGATGTATTCCATCCATTAAATTCCCCCTGTTCGTCCTCCTTAATACTCCTTAGTTGTCCTTTATGGTCGACCAGGCCATTCATTGTGCCCCTGTTCCCTTGCGTATTAACCCTTGCATCTTCCCAGTGCCTGGTGTTTTGTGAACTGTTGTTTTCCCGGAGGTCGGTGTGAGGAGACATTGTCTTATGTATGTGGCGTTCCCCTGTTGCAACTCTCTTTGATTGATCTAATAGTTGTGTTATAGGATACTTATGGTATTCCAGTTTGCGATGTTTTATATTTTTATGACAATGGCGATAACTCTGCTTCAATGCTTGACTTAGAACATTTAGTTTTACATCCGTTTGCGTTAAATGGAATCACCATCAAAAGGAAACATTTAATAATTGACATCCGTGTTTCATTACAAACATATAGACCAATTATATCGACTGAAGTGATAGCGCAGAGGTTGTAAGAAAAATCACAATAACAATATTCTCAAAAAATGACAATGAAAGTAAATTAAAATAAAATCTAGCGTCAATAATAAAGAACTGGGGAATTTTAATATTAAGATAGCGTTTCTTGTCCAGTTGTGTGCGATTGCAATGTTAAAAATACGTTTAAAATACTTTTCGAACAACACCAAAACGTTTTTATCACATCGTTTTTAAAAACCATCAATTAAATGATAAACAAGATGCAACGAAATATTCTGACATATTAAGTAATATGAACAGTTATCATGAACCTGTTCAAGTACGAAAACGCTAAAAGAAATATAACACAACTCTGTAATAACAGCAGAAACATATGTAATGGAAACGTATCATAACATAATTAATAATGATAATGTACCTTTATACAACCATATTACTTAAGCGACTTTGAAAGAACAAAACACATATTGTATATTTATATACAGAATCAATATGATTGACGTAATTCAATAACATTTCTATAGAAATAGCTACACAAATAGTGTAACAGCTCTTCCCACATGTATAAAAAGTGTAAATAGTATGTTGTCTCAGATTTGGTTATTTGTTGTTGGTCCATTTATATTGTCATTTACAAGCCACACTTGCAAAAATCGTTTGTTTAAACCATTGCTCACCATTAGCAGTCTTAATTTAAAAAGTTTAACATAAAGAGAAGGAATCATGCCATACGGTGGACTTTTTCCGGAATATCTATGAAGTATAGGAAACAGGTTATGTTCAATAGCTGGTTGTAATGAATTAACTGATTAAATATAGAATCAGTTAGTCCGATATCATTTTTCAGTTTTATGTGTTTTGCATGACTTGTATCGTAGTACACTTAATAAGGACTGTAGAGAATTGTTTTTATTAATTAATTCTTCACCACTTGTTGAACAGGATAAAAAAAACGCAGACGCATAAACAACTGCTATACTTATCTGTCAGTACAATGAGAATGTTTTAACGAAATTTCTGAAACAAGGAATCAATATGACCGCAATTGTTCCGACGCAGATACGGTTGTATAAAGGTATGTGGATGAAGTAAGATATTATTTAGGCATTGTCTTAAGATGTAAAAGGAAATCATTTGTTGGAATATACATGTATATGCATTCTTTATAAAAATCTGTATTTTGTCGAAGATTTCACGTTTGAATCAAAGTGTTAATGTAATGTGTAATTTTTGTGTGAACTGGAGTGGTGGTGACATGAAAAGACCATTTCCAAATTTTGTCGAATCTATGAAAATAAATGAGGGGAGTATGAGCTTTATTATTTTTGTCATGTGTTGCTTTGATCATACTAAAAGTGTTTCTTTCACACTCTATGTACGACAAACCATCTGATTATGTCTGTTCTGCAGTTTCTTTCATGGCTATGTCAATCAGAGAGTTTCTTGATATGTTGATGTCATCACATAATTGGCAAAAGGTCTTTCAATGTAGATTTGCAAATTGTACGTAATTATACATTGGTAGATAAGGCATATCATGAACATACATTTATATATAAATTATTCTGTTCGTCCAAAAACAATTGTAATACTTAAGGGAGTTAATCTCAAAATGCAGACACATTTAACGAAAATTTGCAGTTTAGTCTGGTTGAGAGAGTGGAAGACACTGACGTTATAATCATGAAAGTACAGACATTTTTTGAATTGATATTCATGTACATAAGTCACCATAACTTCTTGTAACAGTTTTTGGAATGTGTGCTTTAAATAGATTACACGCACTGAACAGATTTACAAAGGTTAAAAAGTGCAAATTATAATTATTGTCGTTATTTAAACCATGCGATGTATTCTTAACATCATTTGTGACAACACAAATTAACATTTTATAAAATCAGTCGTTACAGGCATATAAAAAGTCTGCCATATTCGCATAACTTGATTGTTTTGAGGATAGCGAGCATAATGTTTTGTAATGCTACTGTATAGGTCTGTGAATGCAGTCCTTTTAGACTAGCTGAATAAATTCTGTTTTTGTACAAATCTATACGTTTTATGATTGTATCGTTTTATTATTCAACATATTTTGTTGTTGATGTTTTTAATTCCGTAACGGAGAATGCATTAACATACATTGCCTTGTCTTGTGAAGTACAATATTTTTCCTCGAGAAATTGTAAACATATGAAAAAAGGCTCTCCAAGGAACTGTGATCGATGGAACCCACTAGAAGTGTATGAGGCTAAAGCAAAATTAAAGTGCAGAAATATAACGTGGTCAATCAAGATTAACCGTCTGTTCTCGTGTATGTGTTGTGAATTTCTTATTGGTTTAAAATCTGTAGATGTATCATCAATATACTTCTATGTAATTACATCGACTCTAGCTAGATTAGGAACTAAGCCGATGTGTGATTATGTTTTCCTCCGTTTGAGGATAAATTGAACAATTTGATCTCTACGAAACGTGACTAAAATATGTGTGATTAACTGTAAATAAATGTATTCCAACATTTAGCTCATTTTGGTTTTCATACAGACTTCGTAGAAAGGTCGAATATATTGAATCAGGCGTTTCCCGGGGATCCGCATTTTGTTTCTATTTTAGTTTTTACCGCAGTTATTTTGTTCGTGTCGCAAAAGGTCGCACGGTGCTTTCATTCAATACTGTTACCATAGTACATATACCATGTGGAAGCTTTTGTGTTCAACGAAATTTTGTTCGATTGTTTAAAGGAATGTAGTTTGTGCTTTTAGAAATAAAATTCCGATTCTTGGCGTTTAAAAAATAATGCATAAAAGTATAAGCGCATGTAGAATCGTTCTATGAGGATGGGAATGCCTAAATAGATGATGTTATTTTGACTTAATTCCCAATAATTGTGCATTATAGGAATGTGTCAAGAACGTAAACTCATCATATTCTGACCTGTTTTCTATTACGAAACTGTTCCGTTATTACGTATTTTTAAAGATCATATTGAGTTGTTGATTTACATATTATCAGATTATTTAAATACTCATGCAGATCACTTTAGTTTGTGAGCATTACGCTATGAACCAAGGTGACATCTGACCGAACACAATTTCCAAAATAAATCAAGAATGACAGGCACTGGGGAGTGTGCGAAGATAATGCGGGTTTTGAAATTTAAATGAAAGCTATTCAATTTTGTTCTTGTATACATTATTAAATTGAAAAGTATATGTCAATTCAATTGTCTGTAGCTCTTATTTCAGTGACATTACTTCAATACTCTACGCGCTAATAACATTTCTGTGTTTCGTTGTATTTATCGTGTGAATTTGTCTTGTAATTTGAAGTGGAGTAGTTTAAAAATACGTTTAATGTAGGTGTCGTGTCTGATCTGAGGTTTGCGAATCAATTGTCTTGAATATCTACGTTCAACTGTTCAACGAATCATCTTGAAACACTGTCGTTCATTGATTATATTTCCGCAAGTCGATAGTAGAATCAGGCATCAGCACGTATTGTCCGTCAGTAAATAAAGGAACAAAAGTAATATAACACATACAGAGTGATAAACCTGTCAAATACATCCTCTCCTTAGCCTCCCCAATGAAAGGATTACACTGAACAGACAAAACTTTGTTGATTTTCCAATAATTCTACATTTGCAATCCATTTCACGCTAGGCTGCTATTTCAAGCAAAATATTCTTGAATTTGCATTTCAACTAAAGGGAATTGAAACGTGATTCGACCAAATAATATGATAGCAAAATTATAACTGCTAGGAAGGATTAAGTTGTTACAGGGAACACCACATACACAATACAATGCCTCCCCACACATATCCCATGTAAACATCATCCTACGAAATATTAGGAGTTGAGGAGGTAAAACAACAAACAGCTATGGGAATAGAGAAGTAAGGAATATTCTGACTGACTGTCAAAAACAAACATGAACAATTTAATTGGACAATAAAGAGGAGAAATTAGATGTAATAAACTACAGGAAAATCTACGAAAGCAAATGGACAGGGGCCGAATAGGGGGAGAAGAACCACAGCAAGGATTTACACATAGGGAAATTGGAATTTACTTTTCCATAAAATAAGTACAGCGATTTGGTTAACTAGTTAGATACATGTTGTCGTGTCATTGGATACATTACGTAATGGCATTGTTGTAAGAGAAAACATAAAGCGATATTTTTACAAAAGGGAACCCATTAATTTAAGGGTATTCATATACAAAATGTATACACTTCTTATTCCTTTCTAGGCATTTACATTCAATGCATTGCATATATAATTTTCATTTGATGGTCAATTGCCAAAGATGTTGCCATGACGGATATAATTTGCCCTATCCCTTAAGACAGTCTGACACGATTCCGCTTACATTGTAATCGCTTTAAGACGGCATGATTTGTCGCATGTGTAATACCGTGCATGCTTTGAAGTACCACGTGAAAGGTCCTGGAACAATAAGTTTATGGTTCGTAAATAACACGTTTGGTTATTGAATAATCAGAGGCTTAAATGTGGAAATATAAAATTCAGGTAAAACGAATTGTTGAGACAACATTCTGTAAACTTATCAAATCTTTAGAATGCTATAGTTGCTGGTTCGATCCCGACCACGACGAACGAAAGTATTGCTAGAACGAACGGATCCAGTTTCAAATTAGTTTTACTTGAGTGCGATATCATGTCAATTGTCTACGAGTCCTTAGACACATACAAAGATTTATAAATGCAGAGTAAATGGCAAAATGTGTGTTAAACGACAAATGGTGTCTCAAATGGTCAGCTACATGTCTTATTAAAAAAATTAAATCCTTTTATCCTAAGGGTTGTTTATAATCATTTACTATTAAAATATGCGTCACATGCATATGAAAGTATGTTTTTTTTCTTCAAAGATTACAATTAATACGTATCAATCCGTATTAATACCATGGCAACTGTTTTCATATTCCTAATATTTATATTATCTTGAAGTGTTTATTAGACACATTGCTATAAAAAGCGAAACACAAGACAACATCAAACTATTTATATGTGACGTAAAACTCATATTACCATACAAGATTGCCAAATCATGTTTATGACCCTGTGGTTTCATGATCCTATCTAATTCATTGTTTATTTAAATATTGACTAATAAACCATTTTATTCAAATGATCACATTGGTTAGAAAGCTTTATACTATGTACCGATGTAAGATTTGACCGAACGCAATTTCCAGAATTAATTCTGAGTGGCATACTTGAGGAGTGTGTGTAAGAAGATAATGTTATTTTGGAAATTGAAATGACAGCTATTAATTTTTCTAGTTTACCGGAACATAACCTTGATTGCAGAGTTAATTCAAAATTATTAATATGTCAAGTGTATTGCCTATAGAACATTCAAAGTGACATTACTTTAATACGCACCATTTTAATAACATTTTGCGTTTCGTTGAACTCATTCCAGGAATTTGCCGCGGAACAAAGGCTGGAATAGTTCTGAATATATTATTAAATGTAACTGTCGTATCTGATGTTGCGTTCCGAGTTTCACTACATGTATAAGTTAAGGTGTTTTCAACGAATTATTACAAACAACTTCTGATCACTGATCAAAATTACTGCTAGTTTTGTATGCTTGAATCCATCACCATTCTAATTCGCTTTTATAAAGAGCAAATAGGAACAAATTATCAACTCGTAACAAACACAGAGAATTGAACCTGTCAAATAATTCTGCTCCTAGCATAGCAACTAAAAGGATTATAGACAAAACTTTGTTGATTTTCCGATAATGCTGTATTGGCAATCACATCATGCTTCGCTGCAATTTCCTGCACAAGATTATTGAAATTGCATTTGCGACCCAAAAGAATAAAAATGAAAATTATATCAGGCAGCCAAATAACTCTTATGACAAAAACATAATAGCGGAACTAAAAAGACAAATGGGAAAGTTGTATAATGAAACAAACGCTCCTATAAAGTTTAAAGCAGCTAACAAACAATAATAAACAAAAAGAACAGAACGTCATAGCTACAAGAGTAGATTGAATGTTGCCAACACACAAATATACGAGGATCATTCAGAAAAAGTATACAATATGATAAGTGTATCTGACAATATATTAAGCATGTGCTGATTGTAATGATTTATCACATAGCTTATGGTTATCCATTTTGCTATGTTTTACATTTTGTTTTTCAATGACTATACCTCTTGCTTCAATGCCTGACTTGGACCATTTAGTTTAACGTCCATTTACTCTGAATAGAATCGCATTGAAAAGGAAACAATAGAATATTAACATCCGTGTTTCATTGCACACTTTTAATAATATCTTTATTTATGGAAAGTAAAGTGTAAAGATGTATACAAAAAAAACAGTCCTAAAATCTTAAATAAATCATGGCCTTCTAACAGATAACAACATAAATTAATAACACAATGATAACATTTTAACACACATTCATTCTGTCAAGACACTCACTCGTCAGATTTTCATATCGTTAACAGTACATATATTTTAAAATATAGAAACATTCAAATGTTATTAATAACATTTATTTACAAACATATTCGAGTTAAGGTTTTGTTGACACTAGATATGATTTTAATGTTCTTTTGAATATGTGCCTAATTATCGACTGAAGTGAAAGTGCAGAGGTAGTAAGAAAAATACAGTGATAATATTTACAAAAAAGGACAATAAAAGTAAATTAAAATAATGACCGAATACATAATTGAAACACTAGCGACTAAATTGAAGAAATGGGTTATTTGAATCTTAAGATTCATGTGCAGTTGATCACGATTGAAATGTTAGAAATACGTCAAAATACTTTTCTAACAACTCCAACACATTTGTATCACATATCCTTTAAATAAATATTAATCAAACGATAAACAAGATGCTATAAAGGATTCTGGCATATTAAGTAATATGAAGAGTTTATCATGAAACTGTTCAAGTACGGAAAAACTAAAAGAAATACAACAAACAGTTATAATACCAACAGTAACATATACAATGGAAATGTATCATAATGTAATTAATAAAAAATATGCCCTCTCAAACACGACAATGTCAGAATAGTATACAACCATATGACTTAAGCGACTTTGAAAGAACTAAACAAATATTTCATATTTATAACCGAATCAATATGATTGACGTAATTCCATAAAATTTCAATAGAAATAGATACACAAATGTTGTATTGGCTCATCCCGTATGTATCTAGGAGTTACTAGTCTCCTGTCTCAATTCAGATGTGTTGATTTGTTGTTATTTGTTTGTCCAATTATATGGTCACTTGCAACAATCGTTTGTTTAAACCATTGTTCACCAATATCAGTCATAATTTGAAAAGTTTAACATAAGAGAATGAATCATGCCATGTGGTGGACTCCGGCAAGTAATAGGAAGCAAGCTATGTTCAATAGCTGGTTGTTATGGTGGCATTATAACTGTCACCAGATAGCATCATAGCGTTCGCGAATTGGTTCGTGTTAACCACTTAATTATTGCGATAATTATCTAGCTATCTAGTTAATAAGTGGTCAACTAGATAAGATTCGTGTTACCACTTATATCTAGAAGCCAAAAATGCATTTATAAATAAGTGGTAACACGAATCTTAAGTGAAATTCGCGAACCATTGATATATAACCAGTTGTATAAACTTATAGATAACTGGCAACACGAATCTTATCTAGTTGGCTACTTATTATGTTACATATTAAGTGAAATTCGCAAACCATAACTAGATAATCCGTTAGTGTAATACATCATCAAAAGAAAGAGGTGGCAGTTCTGGGCACTTTCAAGCCTGTTTCTAGTCTTATGATATTTATCTTACCGAAAATGTATCACTAATATTAACTAAACAGCTAGATAATTATCGCAATAATTAAGTGGTTAACACGAAACAATTCGCGAACGCTATCATGCTAACTGGTGGCAGTAATATGCCACCATAGGTTGTAATGTACTAACTGATTAAATATCTAATCAGTTAGTATTGCAGATATTACTAAAATCATCTTTCAGTTTCATGAGTGTTCTTGACTTGCATCACAGTAGATCTACATCTAATAACTGCTGTAGTGAATTTCATGTCATTAATGGTATTTATCATTTTTTGAAAATCGCCACTTGTACAGTAGTAAAAGCCAGACACATAAAACAACTGCTATACAATACAAGGTGTAACTAATGCCAAAAAAACCCAGAATATTTCAAATTTATGAAATAAGGAATCTGTAACACCGCAATTGTTCTGTCTCGCAGAGACGACTGTACAAAGGTGTGTGGGTGTAGTAAACTATTATTTATTTATGCATTGGAATTTAAAGACGCACAATTAAAGGAAGGAAAAACGGTTTGTTTCAATTAGTTGCATGATAAAGGTTGTCTGAAGGTCGATGATAAACGTCAGATACCACTCCTAACTGAAAACGCGTCATATCCAGAAAGACGTATTAACATCATAAGGGAAGTATGGAAGGACTTAAACAGATTTAACGTAAGAAATAATTAGCAACAATTGTCAATTCGCCTGATTGTGTGAAACATTTAGGTGGAGAAAGCATAAATCATACTAACTAAATGCAGACATTTTATAATATCTTTAGAAAGAACAAGGAAATCATTTGTTGGAATATGTATGCATTCTTTATAAAAGTTTGTATATTCTCTAAAATTTCACTTTTTGGATAAAACTGTGAAATTCATGATATTGCAGTGCATGATATCATAAATTTGGATTGAAATCGTGTTTTCACGTAATAATAAGCATATGCATTGATGAATACAAAATCACTACTCGTCGTTCGTAGTTTATTCCTCGGTCACATGAAGCATCCGGGAAGTTTACAGGTCCTGTAAGCGCCAAACTCCTGAGAGCCCGTGGGTAATCGCACGTCATGCCGTGCAGGCCCGCACGTTTTATTAAAGAGTTTGTGTAGCCTTAGGGGTGCAATATAGCTTGTGGCTGAAAGATGAGTATACACAACTTTTATGCCTCGGTCAGATGAGACTATGGGTAGTCCCGGGCCCGTAGTACTTGGGAACTGTACGGGCTTTTGACCCGTTGAAACTTGGTACGAAATTTCTCTCCCGCGATGCCCGGGAGCTTCGTGTGACCGCGACATTAGCCGTAACACAATGGAAAGCTCCAACATAACAAAGTTTGCAACAGATGGCTATATGCTTATATAACAAGTAAATGATCAATAGTACAATAATAAAGTGAACAACAGAAGGCTATAAATCATTGATTCGTTGCTCGGAAGCTTTTGTGCAGTAAAACGTAAAATATAGGACGCATATTGACAAAATTGGACATGAAATAAGAAATAAAAATGTACGTCAGCTTCTATTTACAATTCGTTCAACAACCCGTGCTCTGTGATTCAATGTAAATGTACATTTTTCCATCCCAAAAGGCAGATCAATTTTTCTGTAAAACATACTGAACTAAACTAAACATACGGATGATGAGATGAAAGGTTTACATTTTGATTTGAAGCACTATTATAACCGCAATCGTTTTTACATGTGTAACATATACAAATTAATTTTATCACAAACGCATCAAGCAATGTTATTGATGATTTTAAAGTCTTCGTACATGAATCATATTAACACCATACGTCTTTTTTTATGTGTTAATTACCATTGAGCAAGTAATAACCGTCATTGTAACATTTTAATGGAAGAATCAACAGTACCTTATTATTTGATAACACATCACAGTTTTATTTAAGAAAGTCATGCAGTGAGTACTATTAACGATACATTTATAATCAAGATTCACATGAGATGGCTAAGACATTAGATATCTGAATTTAATAGAAATCCAATATGGATTCCATACAATAATACATAGAGCAGTATATGGGCAATATATGTTTATCAATGCAAGACTTTTAGTGGCTTAGGTTAGGAGTAAACCAAACTGATTGCTACATATTGTAAATAATTCTTGTCATGTTTCAGCAACAAATAAATTGATATCAACATCTGTAGAAGAAGAACCAACGGCTGGACAATGATATGACTTATTTCTAAACACATAGGGTTTATATTATTATTCTTGCTTACATGAAAAACGAATACATCTGACTCGCATAATAAGCACGCAGTCATAGATGTATTTCCTTTAAACTGTACCACAACCGAATTCAGTAGTCTTGCAGGAAATGAAAAGTCACTAGGCAAGTGACCCACAAGCACAAGGAGATATGAACACTTGTATGCAGTGTACAAGCAAATGAACAACTACAAAGACTAAAGGGATAGGCACAAACATCTAAAGAAAGTGTTTAATTGCAATTTTTCGGCACAGCCGTACTAACATGGTTTTGCTATTTGCCTATCAGTGTTGTGTAAACAAATCAAATCTTACGTTAACCACCAAGGCAATTTTTCTACAACCGAACAACGTTTGTAACCTTGACGCGGATAGGTTAACCTTTCGATAAAGGGTACGTTGCATTACCGAAATCAACGGAATTTCGGTGAATTTACCGAAATCCATTTTGGATATGGAGTGACCAGCAATCGTATCAATTCAGCATTTTTCTATGTTGCACAACACATCTTAACCTTCAAATTGTGCCGACCATCTTGTTTCAAGATCTTTCTTGTTTTAATTGCAATGGTTTACTACGTCAATGTGGCACTTTTTCGTGGCTTAGGTATTTGTGTCGGAGGTCCTATTATGTAAATGTATATTTCTAAGTGCTACTACATTAAAATGTGTTGCTTTTACATGTGTTATATGTTATAATTTATACACACAACATACTTAATGGAACAAACTATTTTTGGAGTAATTCATTACTATGACCTTCATAATTTAATCTATTGAATGAATTGAGAAACATCATTATCAAAATGTTGGCCACGTGAAGTTATTCTGTTATGCGTTGAGGCAAGTGTTGGATATTTAAACGGAATTGCAATTTCTAATGCATGACGATTTTACTTATTTCTACAAATAATACATTTCGTAGGCCTCGAAAATTCGTGTTAACACGTTTATCCAAGAATTTTGGCGTCAACATATTCCACTGAGAATTACTTTCGTTTAACCTCGGGTAGTCTATGGCACACTCGCATGCTGCAGCGTCATGTAATTTTGCATCACTTTGAGACTTTTGTCTGTTTTCATATCATGTTTAAAAAGCGGACGTGACGATTGACATCGATGTGAAGTTAGGAAGAGCAGCAATGTAATTTTGCTAACGGTACTACTGGTATAACTGAGACAATTGTCAGTTGTAAAAGCTGTAATAATGCTCCTTGTGCCAACGGCAAACATCTACGAAATATTGCATTAAATTCTAAAATCTCACAGAAAGCAAAGGTAAAATAATACATGTATAGACGTTACTGCCGTCGCCGACCATAGCCTGGGTTCTTGCATTCTTGTTTGACAACAATGCTATAAAATCGTTATTTTTGATGATATATGTTTGTGCTTGGTATATATTCCGCACGTGGTCAATTGATACTACAGGTTGTATTGAAAAAGTGTAAAATGGTATCCACTTCGAGTGCATTGACGGATATGAAAACCACTTCGACATATTGGTACAATCCTAGAATATGCTAAAACAAGATGATAAGTAATGGGATTTGTATCACGGAAATAAAGTATTATTCAAATGATGAATGGTATTTCTATTTACACATTTTACATCACGACAGTCTACTGTAGGATATAGCAAAATTGATGGATAGTTTGTCGTCTGCTGTCACGGTCCATTTTCTGGGAAACACAATATTATCTTATTTTTACTCAAAGGGGTAATGTGAAACCGGAGAATAACGTGATAAAAGTCTACCGCTGGTGGAAAGTGAGAACACATATGAAATATTACCGTCCATGTGTGATTGCAAATCATATCGGTGGAACAAAACAATGCGGGAACAAATATTGACAAGGACTTATTACAAATCTCGAGAGAAAATTAAATGTCTAAATGTATAGGCTATTATGCATAAATCGACAAAACTACTATACGAACGTGAATTCACCAAGAACAATGTTACTATCATAACGTTGTTTGTGGCGCTAAGCAATCTATTGGTTAATCTCATATCGTCTTAGTTGTACTTTTGTCAAAATTCTATCCTTACTACTTTTTGTCTCATAGCTTCTTTTGTTCCAGCAATTTAACTGTTGGCTATTCTGATCATTCAGTATTGTTTGTCATTGTTGCGTATACTAGTATCTGTTTCCTCGACGACCGTGAGATGTCCTTAGCTACTGCTTCTCACTTCCACAATCATGTGCTGTCCACATGCTTTCCGCAAGCTTTCTTATCCAATTTTGTTTTGTTACTTATCTACAAATCTTTCATTCTGCATTTTCTGTATTGTCTGGAATGTTGCATGGATTTGTTAAACAATTTTCTGTGTTCAAGGTATACTACTTACAGGATTCAAAACTAACCATTGGCAGTTATTAAGTACAAGTCACGACCAGTCTATGAACATTGAATATTTGTTTATCACCATTTTGCTGCCAGATTTTATTGGCCGAGAGCTACTCTGTTGATCCAAGTAAGTATCAACTATTATATGGATTATTTTGCCAAATGAAACCACGAAAGTGGTACTGAATGTAAGCTATCAAGGTAAGATGTATTGTTTTTGTAAGCTATTTGTGCTAGCCATAAGGATATATATAGGACTTAATGCTTTGATGAATAATATATATAATACTTATATAACGAAACTGAACTGTTGTATTAAAACACATTTTTGAAGCAATGGAAAAACGGTGTACGTTTAGATGTAATAAAACGAAACTGTTGTACAACATGCATATTAATTAAATATTAATTTGTACATTCTTATTGTATTATGCGGGAATGAAATAGTAATTAAATAGTTCATTATGCTTGCTGCTTGCTTACAAGTCCATTACGCTAGGTAACATTCGGTAATGTGCTCTGACATATGGGAACGATGCGTCGTAGTTTATACAGAAACGAGAAGAAAACAAAAAAGGAAACTAAGAATGCACGGCGCAGTTTGTAGACTGAATGAGGCAAGTGGAATGTTAAATATCAAAGTACGAAGAATGTACTCGGCATGACAAATTAAGGATAAACAACTTAGATACAACGACTTCCCAAGAACAAAATTTAGACTGTATGATTTCTTACCAAATGACACTTTAAGTACATCTAAGAAGATTTCAACTCACATATAAAATGATGCACAAAGCATAATGAATCAACTGGTTATTGTTAAGCATTCTCGAGCATGAAGAACAATTTTCAAAATTTCCATGAAAGCATAATGCCATATGTACTTTTAGACCATTAATTAAAATATCAAGAAGAATAATGTTATTTTGGCTGCGATTACCTTCCATTGTGTATGTTTAGCGATCCTACTTGATATTTCCAGACAAAATGCTGAAAATGATGTAATTGTCATGCATATTGCAATAAGACGGAAAAGTAAAACTGTAAATCTCTGCTAACATTCCTGATGATAATGGTATTGAAAAATCGATCTTATCAATAGTTTAGCAATATCTGTTTAGAGATGACTATGAAACTCGCTATATGACACTCGGTTCTTATATTCGCTAGATCATCTCTCACTTTTAAAACTCATGTTTTAAAATATTGTTCTCATGACTTAAATCACACTGACAATACAAACCAACCATCTCAGGAAGGGATAGACGAAAGTGCAGGGTCTCGCTTTAGGAATTGCAATTGTTCGTTTTAATAAATATATGGCTGATGAATAAAATGATGATACTTAAAAACTTGAGAAAATATGTACTATTGAACTATAATGAGGCATCTGAACAAATTGTCAACTGTGGTTATCTGCAGACTTCATCAACTTTAGGTATATGCTTACCATTATACTGAAATGTATTCAACACTATAAAAGCATCATTTGTAAGCAATACGTCTGGAATTGACCGAAAGCTGTATCCACAGGAGAGGTGACATTTCCTGTAAAAGAGAGAAAAAGTATTTACAGGGAAGCTGTAAGAAGCTTTTCTAAATACGACATACTTCGTAGACAATGTATTAATTTATGAATGGTCCAGCAAGTGGAAATTGGATATATCATGGCCTTATTCAAACTAAATACAATGCATGAAAAAGTCGAACAGGTAATGCATCGAACAAAGTACATGATTATCCCAGAATAAGCAAGGAGACATGAACACATGTACACACAAGTAAAACAAAAAGTGCCCTGGACAACATCCTAATATAAGAGACGGCAAAGACAGCATAGTGCACATAGAACACACCCATAAATAAATTCAATCAATGACTTCAACGAAATATCTGAATGTATATATTATACAGTAAAACCTTAGGTGTCCTAATTTTGAGGATGAATAAAGAGCAAAACAGTGATAATAAAGGACTTCAAAATTGTGTTCTTAATTTCGAGATGGTCCTATAATTAAGGTGGTCTTTAAGTGAGGTTTTACTGTATACATATATATAAAGCCAGTCAAAACTGTACACAACTTTTCAGAAGCAAGAGATTCTGGGGAGAAGTCACTAAGGACACGACAAGATTGGCAAATAACAAAACCATACATTGTGGATTATTCAGAAATCCATGGATTTATTACGAAGTCTCAACAAAGAGCAGACAAATTGCTTACTTGTTTGCGGGTCGATGTTTCCTTTTCAGCAATAGACGTTTTCGAAGAGCTTGCCACAGAGATGTCATTAATGGTAGTATAAATAGTTAATGAATGTATAGAGTAAATCAGTTACCCAGGCTTATTACTTTGAAGAAGAATTTATTTAACTGCAATAGTACACTATAGTGATAAAATGGTTCACTAAAGCCTTGAGTTTGTTTTAAAATTTAACTATTTAATGACTATTTAATTCCCGCATTTCATTCTCATTATGTTTAATTTGGTTAATTTTCTCGCAATTGGTGTACAAATGAGTCGGTTGGACTTAAAATACAAATATAGTACAATGCTCGAAACAAACTTAATATTTCCTTCAAAGTAGATGATTGATAATTTGTCTTGTCAAACAAAAACATTATTTAGATACTTCAACTGACTAGTCGCATGTGACATTTTCTTGAAATGACGTCACTTACAAAAGAGGTTGGAAATCCAACAGCAGCGCTCATATGTACTTTATGTATTTTCCATGCAATAAAAAGTTACAAAAATAAAAATTTCAAAAAATAAAACTTAAATATTTTCAATATTTCGTTACAACTGGAAGTATAATAATACAGATAAAAGCAAAATTTCACATCTAAGTTTATATTTTAACTTCGTAGAAAATATTAATACCCCGATGCATATTACGCAAACAATTCCTTGCCGGGCATTAGTGCAATCTTTTTCACACCCTTAAATAACTAATATTATTCATAAACGTCTAGTCAACTGCGATATATTGTCATGACGTAAGAAAGATGAGGAAAAATAAAATGACAAAACTGACTATGAAATTATATAAGATTACGTGTAGGATGTTGAATAATGTTCTGATTAATAGCAAAAATGATAAAAAATGACAGTTTAAAAATGGGGAACACATGACTTTATCAGTGTGATTGTAACCATATATGGCTCGTCGTTTGGTCTATATACGTCAGGTTTAATCACTACGGAGTTACTCTGTCATGCAGAGCTATCAACGTGTAAGGTATGATTTTGATTAAATATCTATAATTATGTATACATAACTTTCATGACCGTACATTCTTTAACTAAGACCATATTGGTCTATGTTAGGCATCGTGCTGGTAGATTTTTGAAAAACAAATCTGAAACTGTCAAAACAACCAGGGAATATAACGATATTTGCCCATTTAGCAGATAACAATGTATCAGGTAACCGATTAATGACCATGTTCAAAGATGGAAAATCGTTAAATGTAGTCATTTACTTGTTAATTTCTGTTGTTTCTTTAACCAGTGGTTTGTGTTGTATGTATTGGTGTATAATGTTTTTGTTTATGGGAAGAAAGATGTAAATACCAAAAAATCACTTTATTTTTTATCGACACTTTGTTTTTAGATGTATAATGTCTTTGTTTGTGGGAAGAAAGATGTTGTATATACAAAATGTACTCTTTGTTTTTTATCATATAGTTTTTCCTGCCTGGTGAGTAGGTTTCGAAAATGAACTTGACGCTAAACATAGGAAGAATTTGAATTTGGCTTTATGTGCTGTAAGACAATTAGTTGTCCAAGTGGCAGACAGGAGTCGACAATCTAATAACAAGGCTTCCTCAAATTGATGTTAACACCATAAAGTCGGAATATTGAATTTCTTAGTCAGCCGTTCTCCTTATCAATATAGACTTGTGGATCACCAGCACCCGAATATTGTTAATCAAGTGTTGTTGTTTATCATATTGGACATATACACTGTCATTGTAGCTATCACACAAAGATGGTCAACTACGTTTGTTCGAAAACTAACAGCAAAAACAATGACTAAATATATTGGATGGGCTTCGATTGCTTCGGCAATATATACACTCACCCAAAGTTCTAACTCATCATATTTAAATTTGGTAAACTTTTCTTAATTCTGTACTAAATGTTATGAAAATTCAGGTTTTCAGATATCATATAGCCTTATTTTTTAAAACCTTTCGCACATTTTTTATTCGATGTTAAGCGCAGCCCTGCCGGAACGAATATCGAATTTCGGTAATTTTTACTTGCTGCTTTTACATGGCTATCTTTCACATGATTTCTTTTTCTTATTGTGTTGTTTTGTATTACAGAAAGTAACAAACTTTTTGTTTTGAGTGAAAATGGTCCAAAAGAAATACGGGACGGCTATTTGTCATTAAAATGATGAAAAATAGTATGCCCTTTTATAAATGTGGCTAAAATTGCATTTCCTGTTGGACTAGAAATAACATATTTTGTACTCCTAAAGATAATTCATTGAATCTAACAATGGCGTTTTCCACGTGAATCCAAGTAAAATTGTAAATTTTAAAAGACCCTTCGTCTCGACACCAGTTTGGGGGACTCGTATAATGCTGCAAATAGTCAGAAAATCATAAACCATAGGTGCCTAGCACACGCACAGTAATTAATTACATATTTCTTTTTGGTTTTTAGCATACGAAATTGAACCTTTATTGAAATTATTAGGGTTTTTTTCTGTAAAATTTGAAACACGTTTATTTGCTGGACCTTATTCAAGCACTTTTTTTTGTTTTCTGTGTGATTTCATTGTGTTTTTTCTACTACAATGACCATAAATATCCAACCCCTCGTTCGTCTTTTCAAAATCAAGAAAACTAAACGTGATGCGTTAGAACTTTGGATCAGTGTATACTAGGAACTGATGGTAAAATTGAAAAATACTTTTATTTCAAAAGTTGTACGCCAGGTTAGTCTGTTTACTAATTTCAATAACCTGTTGTATATCGAACACGTGTATTACGATAGTTCTCTAGTTGTATCTTGCAGACCTCTGTCGCCCTATACTCGTATTAATTTTTTTTTTAGTTTTTGATGATGAGGTATTGTTTAGTTTTCATGTCCATGTCATTTATGTATTGTTGCGTGTTTCTCCCTTCGTGTACGTCCTGATCTGTTTGCCATTGTATTTGTGTCTCCGCCCGTCGTTTTCTGCTCTCTTGTTTTTGTCTGATTAGGTTCAGATATTTGAATTTGACAGTCCTTGCGCTGTGATTTGTTTACTTAAAATTTGCTATGTTAGAGTTTTCCGGTTTTTTTTGCACGTTTTCGCCTCAAAACAAACAAAATATATGACATACTAAACATGATAACCCTACGTGATGAAAACATAATTTCAACTGCGCTTAAATGTTAAATGCGCGATTGGTTGTTATTGACTTTGTGCTAAGTACTATTTCAATAACAAATATACTCTTTATTCTGATAGATACGCAATAGACGAATCTATTAAATGGGTTACAACGTAGCAGTATATTTGCGACAAAATGAAATGGACAAGGTTTTCTACTTGACCTTTTTACAAAATAAAGTTGAAATACGTTGTTTGGTCGAACTTGTGTTCAGCTACTGGTTCTATCTAAGAACTCTTGACTGAAAACGACAAAACATTACACAGTTCTAATTTTCAACAGCCAAACACTTTCTGTTTCCAGCAAAACCTCCTGTGAAGTCTAAAGACGACTGATGAAGCTCCTGTTCGTATATACTATCGCTTTCAGAAAAATTAACTACAACTAAACGTAGTTAAAGTACATAGTACTGAAATACGTATTCTTTAATTATTAAAGCATAGCTTAATAAGGGTTTTGCCTGAAATTAAAACATTCGGGTACCCGACATTAATTAACATGTATTATAGTTACTGTTATTTCTAGAAAAAATATTTACACACCCATGCAACAATACTTTGTCTTGGACTCGCGCTAAGCTCATAGCATTAAAGTATGTGTTTTCATTAACATTTGAAACAGACCATTGAATACCAGAACTATCTTAACAAAATCACAATGAAGTCTTGTGGCGATACTTTAAGTAAATTATGAATGCCTGCACATTGTCTGAGAATGTAATCAACCAACTGTGAAAGAACCCCTATAGACAGAAAGAAAGAACATGTTAATATATTTCTACGGAGACGGGTTCTCTTAATTTCTTTAATTTGTTTCACAATACATAAATGCATATTGCTGGTGGATACCTAGTGTCCATTAATTCATTCAATCATGAACTTATGAAGCTCCAAATTGATAGTTTTCTTAAAATGTGCTATAAAAGTGTATACTTACATGTGTAATTGTATGGCACATGTTGTTATTTAATAGTTATTTATTCATATTGTCTTTTCATGCGTATTGAAGTATTTCGTTTGACCTTGTTGTAGATATATATGTACTAGAACTGATGTTTAAAACACATCTTAATATTATTTTGGTACAGTCCTATTTTGTGTGATTTTCTTATAAGATATATTTCTATTTGTTTTAAATTCCATTTCCCTATACTAGGATCAAAAAAGTGTTTAATTGGTAACGTACACTATCCGGATGACTTTACTTTACATTAAATTATTTATTTGATATTTTAAAGTTATTTCACATATATCTATTAATAATTTAGTTGCTGGAATCGAGGTCAGTATAATGCTGCTTGTTCCTTCGTGCTGGATTAATTACAGTGCGTCTGTTGTAATGTACGTAATGGTTGATTGCTTTTAATGATTAGTCAATTTAGGTATATATGTTGGAAATCAATGACCATATAGCGATTAAGAGTGAGGTTAGCTAGCTGTTAAATCGATTTAACCCCCAGTATTTTTAGTGAAAAGGCTGTAATTCGCTGTATGGTTACTATTTCTTTTTGTGTTTTGAATGTTTGTAATATTTCCCTTTTCCCTGTGCAATTATGTCATTTATATAGTGTTCAGTTTATTTTCTGCCTATTGCTGCCAACTTTCTTGACTTGTCCTCTGATCTTTTCCATCCATTCCCCTCCTTTCGCTGTTTGTCCTCTTTGATTCTCCTAGTTATTCCTTATGGTCTGCCAGGCAATTCCGTTCGCCTCTATTCCGTATGTACCCTTTAACCTCCTCAAGTGCCTTATGTTTTACGGATTGTTGATTTATCGGAGGTATGTGAGGGCACTGTCTTATGTATGTGGCGTTCCCTGTAGCAACTTATTCCTTCTCTTGTACTGTGTATCATTATCTTTTTGTAAATTACACAGTGGATGACGAAATTGATATCTGAATCTGAATATCAGTAAACTAAGCGCTTAGAATTGTGCTGTCTTTGCTGAGCAATTTGTCAATGCATATGTATACTGTACCCTTTAAGCTGTATGTTTCGCGAAAACTTTGCGGTTCTCGTTGTTTACTAATTGCACTGACAAATGTTTACAATAAATGTTCTCAGAAACACAAAAGAGAGATACTAATTTGCTACAGGGAAATATACTTTATTGAAATATAAAGTTCGTTGTTTTGATTAAAGGCAAAGTGTTCTGTTTGCGCCACATTAAATTTGCTCCGGCGTTGTTTGTACAGATGTTAATTCGTTTTCTACCTCGAATCCAAGCAACCTCGAATCCAAGCAACTACTTATCAACCACATGTAACATACGTTATGAGATATCACAGCTATTAAAGAAAAGTCATGTGTGAATATTCTATTCATGTGAATGATTTATCTAAATTTACAAGTATTAGCCCGTCTGTTGCATTATCTTTGCTGTATATATATAAACGATTGTATTGGTTTTTTTCTGGATTTTGCTAGAAATAAAAAATACGAAAGCAACTGTATAACCTTTGTTTTAATATAATTATTCTATTTAACTACATGACATACATAGATCCCAGTGTTTTATGACAGTCTTCAAAAAGCAATATAACATCGGCAGATTGAGCGAATATAATTATCGAAGAATTTTGCATAGATAATATTACAGATACCCAAATAACTCGCAACAGTTTACATCCGCTTCCATACTACAGTGCTATCCCTCCAAAGTATTGCTTGCTTGACATCCAACTTTTTGTTACTGAATATTTCACTGTATGGAGAATAACCCATATCAGTAAAGAATTTGGTGAGGAATTTACATAAAGGTTTGTCTTCCGGGATCCAATGCATAAAGACGTGTGTTATATTTATTGTTTTGAAGAGATATTTGGACTCTGCCAAAGCCTTTTGCACATTTCCTGGAATGTCAATTTTCAGAACAGCCGTATTGAATGTACACACACTTACAATGTCATTTAATGTGATTAAATCAACAGTTTTACCATTTTGTGCGACGTGACTTTCTAGTGGTTTGATGTAAATTTCGTTTATATTTTTGTCTGATGGATAAATGGTTACTTTTCCATGATTATCGGACACTACATTCATCAAAAGAGTTATTCGATCAGAAAGGTCGTTTACTTTGACAGACAATTGAAACGGTCCTAAGTGCACTGAAGATGGCTCGACTGCAACGACCTGCCTGTTTAATGCAGCGGCTGCTAAGCTGTACTCTCCTATGCCAGCACCTATATCTATTAAACCAGCGTTTTTGTTTTCAAGCAGTGCGAGTTGTACGTCTCTCATCTGGTTAGCTTCCCACGTTCCCCGAGCTTGTATATGACCTGATATGACAGGATCGTCTGTTACTGAATGTATACAAACCTTTGGAAATGATGCCACTGTTTGTAAAAGCACACATTTGTATTGTGTTGACTGTATGATGTTCTTGTCCCAGGTAACAATGTTGATGTTCTCTGGATGTGGAATTTGCTTATTAAATGAAGCAATCGTTGGAAGAACAAATGCATTATCTGGTTGAACAGTTACATGAACATTTTTATCTTCAGTTGATTTTTCTTGTATGTTATCTTTTGGTATGGTAACTTGTTTCTGGTTTTGTCTCAAGTTTACAAATGCCTTCGCAATCCTGTCATTGTCAACGTCCTTAATACGTAATAATTCCTTTAATTTTTCATTATTGCTAATATCAGTATTTTTTTCATGTTGTTCCAAAGGCAGACCTTCATTTATAGGATCTTCGATAATTTCTTTATGCTCTAATTTAGGCATTTCAATTTGTTTCACAACAATAGCCTCCTGATCTTTATTCATTTCATTCACTCGATCAATCTCATTTATATCTCCATTCTTGCTCGTGTCTTTTAAACTATCATAAATGTCGTTTACTTCTTCATGTATGTATGCTCTATCATCTTTATTTGACACAATAGTAGGATGAGGTTTTTCTTTATCCAAAATAGTATGCAAATTAAGCACATTTTCATTTTTCAGTATGGCATTGTCGTCATTGTTCCTTATATACTGTTGTTTGTTCATGTCATTTACACGTATCTTGTTCAATTGTTCATCAGAATGTGCAAATTCGCTAGAACCAGTCGGACTTGGTGATGGCTCAGTGTGTGGCTGTTTTTCAAGTAAATGTGCAACGTGATATGCACTTCCCGGTGTCTTGTTCAATTCATTTTGATCGCCATAGTTTCGTTCGACGTTGAAACCTGCTGCGTCAATAAATTTTGCTGTGTCTCTATTCGATATTGTCTGAACAATCTGGGTATTTGAGTTTTGTATTTGCGGTTGCATTTCATCAGCAGACACAAAATCAACACTCGTAGCACCAAAGGAACTACTTCTTGGTTGAACTGAACTTGTGGTATGTATATCGTGATAGTTCTTGTCCATGTTTTTTAACAAATTATATAAATCAGATGCACGCCCTTTTGTGTGATTGTTGTCATGTGTTTTTCAACGTTCCACGTATTATCATTTAGAGCACCTATACTGTCCCTATCTTCCTTTCCATACATTGTGTTTATCCCAGCAGTTGTTGTCAATGATTGCGCGTTATGTTCAACCTTACCGACTTTGTTTGCCGATGCACCTTTTATAGAGTTATGAAGATTACTGACATTCGACAAAAAGTTTTTGTCATTCAAAAGTTGCCTAAGAAATTCAATGTTCTGCTTTTGAAGCTGTTCATCACTAATGGTAGCTGGTTTGAGGTTTGTGAAATATATCGCTACAACAAGCAATGTCCCAATTGTCACGACTAGAACAATCTTCTTAGTTGCCGAACGGCTCTTCTTACCTCGGATACCATAATCTAATTTATCCATTATAATTTGTTGACACTATATTACAACGTTTCTTATAAAACATAGTTCTTACATTATTCCAACGATCACATTGTAATAGTTGTGCCAATAGTGTTTTCTTTTTTCTTTGTACTATAGTTGATGCTTATTTAACACAACACACGCTTTGTCAAACGTAACTGAATTTAGCAAAGCAGGTTTAAGGTATATACGTGCGTTTTGGATAGTTAATGCTGATATTGATTGTATGGTTCCCGACACAGCTGTTACAACAGTGTACACAAAAGCAACGTAAGTTGTCAATAATATCGAATCATTTAATAATAGTCTTATTAAGACCAGCGCAATGTGAAAACAAACACAATTCAATGACAAACAGGCGTTATATACATTTTTTAACCATATAAAGCATATTTAGCTGTATTTTCACTGAGCTGTTTTTTAACTTTGTTATTTGATTTTTTTTCTGATTTAATCATATTCATTACAGTGATATTATGTAAAGACAAACTGTTTCTTAGATCATACCTGACCAAGGTGTCTACATGCAGTGGTGCATGACCGACTACCGCGCTAGACTTACAGTTGTATTTTTTCTGCGCAGCCGTTCTAACAAGGCCTTTCTTTTTGTATATCAGTGAAGTGTAAACCAATCAAATCTTACGTTGACCACCAAGGCAATTTCTCTTCAACCAAACAACGTGTGTAACCTAGACGCGGATTGGTTTACCTTTCAATATAACGTTACCTTACCGAAATCCACTGAATTTCGATGAATTTACCGAAATCCATTTTAGATATGGAGTGACCAGAAATCGTAACATCACGGTATTTATTTATGTTGCAAAACAAATCTTAATCTTCAAATCGCGCCGACTATCTTTTGTCAAGATATTTCTTTGTTATCATAATTTTGTGTCTTTATTACAGTTGCATTAATTTGTCTTGAGATAATAAGATAAACCGTTGACATCTATGTTCCTCCGACTTGCGAAACTTTCTTCCGTCTCGTCATAAGTCAATTTATTTAAATGCAATGTAGTTTTGACTTTACATGTTTAACTTGACACATTATTTTACTAATACACATCTGGCACAATCCGACAAATGACCACAGTCTTCGTGATTTTCTGAAATGAATTCAGAGGAAGATTTAAGTTGGTACAGTGAACGCCGCATTCACAAGGCAATGGTTTCCCGCACAGATTCCAGGGCACTGGCTGGTCAATCACTGAATAATGGTATCTGTTTTACATTATAGTCATGTCCGACACATATAAATAGATTGTCGCTGTAACAAACAGTATGTCCAGTGAGAACTGTTCCAATTATGTTCTGTTACATATAAATGATTAGATTACCAAACCGCGTAGGGAGGTCCTAAGTTAACTACTCATATAGGGAAATGAAGTAACAAAGTTAACCTCTAGATTTTAACATGGTTTACAAAGTGTATTGCAATGCAAATGAAGTCCTACTCAAGTAAATTAAACATACATACGTAATTCCAATTCTGGCTTGGTATTTAATCATTTCGGTACATGATCAATTACCATAAACTACTGGTGAATATTATTAGTGTACATCAGAAAAATGCATTGTAAGGCTCGTAGACAAACTCCTGAGCCAATACGACCTTTAAAGTGTCACTTTATAGATCCTGTGTAACAGATGTTGGTACATCGATTGTGTATAAATGTCTGTAAAACTATGATTCTCGGAAATTTACAAAGGTCTTCGCAATCCTGTCATTGTCAACGTCTTTTGTACTTAATAATTCCTTTCTTTTTTCATTATTGTTGATATCAGAAGTTTATTCATGTGGTTCCAACGCAGACATTTATTTGTATGGTACTCGGACATTTATAGGGTTATAAATCTATAGTATTGTTTAAGCGTTCAGTTTGCTTTACGTAACAACGGTTATTTATTTACTGGTATAATATTAATGTTATAAACTACAACACCCAGGTTTATGATTTATGGAGATTGTAAACAAATCTAAATTAGATGTATTCAAACGTGATCGGACTTGTCACGTGAAAATGTGATGGCTGCTATCTTAGGTTATGTATTTCCACTTACTATACTTATTATTTGTTTCGTTACTTTACTTTACTAATTTTCTATTTTGTTTATATTAATATTTATGTTCTCCTTTCCCTGTGTATAGTTCAACTTGTCCCCCTAAATGTTCCTTAGTTGTTCTTTATGGTCGACCAAACCATTCATTGCACGCCTATTCCCATACGTGGTTACCCTTGCACCTCCACGGTGTCTGACGTCTTTTTCTTTAATGTATTGTCTATAGCATGTGGCGTTCCCTGAAACAATTTGATCTCTCTTTAGTGTTGATTTCACAGTTTATGATTTCTTACTTATTTTATTTGGACATTCTGATTTGTGATCAGGTGAAACTGCAATACAGTGCTCTAAATCGTTACAAAATCCTAACCAATGGACGATTTGTCTGGTTTGTTCAATGCAGTACAATAAATTATACAAAAACATTTGGGAAAATAATTAAAACTAGAATTACTTGTCAGTATTGGTTAATTATGGGAAGTGCCAATTAATTCAGCGCAAATCTCTAAATTTTGATGCAAACAAAATGTCAATGAGAAAACAAATTACGCTGTTTGATGCAAGAAAATGCAATTATTGACATTCATGAACATCAAAGAACCAAAAGATGACCAAAAAGTTACACCCCACTCCCCTCCCTTCCTGACACCAAATTCTGGATCCGCCCCTGCAAACAAATATTTATATTTATACTGAAGGAAAGAACATGTTTCAGCACATTATCGTAACAAATGTGCAAGTATCATTTAAACATGGAGCCAGTTTTCTCAAGCTTATCAATACATTTTATCCTGTGGTCTAATATGTTGGCATATTTCTGCCACAAGTTAACTACTTAATTAACTAGATAATTATGTGGTCATCACGTTAAAGGAACTAGATAACTAATTAATTAAATAGAAAATTATGTAGTCAACTAGATACCTATCGGGTTACTTACTTAACATTTTCCTAAAAATTATGTAGCTAATGCGTTACCTATCTAGTTAACTAGATAATTAACTAGATAATTAACTCTTTAACCACCTTATTAAATAGATAGTTATGTAGTTACCTAGATATTTGTCGCGTTAACTACTTAACACTTATCTAATATAGATTTCCGTTCTGGGTTTAAGTGGGTAAGTGCTGGCAGTTGTGGGCACTATCAGACAATTGTTCATGTTAAGATATTTATCTGGTATGAAACTTTATCACGATACTTATCTAGTTAACCACATAATTATTCAGTTAATTAAATAGTTATCTTGTGTCTCTAACGTGATAACAAGATAATTATCTAGTTAATTAAGTAGTCAACTTGTGGCAGAAATATGCCACCATATTCTAATCATACTAAACCATGATCTTTTATAGACTGTATTCTTCCTTTATGTCATCTGTAATATGACATGGCGTATTTCCTTCATCTTTTTGCTATCGCTTTAAGCTGATTATATTCAAACGAGGTTTTGTTTGCAATGAGATAACGAGCGTTTTAATGCAGGAAACAGCAACTTAGCCTGATGTGATTGCAAAAAGGCTTCAGTATTATGGATAAAAATTATAATCACCTGTCATCAATCCATGTAATATTCATCCTAGACATGGAATCAGATATTTTAACGTTCGGTGTTTATTACGAGGATGCAGATGAAATAATATTCATTGGTTTTGAATTAAAAGGTTTCAGATTTATTGGCAAATCAGCAATATAATATTGCCTTTGGCCTTTTACATTGACAAAAATATGGCAGACATAAACTTATATAAGTAGACACAATTGTACGAAAGGTCGATGGTGACGTTCACACTTTTTACTTTTTTTCATAGGAAAGTCACGATTTCAAGATTTCCACTTTCCGAATTCATCAGTTCACGATTTCAAAATCAGACTTCGCGATTTCAACTTCACGAATTAATAATATTGACGAATTTAGGCTTTCAATTTCACGAAGTCATGAATTCGTGAAGTTGAACTCTTTTAAATCGTGATTTTATTAGGAGTGAAATGTTGAAGTATGATGGTCACCACTGGCGAAGAGTTTTTACATACTTATAAAACCATACAGTCAAAACGCAACAACCAAAGGTGTTTGATATTAAAATTTCAGTGCCTTCTTTCTTAAAGATTTCTTCATATAGTGTGCCATTATATACATTGTCTTTGTACTTTTCGTTGACATTACGAATTGAACTGTCTGAATATTTGGCTATATATAGTTTGAATACATTCCGAACACAAGACATTATGGACGCCATATTACTCATAACGAGACATCACTATTCAGGTACCTTTATATAAAATATATACATAGATGTTTACTTCGAAATGTTTATAAGCCATTGTAGGCAGTTAAAGTTCTCGTCACAACCTGTGTCATTTAAAGTTCTATTTTGAATAACCTTGAATGTCTGTGCGTCTTCTACAGATGAGATCATAAATTTAAGTTATTAACTTATTACTGAAGAACATGACAGACTGGAGGCTTTTTAATGAAGATTGCAGTATGACCAGAGCTGAATAATGCATGATGTTCACTGATATGACGAGACGTGTTTGCTGTCTCTTGTGGTATAGGGCAGCCAACTTGTATTACCAAGACATAATCTATCTTCAGAAACTACAAACAGATATTTCTAATATGAATAATATACGTAGGTGCATTTCCGTGTGACTCGATGTAAAATGCATAGTAAAATTAGGAGCCTAAACCTTTTATGAATAATGAACAACACTCACGAGACACACCCTGGAATGTTGTTTTTTTCACATAATGTTATTCCGGTCACCGTGCAATACATTACTTTAACAGTGTTGCTTTCGGAAATACCGTAAAACCTCACCTAAAGACCTAACTCAATAAAAATACCACTTCAAAAGTAAGATCACAATTTGCAAGTCCATTTTCACTGTTTTGTTCTTTATTCAATATCAATATTAAGACCATCTCAATAAGAAGTCCAGTTTTCAATGGTCCAGAAAGTGGTCTTACTATTGAGGGTTTACCATTAAGTAGCATACCAATCACTGTCCACCAGTCCGCCTGGTTATCTGAGATCTGTTTTCATTATAGTAGTACACAATCTTGTATTTTAGTAATTCATCACTATAATGCAGATATAAAGATATCATTAAATGATGAAAGATTTTTTTATGTGTATGAATGCAGCATATGAAAGGCATTTCACTGCTTATCGCGTTAATGTTGCCACGCAAGTTTTATTAATATTAATGGGTAAGCATGCGTTTTAAAGCGTTTCATATCACTGAACTCTTGGAAACGTTTATTGTATTTGTCTTATCATGTGATCGATGTAAAGATGTTGGAAATTGTGATTGGATTGCGAAGTGACATAAAACATGAAATATTGCACACAGTAAGATAAAAGTGGATTGATGTTCTCACACTCAGTAATTCTGTCACCTATATTTACAGGGCTGTTCAACGAGGAACAAATGCATTGAGATTATATTACGTAGTAAACAAATGTTCTCTTTAATTTGCTATTTTGTTATGTTGCTGTTTTGCACCTTTTTGCAAATAGAATAAAGAGCACCTCAATAATAAGAACACCTAAACATTAAAAACACAATTTCACCGTCCATTTCCACTGTTTGCTCTCTATTCAACCTCAATATTAACACCACCTCAATATTAAGACCAGTTTTCAAGGGTCCCAATGGTGGTCTTATTATTGAGGTGTCACTATATGTACGACAGTCAACTAGTGTTGCAGAGTTACCAAACACTACTGACCGCTTTGTATTCATGAATTTTCAGGCTTTTAAAAAACTTTAAAAATCCATGCCTCCTTTAGATATAGTATTGCGCAACATTTTTTTCATTTGAACCGTTATTGACAAAAATGACTACTTGAAAGCTGTATACACCATAGTTTTTCTGGGGGATGGCGGGTGCAAATTGATAAAATCACTTCACCAATTATTTACTAAGCATGATTAATCACATTGTCAACTACTAGTATGCGAAAATTGAATATTTTTCTCAAGGATGAAGTCTTCTAAAGTTTATTATATTAGCAAGATTTTGAGTTTTAGTGTCCATGTACATTAGAATACAGTGCATGCATAATGTTATGACACTTAAGCTGCTCATATCGGTTCTTAGTTTCCTCTGTTATATCAAAGTATTCAGCACTTCTCGAAATTACATCTTAATATAATTTCCAAATAACTTATGCGATAAAATATTACCAAAATGTTTTGTGTCAACATTCACACTTACGTTATTTTGCAAGCCACTGGCAGACAGATCAGGATTGATATAAGGCAGTATAAGAGTAAACTCAACTTGAATTTCCACTGATCTCCATGGCAACGCCAAATTTTCATTTAAAACATTTACTGACACATAACAGCTTCGTGTGGATTATTAAGTATAGCCATTCGCCATTCCTCAATTCGAGCTATATGTGTACTAAGAACAAATGAACAACGTGGTCCTTATTCCGGAAACGATCCCCTATTGTTTGCCAGTGCTCCATTACTTTGTTAACTATCGCGACCTTGTATGCACAATATGTCGTAAAGGGAATTATAGTTTGTGAATAAAAATTAAAGTGTGACTATTGGACAGATATAGAATTAATTATACACATTTATAGCTGACATGCATTTCGAATACAAAATATATATACTATAAATAAATTGAATACTATACTGACAAGGTATTGGAACCTGCTTGCCTTACTCACGCCGACGAGACTCGTGACTTATAGTTTAGTCATTTTTGGTAGAGCTATAGGATTTTTTCACTTTTTTACTATTTGACCTTGAACAATACCTTAACCTTCGACATTTTTTCAATGTCTGAACATATGATTAATTTGCACTTCCATAGTTAAAGTTGATTAATTCCATTAAGTAACTATAAGTGCTTGCCTAAATATACATTTATTTTACCCTTTTATTATATAAACAACGGCCATCTTGGACGCTATCTTGGATTTTAAGGCCCGCATCAACTTTAGAAAATTTATGCCGGTTGTCTGACAAGCTACAGACCCTGACGAACATTTTGGCATCTAACTTTTGTTTACTCTTGTGGTAACCTACCCCTTGAAATAAGCCTCTTTTCAGGTAAAACTCACTCCACTATTAAACAAGTCATCACGAAAGCATTTGATGATTATGATTCACATTAAATTGATAGTTAATCCATCTATCATAATAGACCGGTCCATCGTCCTCTCGCCACAGTAGAAAGTAGATTAAGATAATGATGGATGCTAAGATTGGTCTGCCAAGACTACCTGGTATTGTGGTAATTTTAATCGATGGTACGAAATCATACCTTTGGCGGCAATTATTGTTGAAGACAGTGTGAATATTTTCAACGTTGAATAGATACGTTAAACGGTATTACAGGATCAAAAAGTAACAACATTTAAAAAAATGTATATACCCAAAAAAATCTGCTTGAAAATTGATTTAAATTTTAATTAAAGGTCTGTTTTGATTAATTATACTTGTGAGTTGGAATTTAATTAGTATTTAAATAAGATTGTAAAATCGTGATTGATGAGAATAATTAAAGTGTTGTGGAAGGGGAAATTTCCATTCAGCAGACATTCCACACAACTACCAGGTGAACTAATGACACCATTACAAATATTTACGGCTGCATAATCATATGGTTCTATTTAACAGCGCGCATTGATCACTGACTGTAAAATCCGCACTGACTTCAATAGTAATTACATTTGAGTGCCGCTGTACGCTTTCCGACCTCTTCTTTAAGTGACGTCATTTCAAGAAAACGCACCATGTGATGTCACTATTTGCGAGCAGGAAACAATATTTACTCCGTATTGTCACTTCGTTTTCATATTGACATATGGGGTAACTATTGCTTACTGTCAGTACATGATGACGTCACAAATGTGTTTTGTGGAAATGACGTCACTTAAAGAAGAGTTTGGTAATCGTACAGCGGCGCTCATATATTGATCTCTTAGAGCGTTTCGACCAACACTGTCGGTCATAGAGTGTTCGCATAGGGTGTGGAAGGCCGTGGGTTCCACGTATTCAGCGACGTACCAAATTAAAATTGTTGAAGAAGCACATAATGGGGTCCCCAACAACTAACCCTCCATGCAATTTCATTCATTGATTTTCTGGCAATAAGGTTAAGGTCATAGTTAAATATCGAGCTGAGCACGACGTTCGACATTCGTTGTTCAATCTTCGAAAATTGTGTACGAATGTTGGGCTGGGTACGACTTTAAAATCGATATTCAAACTGTAAGATACGCACAGAATTTGAATGCCGAACTGTTGTCAATGTCAATTCTTTCAATGTCGAACGTCGTGTCTCACGCGATTCCCATGGGAAGAAAAAATAAATATTATAGAACAAATGAAGAAGCTCTTTAAATCATTATAATGTAAATACAGAGGGACACAAGAACACAAACAAATGATTTTAATTATTGAATGAGGATATGGAGTCATAATTGACAATCTGCGATTGGACAATGCCATAATACCCTCCCTGTCTTATTCTCATGTGATGTACTGTATATTTTGTACTGTGTATGTGATTGTATGACGATGTACCATGTACAAGTCAAAACAAATAAAATGTTCTGTTCTGTTCTGTTCTGAATACATGATCTGAAAGATGTGAATATAACACTCTTGTAATATTTTATTTTTGTCCTACCAACTGGTTGTTGTTGAGATATTGTTGCTTTTGTTAGGTTAAATCTTTGATAGTAAAAACAATTCTACAGGAGAACTTAATATTGTTGTTTAGGAGTTTGCTGCTCAAGAGAGGTCCGCTCTTGGGAGGATGCACTGTATATTGTAACAACGTTTGTTCTTTATTGTTACTTTAAAAAAGAATGATTTTAATATAACAAATCATACGGAATTATTCTTATCGATTATTAACTTGCAGAACTTCCAAAAATATATGAAATCGTCTAGACGTGTTATACTGTATTTATGTTAATGTATTCCATGGCGGATTAGAGACGGCAAATTCTATAAATTATATCAATTTGGAACATTCACGTACTTTACGTGTTCGGTGATGATTTTAATTTGTTACAATTTTATGTTGCCCGTTTCAATTTGCATTTTATATCCCTTGGTTGCTCTCGAATTCTGTAATCGCATGCTGGAAACAAGATCTTGGCATGATGTAATTTCAAATGTAGTATTATTGAGAAATTACTGCATCCAATTGACAGTAATCCTCGTATTGCAAGCTTTGTGGTCGTTTGACAGGCGATTTGTTAATAATTTTCGGTGCAGCCGTACTAACATAGTTTCGCTATTTGCATTTCAATGTTGTGTAAACCAATCAAATATTACGTTAACCACGTTTTCTTCAACCGAACAACGTTTGTAACCTGGACGTGGATTTGTTAAACTTTCGATAAGGGGTACGTTACCTTACCGAAATCCACTGAATTTCGGTGAATTTACCGAAATCCATTTTGGAAATGAAGTGACCAGCAATCGTAACATCTCGGCAGTTTTTTATGTTGCAAATCAAATCTTTTTTTTTTTTACGGATTGTATTTGATAATCTTGTGATAATACATTTGTTGCTTTGATTCCCGACTGAAAATGATCAAATAAAGTTTGTCGACCTGGGTCGTAGGTCGTAGATCAACAAAAGTTTGTCGACCTGGGTCGTAGATCGTAGATCAACAAAAGTTTGTCGACCTGGGTCGTAGGTCGTAGATCAACAAAAGTTTGTCGACCTGGGTCGTAGATCGTAGATCAACAAAAGTTTGTCGACCTGGGTCGTAGGTCGTAGATCAACAAAAGTTTGTCGACCTGGGTCGTAGGTCGTAGATCAACAAAAGTTTGTCGACCTGGGTCGTAGGTCGTAGCTCAACAAAAGTTTGTCGACCTAGGTCGTAGGTCGTAGATCAACAAACGTTTGTCGACCTGGGTCGTAGGTCGTAGATCAACAAAAGTTTGTCGACCTGGGTCGTAGGTCGTAGATCAACAAAAGTTTGTCGACCTGGGTCGTAGGTCGTAGATCAACAAAAGTTTATCGACCTGGGTCGTAGGTCGTAGATCAACAAAAGTGTGTCGACCTGGGTCGTAGGTCGTAGATCAACAAAAGTTTGTCGACCTGGGTCGTAGGTCGTAGATCAACAAAAGTGTGTCGACCTGGGTCGTAGGTCGTAGATCAACAAAAGTGTGTCGACCTGGGTCGTAGGTCGTAGATCAACAAAAGTGTGTCGACCTGGGTCGTAGGTCGTAGATCAACAAAAGTTTGTCGACCTGGGTCGTAGGTCGTAGATCAACAAAAGTGTGTCGACCTGGGTCGTAGGTCGTAGATCAACAAAAGTTTGTCGACCTGGGTCGTAGGTCGTAGATCAACAAAAGTGTGTCGACCTGGGTCGTAGGTCGTAGATCAACAAAAGTTTGTCGACCTGGGTCGTAGGTCGTAGATCAACAAAAGTTTGTCGACCTGGGTCGTAGGTCGTAGATCAACAAAAGTTGGTCGACCTGGGTCGTAGATCGTAGATCAACCAAAGTTTGTCGACCTGGGTCGTAGGTCGTAGATCAACAAAAGTTTGTCGACCTGGGTCGTAGGTCGTAGATCAACAAAAGTTTGTCGACCTGGGTCGTAGATCGTAGATCAACCAAAGTTTGTCGACCTGGGTCGTAGGTCGTAGATGAACAAAAGAAAATGTTTTTATTTTACTGAGTGTGTAAACAATTGCAATTAATAAGACATTTAACTTCCGACTTCCGAGTAATTTCGCTGTCACTGACGATTTCTGGCATGGAAACGCGTATGAAAACTTGTTTTGATGTTATTGAAACCACAGGTAATTCTATGTTCGTTATCAAAACAACAAATGAGAAAATCCACTCCTTTCAGCCAAAATTCATACTGTCGTTTTAATAATTAATGACTAAAATCGGCTGCTTTCGGTTTAGAAATATGTCAATAGCCAATCAACATGGCATTTTCTACATGGCATGGTTTGAAACTACCATGTAGCCATCTGAGAAGAGAGACTGAGTATAAAATGTAAATTTGCTTTTATCAGGCTAAACAACCAACTCAGTGCATGATAGTATGTATTTGTTACACTAAAATATACGATAATACAAGTGTGGTCATAAATTGAGCAATTTAGCAAACGTGTTTTCTTGGTTTCTCAAGTTTTCTATCGTTTCCTGAAAGGGGGTTTAATACAAATGTACGTTCAATTACATGTTTTTGTAAGCAAGAATGTACTTTATAATTTATCATAAATTGCAAATGAAACTCTTGTTAAAACTTCCGTAATGCGTAATGGGAGCTGCCATCACTGTAAGGCAATTGTGAGTCACATAATTTCTTATTTCACTAGTGAAAGGTATTACATGTTATTGTTCAATTATGATAATAAATATATTTCATTATGATTGTATACTTGGACTTACATTTTTTATTATTATGGCTAAATCATTATCTACAATCAGTGAAATCAGTGGTGAAATATGTAAGTTCGCTAATTGTTTTTCAACGTGTATATTCAAGGGTGGTGCAACGATTTACGACCCAGATAAGCCATATCTTAGTGTATTTTCAGTGGTCGTGCTACGATGTACAACCCAGATCAGCCATATTTCATGTTATTTGCTGTGGTCGTGCTACGATTTATGACCCAGATCAACCATATTTACTTTTTTCCGTGGTCGTGCTACGATGTACGAGCTAGATCAACCATATTTAAGTTTTTTTCCGTGGTCGTGCTACGATGTACGACCCAGATCAACCATATTTAAGTATATTTCCTTGGTCGTGCTACGTTGTACGACCCAGATCAGCCATATTTCATGTTATTTGCTGTGGTCGTGCTACGATGTACGACCCAAATCAACCATATTTCAGTTTGTTTCATCGGTTGTGCTACGATGTACGACCCAGATCAGCCATATTTCATGTTATTTGCAGTGGTGGTGCTACGATGTACGACCCAGATCAGCCATATTTTATGTTATTTGCAGTGGTGGTGCTACGATGTACGACCCAGATCAACCATATTTCATGTTATTTGCAGTGGTCGTGCTACGATGTACGACCCAGATCAGCCATATATATGTTATTTGCTGTGGTCGTGCTACGATGTACGACCCAGATCAACCATATTTCAGTTTGTTTCATCGGTCGTGCTACGATGTACGACCCAGATCAACCATATCTAAGTTTTTTCCGTGGTCGTGCTACGATGTACGACCCAGATCAACCATATTAAAAACAAATTCCGTGGTCGTGCTACGATGTACGACCCAGATCAACCATATTAAAAACAAATTCCGTGGTCGTGCTACGATGTACGACCTAGATCAACCATATTTAATTTTTTTCCGTGGTCGTGCTACGATGTACGACCCAGGTCGACCCAATTCGGTTGATCTATGACCTACGACCCAGGTCGACCAAATTTGGGTGATCTACGACCCAGGTCGACAAACTTTTGTTGATCTACGACCTACGACCCAGGTCGACAAACTTTTGTTGATCTACGACCTACGACCCAGGTCGACAAACTTTTGTTGATCTACGACCTACGACCCAGGTCGACACACTTTTGTTGGTGTACGACCTACGACCCAGGTCGTCAAACTTTTGTTGATCTACGACCTACGACCCAGGTCGACAAACTTTTGTTGATCTACGACCTACGACCCAGGTCGACAAACGTTTGTTGATCTGCGACCTACGACCCAGGTCGACAAACTTTTGTTGATCTGCGACCTACGACCCAGGTCGACAAACTTTTGTTGATCTACGACCTACGACCCAGGTCGACAAACTTTTGTTGATCTACGACCTACGACCCAGGTCGACAAACTTTTGTTGATCTACGACCTACGACCCAGGTCGACAAACTTTTGTTGATCTACGACCTACGATCTACGCGCCAACTTCACACACCTCAAATAAACCTCTTCCAGACGAAAGGTTCACTAACACTTAAAATAAGTCCTCGTTAAAATGTAAGCAAATCTGCTATATTGTTTGCTTGCGTAAATAGCATCCGGATTCTTTATCTCACATTACATCCAAAACGATTGAACACAGAATAAGGCAAAATGCCATTTTATGTGTAATTGCAAATTTTAGTTCACCTTAAATGTTAGCGTATTTAATTTTCTATTGAAACGAAAATCTATCTTTGGTCCAAGAATGTTTTAATAAACATTCCACATCACTGTTATTAATGTCGTCCTATCTCAGTATAAACATGATTATATAGATTTTGTAACAGTCGAAGTAAAATATTTAGGATGGTGTAAACGTCTTACGTAATTCAAAAACTTCCATAAATGGAAAACATGTGTCAAAATATGCTACCCCTTTCTATTGACATATACCTTGCAGAAAGGCACCGAGACGATTGATCCAGTCTATGTACGCAACCGTCACATTACTAGTAAGTCTGAGATAAATGAGAATCTACTTTGCTTATATATATATTACACGCAATAAAATTAAACTTTAACGATGTATATCGCTAGAAACATGGACATTTTGAGAGATCTTTCCAAGTGCATGTACATGAGGATCTAAATTAACACGAATCTTGGAACATTTACGCTCTGATTGAATATACTAGCCATGCAATTACAAATCGAAAAATTGGTGAAATAAAAATATTCGCTTGGGATTTTTAATCGGTTCCTCGATTATCCTTAAGTCTTAATTAATTTTGAACTTCCAAACTTATTTTGCAAACCTTTTGGCGTTCGAGGGATATGTATACACATGGAACCAGACAAAATCACTAGTGGCCATGTTTGTTGTTGCAACATGTTCATTCCTTTGAAATGTCATCCAATAATCATTTCTATAACTTAGTTTATATCAGATTATTGGTTTCAAAGAAGACGTTAACAGTTTCCTATTGATATTTACTGATAAAGCCAGTCGCGGTCCCAGGTGGCTATGGTTTTGAAGGATTAAAATAGTTTCTTTTTTACAATGGCAACCAAGGTAATTCGTACCAAATTGTTTAAGATATGCCAATTTGTTTCAGGAGAGAAAATTGTTCAGGTTTTTCGAAGTGGTCGGTTTCACAGCCTAATTTCATTTGAATCAAGTTGATTTATGCAATTTAGTATAGTTTCATGTCAGACTAATCTTTCGAACAGCGCCAGTTTTTTTCGGCGCAGCCGTACTAACATGGGTTTGCTATTTGCATATCAGTGTTGTGTAAACCAATAAAATCTTACGTTAACCACCAAGGAAATTTCTCTTCAACCGAACAAAGTTTGTAACATTGACGCAGATTGGTTAACCTATCGATAAAAGGAACGCTACCTGACCGAAACCACTGAATTTCGGTAAATTAACCGAAATCCATTTTGGGTCTGGAGTGACCAGCAATCGTAACATCTCGGCATTATTTTTAATGTTGAACAACAAATATTAACGTCCAAAACTGTGCCGACCATCTTTTTTCAATATATTTCTTGTTTACTTTTTGGTGCATATTATTTCAACTCATTTGAAACATAATTTCCTTATTGTATGGTGAGATTGTGAAACAAGTTTACTACTTTCAATGACTGCTTCCCACGTAAATAAAAAGTGCTATCACCAAATTCAGGGATTATAAAGTTTATGGTGATGTTAAGCTTTCTATCTTGTGCCATTCGGTTCAGGAGTTCGGCACACTACGGCTTTTATCCTTGTGCTGAAAACATTTACCCAACGGACTGGTGTATAACTGAGCAATGCTATTGCGTTTTTCTTTCAGACAGTGTGGATAATGTTAAATGCAAAAATAGACATTTATGATCCAATAAATTCCCAGGGATCAATATTTGTGACCATAAACCTTTACGTGCAGTATGCAAATTCAAGATATAAAATTTGTTACCAGACTATGTCCCATAAAACTGATACAATGTTAATACATCGGAAATAGTTTCTCTCGAGTCTCGTCTCTGCTGTGATTTGGCCGAATGATTGCAATTGGACATTGAGATGTCTGCAAAGTTCGTACACTGACAACCTTGTTGATTCAATTACCACACCAGTAGAAATCAATATTTAACACTGTCATACTAGTTAAAACATACCATCTACTTTTAAACACCACGTGATCTCGAACAAAAATAGGCAAAATCTGAATTTAACATGGACTGGCGGATTAGGAGATGCTGAAACATTAATAATCAACAGCGGGAATTCAAATGAAATAAGTCAGACAAGAATAGACTTTGACGGTTTAATGATGTCATGACAAGATTTGATGACGTACGGACAGACGGACAGGCGCACAAGAGAAACATTATATAATGAAAATATGTCGTTGAGCAACAAGGAATGACAAGCGATTTAATTCATCAAGGACACAGATTGCATTAACAACCAGAGACTTTGCCGCACTGTGCTCCTGATTCTCAAACTAATTTAGAAAACAAACAAAAATGGCAGAGGATCATGTAAAAATTGGGATCAGACAGAGGTAATAGTGAGTGAATTGATTAATTACCGCCGACACTTAAATTAAACACAGCGCTTAAAAATGCATTCACATTCATGCAATACTTGGATATTTGGCATTGCGTGGTTTTGGAACTTTTATATGTAATCTCTCTTTTCGTCGCATACAGACAGACTTGTTGTAATGTTATAGTACAGAACGTAAAGATTATTATTGAGCTAAGCAATTACAGCTCATCATCATTTACAAATATATACACACAAAAAACATCACCATGTAATGTTGAAAAAATAACGTAGATTTATATTATAGGATTAAAATAGGATTTTTATTTGTTTTGACTTGTACATTACCACATCGTCACACACTTACAGTGCAAAGTACAAAATAAACAGTAAATCACATGAGAATAAGGCAGGGAGGGTTAATGACACTGTTACACATTGAATAAAACAATAAAAAAATATTACAAATACTTTTCTGTAAAACTTTGTTGTCAGTGGGTAAAATTATCTTGAATCGAATAATCTTGGAAAAAAAATTAAGTCACGTGCTCCTTCACGTACAAAAAAAGTCACGTGCCCCTCCATGTACAAAAAAATATCCCATTACATACAGTACGCCGCACTTCAGTGCGGCGACAATAAAGCCCCGTTGGACTGTATGTTTAATGCGTGCGGTCTGATCGGGGTTCACGACAAAAAAATAGTCTTTTAATCCTTATAGTTCCAAATGAACTTTTGCAACGATTTTATACCCAACCCATGTCGAGATCAAAGTTCAAAATTGGGTCGGATATAAAGTCCGGTCTCGGGCCGTACCGAGAAAAATTGGATCGGACTTTATACCCACACAATTTCGACGTCAAAGGTCAAAGTTCGGTTGGGTGCAAAGTCCGGTCCGATTTTGGGCTGTACCAATCCCGGTACCGGGAAAAGTCCGGAAAGATTTGACCGGACAGTATACATAACCAATTTCTAGGTCAATATTCAAATTAGGGTCGGGTGTAAAGTTCCTTCCGGTCTTAGGTCCGGAAAATATCGGACCTGACTTTATACCTAACCCATGTCGATGTCAAAATTCAAATCTGGGCCGGGTATAAAGTCCTGGTCCGGAATAAATCGGATTGAACTTTATATATAACCCATTTCGAGGACAAAGTTCAAATTTGGGACGGTTGTAAAGTCCGGTTTTTCTTCCGTGCAGTTTAATTGTTTCTTTGTGTGTTTCTTTGTCCGAGTTTTATTTCACAAGTGAAGAAAAATTGGTGACTGGCTTTGTATTTGTCATTGCCAATAAGTGTTGCTTACATTTTAGCATTAATAACAAAAAGAAACACATCTTTATTTATCGTATCACAAATTGTGACATTTACCTTCCCATTGCACCATACGAGTTATAAATGAAGAAAACTTATGAATATGCAACAGCTTTACGCATCAACCAGTGTCGCCACGTTAATAATCGAAAGGATTTTGACCATCAACAATCAGAGAGTAGTTTGTAATCGATGTTTCATTATTGATGCGAGAACATTCTTTATGTAACTTCGTAAAAACCAGTGAAAAATGGAAAATCCAACTGTTGCGTACACCAAGCAGTTCAATCTCTCTGGAGACGCAAACATCGTTAGTTTTTATTCACACTTGTTCTGCAGATCGGGAATAAGTCAATGAATCAAGTGACGGAACAATCAACCCCTTGTCTGACCAGACTAACAAGACAGAAAATTAATGGTCAGCGCGGTCTAACATGACATACAGCAGACATTTTACTTCATCAGGGATATGGTGTGTCACTTAGAAGTAACATTTCTTCCACGTTTTATCGTGTAATAACTGAATTCAAATGGTATGTCCGAAAGCCATTTTCTTAATCTTTAAACATGACATCGCCGTGTTGATGATCTATAGATCGGAATTGACTTATGGGAGTTCAGCTGATGAACTTATTCATGAAGTACGTAATAGTGGTGATTTCTTAACAAAACATAATCGCATGTACACTATTGTGGTTTGTATGCATTTCTACGGTGGCACAGGGGTGACATGTGTCAAGTTAGTTTTAGAACTGGTTTAGTCACCTGACCATGTACATTTGTATTACAGGAAATTGTTGAAAAATTGCGATGGAAAAACATCCATGAACAAGTAGTCGATCTTTACTCGTTTATTGCTTACGTTATTGTTCTGTTAAGTAACAAACAAAGATATTATCGAATGTGAATCAGACAAATCTCTAAAAAGTCTGAAGCACAGTGTATGTAACAAATTGCAAGAAATAAATGCCCAATGTATAATATCCCAGAATCAATTAAATACGTCAAGTTTGTCACTGATGTAATGACAGTGTGGTATATTTATCAGATGAAGCACATTAATGAAGGTTGGTGTATGATCTTCCCTGTCTGTCATTTACTGCTGCTGAATGTTGACTAATTGCAAATAAGTTACAGATAGGCATAATCTGTATAAAATTTAAAACATTAGTAAAGATCTGAAAACTTTAAAATCTTCTTGTCCAGAACCATATTGCCCAGAGATATTTGTTTGATATGAAGAATTGTCTCGTGGTCCCCTACCAAAAATGTGCAGAGTATGCCTCTGGGGTCAACCCCGGCCCTGCCCTGGGTGTTGCATGTTTTACGTGGAGTTATATTGGGAATGCCGTTGAAACTCTTTTCCAGAACCTCAAAGTTCAGAGCTTTCATATTTGGCATATAGTATATCCTAGTGGTCCCCTTCTAAGATTTTTCAAAACATGCCTCTGGGGTCAATATTGAACCCGACGCTTAGGTCACATATATAGGAAAATATTTGAAAAACTTCTCCGAAACTGCACGGCCCGAGCTTTGATATATGGTATGTAGCATTGTTGAGTGGTATCCTATCACAAGAGCAGGAATACGTTGCTACAGGGAACGCCACATACACACTTGATTTCGTAAAATGTGTATAAAATCACACATGTATGGCTGTATGAATTAACTACTCATTGCAGTATGTTCAACTAATCTTTAGGAATAAAATTTCAAATGGTACAATGTTATTACTAGTTATTATTGAGATCAATACCTACATGTACAACAGTTAAACGGTCAATGGAGTAATCTGAATAATAACATTGTAATAAAACAATGCTGAGGAGACCTTGTTTCATATATCCAGGCTTACTTTAGCTACCACATTTTTCACTTTTAGGAAGATGACAGAGAAAGCATTAGATAGACTTATGTATTGTGCACGATTTGTCATCTTTGAACTCCTGAAGCAAAGCTTCGTGGAATCTGTGCACAGTGTTATCGTCAATGTCAACAATATACACATTTTTCAAACTGCTTTCTTGATCTTCACGAAAGAAATTCTTCACAGCTTGAACAATCACAGATGTTCCTATTTTTGTAGTGAAACTGCAAAGCAATAAATATACAATCAATCGCTATATTTGGTGATATAATTTGAAATAGATCAGAATCACGAAACAATATAAAGCTAGTTATCATGTTTTAAATAATTTATTCATAATATATTATTTAACAACATCCTGTTTTTATTCTACAATATCCTGTTTTATTGCTTCTTACACTTTATTACTGTATTGTGATTAAATTTTGGAAGCTGTACTTAGTTTTTTAATAAAATGGGAAGAGGAATTCTTAAAAGATTACCCTGAAGTACCACAACTGATCGCTGGTAAAGATACTGAAGTTGCCTTTAATGAAGAAGATTTAACTAAAGCATTTATAATCGCTTTCTTAAGCATCTTCTTTGACTGATCGTGATTTTTCTCTCTCCAAACAGGACTAATCACTAGAATAACATGCTTAGCAGGTAGATCACCAGGTTCTGTTTGAATAGCATCAGCTTCGTCCATGCTACGATATGCCTGAATATACGTGAGACACTTCTTCTGCATAGTTGCACCACCTGTAATAACAAATGTTAGACGGATGTCTCTGTATCGTTTAACTGTATGAAATAGATGCGAGACAACCAGATGACTGTTTGGGCAAATATTGTCATAAAAGATAGATTAAGTTGCTACAGGATACGCCACAAACACAAGACAATGCCTCCCCACACAGACCCCCGGGAAAACAACAGACCACAAAACATAAGGTACCGAGGAGGTGCAAGGGTAAAACACGTATGGGAACAAGGACGCAAGGGATGGCCTGGCCGTCCATGAAAACAACTAAGGAGAATTAAGGAGGACAACAAGCGCAATTCGTGAGAAAAGTTCTGAAATTAGCAAAGATATTTTGGTTTGACAACATGAAGATACTTGTAATGAAAAAAAAAAAGTTATATTCATGCCCAACGATGTTTCTGGAACACAGTAGAAGATAAGTGAAGGTAAAAGACGTACATGTAATCTATTATATAAATATTTCTAAATGCCTACAGTCGATCCCGACATATCGTTGAGTAGTTTAATAACACTATTGCGGTTTCGTATGAAAGAAAAATGCATAGCATATATATTTGTTTCACAATTAATGTTGTATGTGTTTTTGCAAACACAATACACAAAATGTGGTCTATCACACGCTTTGTTTCATGTGGAAACATTTCATATCGTAACGAGTAAGCATTCTTTGCAATTTCGTTTCATAGATGAGGCATTGATATGTTTACAGACAAATATAAGAAAAACTAAAAACCTCTCATGCTTATAGTCTCAGCAAGTCCACTGTTTAGACGTAAATGACGATCTGATGGGCTGACCATCACATCCACGCGAAGTTCATCTAATGGACCTAGTACAACAGAAATTGTTCGTCCACCTGCCATTTCACACGACGAATATGTTTTAAATTGCTGTTGTGTAATATTTTCATTCTGATAACATAATTCAAAAGATGTAGCTCCACAGTAACGTTTAGTACCTTCACGCTCAGAGATATCCAATTTATCGAAATGGCTCTTCAAATTACATTTAGCTCTCACTGGTTTCTTCATCTCACCAGAAGCAAGGATTTTATTTACACTTGACCCACTTGCATGTGATGTTTCACATCCTAAATGAGTGGACACAAATGTATTTAATAACTCTTCAAATTTCATTTTAACAACATTTTTCCACTTAGAAACTTTTTCTGAACATTCTTCACAGTCATCACGTGATGTACATCTGATCATTACATAGTTTTGACCATGTTTTACATTAGGCCAAACAACTACTGCATCATCTTCTGCCATGCATTTGTCAATTTTCTGTCTATCAGTAGGACTGTTGGTCAAAGTTTCTATTTTCTCAGTATCATATTCATATATTAACAGTATGGGCACACTTTGTTCATCCGCCTGTTGACCTAATGCAACACAGTTATCGGCTTTCGTTACCCTCATTTTTGGTTTCTGTTTACGTTCTTTCTGAACAACCATGCTGGGTGCTGCTTTACTGTCACCTGTGTCTTCTGTCACTATATCTACACAAGGTATTAATAAAAGCAAATATATTCATTTGTATTTCTAAAGAAACATTTAAGTAAGTTATATAATGATAAGAGAGAAGTGATCGTAAAGCGTTATTCAATTACTGTTCAAGTAGACACAAATATCGTGACCTCTTTATTCAAGAGTGACTGACAATTTAACTACAAGGTCATAGCTTTCAAAAATTAATTGAACAAATTGAAGTTGTTTTTTAAATGTAAGACTAACAAGAAACATGCATAACACTAAACGAGTCCAGGCGACAATTCGTAAGATATGGACCCCATGGAAACTTCGAGGTAAAATGCAGACTTATTGTTTGCAGAATGTGTAACTATTACAATAAGGTAACACTTAAAGGCGTTGTAGCTGACGGTGTTCGAATTGACTTTGTGGATCTAACATTCTGACGCAAAACTCTTTTTCTTACGTTGATAAAAAGACTATGCTAACTCTATTTATGGTGTATAATGCCAATTTGCAGGCTTACGTACTATATCAGCCAAACTATGGCGTTGTTCATTTCGAAGACATTTGAGCAGTATATGCTAAATGTACACCAATATCGATTGAAAGTTCTTATATTCAGCCAAATACAATTGGTATTAACTATGATATTACATTTGTATTTTAATTGTAAACTAATGCTGACAAACATATTTAGTTAATATTACTTAATACCTTTGTACAGATCAGGATCTAACATTTCCGCTAAGTCAGACAAATCGCATTCAATCAAGGCTCTCAGAAATATGTCAAACCATTTCGTGATACGACAAGGGAGATAAATCAGCAGAAGACTGGAAGCACGTATCGTCCCATGGTTTTTCTCCTCAGCAGTGATTTCCTGTGCATCACTATGCTGAAATACTTCATGACTTTGAAGGAAGGGTAGAAGTTCTGTTGGTTTCAGGCGCCGAATTATTTCAGGGGTAAATAGTTCTAATACGTTTATATAGTCCTGATCTTTAGGTGTAAACTTCCCCTCTAATATTCCAACTATTTTTGGATATTCTGAAAGCACAAATATCAAAAGGATTAATAGTAGTTTTGATGTAATGAGATTTCGAACAATTACCTCAATAGATACGATTTTTTTATATTTGAAATAATGAATGATAATATGTAATAAAATGTATTACGTTTTCTACCAATCGCTTTTGTTATCGAACAAAACACCAGATGCTGCATCTCGAGGTCTTTGTTTGAAATGTCTTTGTTATATATGTGAATACATTACTACTTAATAGCAAAAAATTGGTTTTTCGAATTTGTAAAACTTTAATTACTCAAATACTCCAGGCCAGTCTGACACTATTAAAGTGTTGTCTTAACCAACAATGAATGTGTTAGTGTCACATGATTCTGGCATTCATTTAACGTATAATCAATTTTCTAGGTTTTTTCCTTGTTATAATATATAATTAATGTTCACAGGCGGTATAGTTAAAAAAGAGAGAGAATAAGTAGCTAAAGGGAACGCCACATACATAAGACAGTGCCTCCCCACACAGACCTCCGGGAAAACAACAACCCATAACATATAAAGCACTTGAGGAGTTTAAAGGGTACATACGTTAAGGAACAGATGCACAAAAAAGGCCTGGCAGACCATAAGGAATAACTAGATGAATCAAAGTGGACAGTGAATGAGGGGGATTTAATGGTTGGAAAAGATCACAGGACAATTTTATTGGCATCATACTCACGTGTTTAGCAAAGAGTCTTTTATTTGTAATAATACACGATAACAATTTCTTCACCTCAATACATGACTTACCTCTAGACAATGCATCGCGAAGCAGGACGAATCTACCCTTTTCGTTCTGTTTGTCAATTAGTATCTCTAATGCAAGACGTGTTTGTCTAATCTCATCTTTTTCAGCGCGTATTCGACTTTTCTCTTCTACAATACAGAAATATATACGTAGTTATTGGCAAGATATGGTTGTCCCCAAAGCTCATTTGCATATGTGTAATCATGCCAGTTCCTCAAACAGATGTAACTTCAATTTCTAGTTTACCCTTTTTATGCTAAGCATTGACATGCAAAACGTTTCTGGCCTACACCGTTGTTTCACTGTCGTTAACCTTCATTAATACGTTTCTGAAAATTGGCAAGTATGGAAAAAACTAAGAAAATATTCGCTATTAAAGTAATGCGGCTGATTTTTGCAACCTAGTCAATTCCACAAGAATACGAAATTGTTAATATTTAGAAAAAATACACCGGCGCAGGAGGGCAAAGCCACAGAATGGTACACACGCCTATGCTTATGTACTAGATTGACATATTTTCGAGTCCCCATGTGCGACACAACGACACAACCACGTGATAGGAGTAAAGCACCGTAGCTAGTGTAAACTACTTCGTGTATGTCATTATTTCACTCAAATACACACATGTAACATGATCAACTTAAGAAAACATACATTGCAATGAACAAATTCCCATACTAATTACAGGACTTTTCTCTGTGTGTTATTTTATTAAAACACTATATTCAACAATCAAGCTTACCATTGGTATACAGGAGTGGTAGGTTATATATGTCCGTCGGTTTGATGCAATGACTGATGTAGATAAGAAAGTTTTTCAAATTCTCCTTTATCAAGTCATCTCTAGATACTGTAACTTCATCAGCTCCTGAAATAACAAAATGGAATAAAGAGGTCGAGCAAGAATTTATACATACATAGTGCACAGCCATCCCAAACGTACTCGGAGACATGTTAATATGTAACATTGGTATACATTTAGGCCCATTTTCCTGACATCTAATGATTCTGAGACAGGTGTACTACTTATATTACTTATCTCGATGACTCTTACTTGGGTTTACTGACTATTAGGTCTACAGTTCAATCTCACCTATTGCAGGACTAAAACGTACGACCAATTAATCAGGAGTCAAGAATTCTATAAACATAATCAATTTGAATATTTCAAAGTAATTGGCTTACCAATATTGTTAATTACATATCATATGTCACTTGCATTCAGGTTGAAAAGCCTATAAGAACGATGAGTTCCAATCGATCAATTAATCACTCAGGCGGACATTTTGACCGGAGATGAAGTACATGCATTTACACAATGTATATTGAGCCTTTTATTACAAATGTAGCTATATGCATGTAAGGCCACTCGTTTGCTATTTTCGGTGGTCGTTCTTCAAATAAAATAGTGTGTTGCCCCTATTTCCTTTTTTTTAAGTTACGAATATCGTCTTGATGAGATGATTATGTAAACAGATACACAAATGGCAACAGAAATGCTATCATAGCCCCATGATTTACCATTATATGGCTTACCAGTATTTTTTGCTGACAGTTCCAAGGCTGTAATTCGCTATATGATTGTTGTTTCTGTTTGTGTTATGAATGTGTTTTGTATTTCCCTTTCCCCTGTGCAATTCTGTCACTTTATACAGTGTTCAGATTGTTTCCTGCCCATTTTTGGGCTATTGCGGCCAGTTGTCTTGACTTGTCCTGTGATGTGTTCCATCCATTAATTCCCCCCTCCCTTCATTGTCCACTTTGATTCTCCTAGTTATTTCTTGTGGTCTGCCGGGCCATTCCTTGTGCCTCTGTTCCTTAATATGTGTACCATTTGATCCCCTTAAGTGCCTTATGTTTTGTGGATTGTTGTTTTTCCGGAGTGCTGCGTGGGGAGGCACTGTCTTGTGTATGTGGCGTTCCCTGTAGTTACGTATTCTCTCTGTTTTTTAACAACAGCATTAAGAAATTCTTAACTTAGAAAAGTTTACTGAATCGTTGGTTTGTTTTTACTTTCTGCCATTGAAACATTTAAAATGCAAATATTTACATAAATACAAAAACACTGAACAATTGAATTCTCCACAACAATTCGTCTTAAAATCCACGATATGGTGTTCTAGTAGATTATCAACGCCTCTAATAAAATCATCAAGTTGGCCACAACGACTAATAAAATCACCCCATAAAACAATACGCCACCATTCTGAGTTTTTTTAAGTATCTTCATGCAATTTCTCACAAATAATGTACATGATGAGTGGTAGTGCCTGATATGTTTTCCATCACAAAGACTGCCCACCTGCATCTGTATTGTATGGTGGCATATTACTTACATCTAGAAGCCAAATTTGCATTTATAAATAAGTGGTAACACGAATCTTAAGCGAAATTCACGAATTTGAGTTATTAAGTAACATAATAAGTGGTCAACTAGATGAGATTCGTGTTACCACTTTAATCTAGCGTAATACATCATAAAAAGGTGAGAGGTGGCAGTTCTTGGCACTTTCAAGCCTGTTTCTAGTTTCTAGATATTCATCTTACCGAAAACGTATCACGAATATTAACTAGATAGCTAGATAATTATCGTAATAATTAAGTGGTTAACACGAAACAATTCGCGAACGCTATCATGCTAACTGGTGGCAGTAATATGCCTCCATAGTATTGGATTTCGTCAAACATAAGTCTGACAAAGTGTTATTTCGGGGGTATTAATCATTTTCAGTGATAGGTCTTAGGTTTTAATTGACACTGTGACATGTTAATCTTTTTGACTAGAAGTGTGAACATTGACCAATTGGCCTCCGTGACATGCATTTGTATGTTTAATTATGTAATTTGATGATTCCTCTGTTTAAAGATCTAACTGTTCTAATTTATACCTGTTGATATGTTTTATGATCGAGTTTGTTATCAGTTATAAACAAAGGTAAAATTTTGAATAAAACTTTTCTAGATAAATTTTAGCGAGGCAGATAACAAACACACGGAAGTAAAACAAACTTATCAACTGTGTGCCATTTTTCCATATAATACCCTCATAAGAACATCTTTTTATTATTAAACATTATTCTTTTTAAATCATGAATGTCTTAGATATTGTCATGACATAAGAAAGATGAGGAAAATAAAATGACAAGCCACTATCGGATCCAGGGTGGGCGCACCCGGCGCCACTCCCCCTCCCTTAAATGTCCCCATTCTTACATGCATGTCTGAGTATAAATACGAAAATATACTGAGATATTTAATTATAAGATTTTCAAATAAGCGATTATGAATTGTCGTTTTATTAAAGGCTTGAGCAAAACCAAAAAAATACCAAAATGTTACGCCCCCTCCCCCAAGGCCAAATCCTGAATCCGCCCCTGCAAACAGACTTTGAAGAGATATAAAGATCACGTTTTGAATGTTGCATTATGTTCGGATAAATAGCAAAATTGAACAAAATAGTAATTTAAAACTGGGGAAACAGGACGTCATCAATGTATAATATTAACCATAAATGGCTTGTTTTTCGTTCTATATTACTAAGGTATATTGTGGAAAAAAAGAAGATCACAGAGTGACTTCGTTAATGACCGTATATTTATTTATAGATAATGTGGTACTTGAATCAGAATTCCTCTGATATATTACTCGGGTCAAATTCAGTATACAAATACTTGGATTAGCAAGTACTCTAAACGTATACGAAGCTACCTGTCATATTGTACACAGGGATCCCTGACCTAGACCTAAGTGATACAAGTATTATTATGCGAAATTTAAACAGGCAAAACAATGACTTTTTTGTTCTTAATGATATAGTTCGGATATACGATAAACAAGAAATATCTTGAAAAAGATGGTTGGCGCAATTTGAAGGTTAAGACTTGTTGTTCAACATAAAAAACGCCGTGATATTACGATTGCTCGTTACTCCAGATCCAAAATGGATTTCGGTAAATTTACCGAAATTCAATTGATTTGAGTAAGTTAACATACCCTTTATCGACCAATCCGCGTCAAGGTTACAAACGTTGTTCGGTTGAAGAGAAATTGCCTTCGTGGGTAACGATTTGACTGGTTTACACAACACTGATATGCAAACCATGTTAGCACGCCGAAAAATTGGAAAACAATTCATAGTAGAATGAATACAGACAATCACATCTGTAATGTTTGTTCTGAAGATTTGAGAAAACCATAAACATGACGGCTTACAGTCATTGGAGAATCAAGACTTGCACAATACAATTAAAAGAAGACTCTGTTTAAAAGATATCTCCAGAAGTTCGTGCTGTAGAAAGATCTGATTCATACATTGAAGTTTCAGGAACATAATGCTTGGCAAGCTCTCGACAACTGTTTGGGGAGCGAACGCCGCTTATGCCCATCCTCCTAAACAGCCTATGTATACATTAAATAGGCCGGGCACATGTGTATCGAATCGAAGTGCAATTGTGACGTAAATATTCATTCATATAGTCACTCCAGACATAGCAGTACAGCTGTGATATTGTCCTCTTGTTTTGTATTATTAAACTTCCGCCTTGTATATACTATTATTCACATTTAACCTCAATTGTTATAATGTTTTATAGAGCGTTCTTATTGTATTTAGTTGTAAATGAATAATATTCACAGCATAGGTCAGACAAATTAAAAGTCTAACCAGTCTCTTGAGTTTTATTGGACAGTGTGGAAACGCATAATGTTCCTTGGGATGTATACTTAAATATGTATAAAGCTACTTGGCTAGAATAAGAACAAGACATTTTTATTATATACATAATCATTTGTATCATAATTACAAAGACCTCTGGCTGAATTTCGTCGGTAAGGGAGCGTGAGATCTAAAAGTATGTTGATTTTGCAAATCGTGCTACCTATAATGGCCACTATTGGCCATTCTTATTTGAAATTAAAAATGTGTTCCTGATGCAATGTGGCTAAATATTCCACCAATGAGACTATGAATGACATAACTATGAACCAATTTATCAGACGAAATGTAAATATTTATAAGCTCTTGATATTCTAAACTAAACCACATGCACTTTTATCTCAAATAATTGAATTCATTTTGTTTTGTATTTAGTCTACATTACATTACCTCAGTCATTCTAAGTACTTGCTATAAATAAAATGGTGTTTGATGTACATTCTTTTCTCTCACCACTTCTTCATGTATCATGTTCACATGCGTATCATATGCTTGATACAATGTGTTGCATATGATCATATGTGTTTTCCCTACTTTAGTTATAAATTGATAATCCTGACTTCAAATACGATAGCTACAATGTACATTTATACGAGGGTATATGTGTATCTCGATGTATACCGGTAATTTAAACATGCATTCATGATTAAATTTTGTTTAAAGAAATATTGTATAGATGAATAATTGTAAATCCGGTCACATTCCTAGAAATTTGTGAGATATAAACAAAAGACTCATTGTTATACTTCAATCGTTTATCTTGTCTAGTGTATTGTAACCTATCAACATACACAATACATGTACATAACAAGTACATTTTACAAAGGAGACTATATATTATGTAAACAGAAAAAAACCTTATTCATTTTTTATCAATGTGTATCGGTACTTTTAAATCAAGCGCAAGCTACGTTATAAGTATTGACATTGATGTACAATATACTTAAAGTGTCGTCATACCAACATTGACCATGAACCCCTGATGTACAATAATACTAGATTGTTGTGATACCAATATTTACCTTGAATCCCTGATGTACAATATTCCTTGGTTGATGTGATACCAACATTGACCCTGAACCTCTGATGTACAATATTCCTAGGTTGATGTAATACCAACATTGACCCTGAACCCCTGATGTACAATATTCCTAGGTTGGTGTAATACCAACATTGACCATGAACCTCTGATGTACAATATTCCTAGGTTGATGTGATACCAACATTGACCTTGAACCCCTGATGTACAATATTCCTAGATTGTTGTGATACCAACATTGACCATGAACCCCTGATGTACAATATTCCTATATTGCTGTGATACCACTATTGACCATGAACCCCTGATGTACAATATTCCTATATTGCTGTGATACCACTATTGACCATGAACCCCTGATGTACAATATTCCTAGATTGTTGTGATACCAACATTGACCATGAACCTCTGATGTACAATAATACTAGATTGTTGTGATACCAACATTGACCATGAACATCTGATGTACAATATTCCTAGGTTGCTGTGATACCAACATTGACCATGAACCTCTGATGTACAATATTCCTAGATTGTTGTGATACCAACATTGACCTTGAACCTCTGATGTACAATATTGCTAGGTTGTTGTGATACCAACATTGACCATGAACCTCTGATGTACAATATTCCTAGGTTGCTGTGATACCAACATTGACCATGAACCTCTGATGTACAATATTCCTAGATTGTTGTAATACCAACATTGACCATGAACCTCTGATGTACAATATTCCTAGGTTGCTGTGATACCAACATTGACCATGAACCTCTGATGTACAATATTCCTAGATTGTTGTGATACCAACATTGACCTTGAACCTCTGATGTACAATATTGCTAGGTTGTTGTGATACCAACATTGACCAACACCCCCTGATGTACAATATTCCTAGATTGTTGTGATACCAACATTGACCATGAACCCTTGATGTACAATATTCCTAGGTTGCTGTGATACCAACATTGACCATTAACCTCTGATGTACAATATTCCTAGGTTGCTGTGATACCAACATTGACCATGAACCCCTGATGTACAATACTCCTAGGTTGATGTGATACCAACATTGACCATGAACATCTGAAGTACAATATTCCTAGGTTGCTGTGATACCAACATTGACCATGAACCTCTGATGTACAATATTTCAAGGTTGCTGTGATACCAACATTGACCATCACCCCCTGATGTACAATATTCCTATGTTCCTGTGATACCAACATTGACCAAGAACCTCTGATGTACAATATTCCTATGTTCCTGTGATACCAACATTGACCAAGAACCTCTGATGTACAATATTCCTAGGTTGCTGTGATACCAACATTGACCATGTACCTCTGATTGACAATATTCCTAGGTTGCTGTGATATTAACATTGACCATGAACCTTTGATGTACAATATTCCTAGGTTGCTGTGATACCAACATTGACCATGAACCCCTGATGTACAATTTTCCTAGGTTGCTGTGATACCAACATTGACCATGAACCTCTGATGGACTATATTCCTAGGTTGCTGTGATATTAACATTGACCATGAACCTCTGATGGACAATATTCCTAGGTTGCTGTGATACCAACATTGACCATGAACCCCTGATGTACAATATTCTTATATTTGCGTGATACAATGATTGACCTTGCACCCCTGATGTACAATATTCTTATATTGGCGTGATACAATTATTGACCTTGAACCCCTAATGTACAATATTCTTATATTGTCGTGATACAATGATTTACCTTGAACCCCTGATGTACAGTATTATTATAAAGGCGTGATACAATGATTGACCATGAATCCCTGATGTACAGTATTATTATATTGGCGTGATACAATGATTGACCTTGAACCCCTGATGTACAATATTCCTAGTTTGTTGTGATATCATTGACCATGAACCTCCGATATGATCAATTATGAGTTATTATCATTATTATTATTTGCAGGTGCACATTTTCTCTTAAATCCTTGTAAGTTGCTCACATGGATTTGATTATCTTTTCTGTCACGAGGTAAGTTAAACATTATCAATTAACAATCTTGAACCGCAACTAATTTGGGTATTGTGAATTGATAACATAATACACTTGGCAAAACCGTTTTATTATCGTTGCCATTTCTTTATTTTGAATTGAATCGTTTTGATTTATTCTTCGTAGTCATTTTAGATAAACATCTGTAATATCTATTATCTGATTGCGTAAAATTGTTTTGCTATTGATCTCTGCGGCGGAAAGACTCGAACCAAGGTAAGTTACTCGTGCAAATCATTTTACGTTGCGAATAACTTACACATTTGAAATTTTGATAGCCAGTTGACAGTCGCACTTGAAAATCATAAAATGGGCCGATTATAATTTGAAAACAGAAGTAAAGCAATCGGACTTTTGCAGGAATTTCCCCATTTCGAGGTAACTTTTGGCACATTTCAATTTAGACGTGTTATATACGATTAGGCGATACAGTTTGCAGTATCCTTAAATAAAAACAAATTAACAGATTCAATGTGTTACCATGGTCATCACAATCCCCCGATCTAAATCCAATAGAGAACGTATGGGATGAGCTCGGGAGACGAATCCATCGAAGATCTAGCCCACCAAGCAATTTACGTGACTGAGAATTGTCATGGAATAGTCAATTAGTCATCAAAACTACTTTACAAAATTACATTATGTCAATAAGAGTATAATGCGTCGCTGTTATTCGTTCAAACGGTTGGCTCACGAGATATTGAGGAAGCATAAAGAACAATGCATGATATCATGTGAATGTTGCTCAGTTGTTAACAGTTTCAGTAATGATTAGTGTTCATGTTAAAGTTGGTTAAATGAATACATTGATTGACTTTCATTTCCAGTTTGTCTTCTTTTACTTTGTTTTCAATTGCCTCAAATTAAAACCAGCCATTACAAAGTTATAGTGAAAAAGGTTGTCGGAGTATTTATATGTTTTGTTTAGTGTATATATTATATTGTATTGAGCAATATATTATGAGATATTTTTTCGCGGCATTTTCATTTTTGATTGGTACATGTCAATGGTAACAGGTAATCAATTAGATTAACTTTAATTCTGAGTGATGACCATATTTTGATTTTCATCTTTACACGACAAGCACTTTTTCAATCTTGAATAACTTTTTCATTAATTTATATTTCTACACGAAATTTTGTATATTAGCTAATGGCTATGTGTAGATGTTTGATCGATTTAAATAACACGATGAGTTGGGTCAGGGTGTGCACACGCGCTATTGGACCCTTTCCAATTATGTGTTCAATCTGTGGGTTTATAACATGACACCCATAACTACAATGCAACTTTGATCATTTCAAGCATATAATGATCATGGCTTTCTGAAGATTTATATTGTGCAATCACTAAGGGTGTTATGGCTGACATTGATGGCCGAAAATACCCGAGAGTCAACGGATTTTAAAACTTAACGAGTATCGTTATGTATGTAACGTAACGAAATAGAGCGTATCATTCAAAATATAGCATTTACATGATAATAAAAAGTCTCTATATAGTGCTGATAGATTGACCGCGAACAGGTGCATGAACTTTCAGGACCGATCCATGCTAGTTTAGGTAAGGAAATGCATGAAGCTATAGCTGCTGTTTGGTTTACTTTTCTATCAAAACACAACATCGGCGTTTTCTCTGTCAAGCTTACTGACAAACTTACGAATATACTTATTTTGAAATGTAATGTTCCAGGTAATATATTCATACGTTCGCGGTAAATAAAATCGCACTTTACCGTGTTATGTGCTCTAAATAATATGTACTAAGTGCTTACCACCAGAACCAGTCCTTTTGGACGTGACTGTGTCAACCAGGGAATCCGACGATGAGTGTTGGGAGTGAGACCGACGAACACGATTATTGACAAACTGAACATTATGTAGTAGAGCTATGTTGCGAAAACGACACGTAGGGGTGTCGGTACTACCTTCTTCGGGTTTGTCCTCCATTTCCCCGACAATTGTCGTCTGCGTTATTTATTCCAGTAATCACATAGAACGCACACCTAAACACATTGCGTCAGTAAGAGAAATTTTAACACACCGGTATGCAGTTTACATACGTGATTGATGTACTTGTTCCGACATTAATATGACATACACCGGTTTCGATATGATGTGTATTCCAATTATAGCTGTTTCATCCAAGGTTAGTTGTTGGTTTAACAAAAGTATAACACAATGCAAAACAAAAATTTCATACGATAGTGTAATCAACTGTGATTATATCCTCGCGTAAATATCGCACACCGTTATGATGATTGAATAGTCAGTTATAAAATAAACATCTATTAGCAACGATCAACTGCACGCAGGTCACATGGCAAGTGCATCCGGAGTCGACAATCGTCTAACTGAAGTGGATTGAGTTGATAAGAGAAAAATATCAGATACATAGTATTACACTATGTTACGACGAGCTGTTTAGGCCTACATTGCATGCTTATAAGTTGTCCGCTTTATATAACCTAGCGAATACTTTTTAGGAAGCTACTTGAATAAGTCCTAGATAATTATATAGCGGGCGTAGCGAGATACACTGACCCAAAATGAAAAATGTACACTTTATTTTTTGAAAATATTTGTTGTGTTAGTATATATGTTGTTACATATGTGTATCACCATTTCATAGCGGATAACGAGTATGCAATTGTTTTAAAAATCGCAGGTATATTCATGCGTCCAAACAGGAAAAACGTTTACTTACTTTGCACGTGCGCAGCAACATTGGTTTCACTTATATGTTTTACACTGACAAGTAATCATTTGCTGCTTAGCACAGATAAAAAATATTGAATTTGTTTTCAAAATCATTTGCATTTAGTGATGCCACGTCTTTCTGAAGATCAGAAAAAACAGACTATTGGTATGCTACGGGCGGGGTTAATGGTAAATAACGTAGCGCGTCATTTTGGCTGCTCCAGATAGACTATTCATAATCTTGCGAACCGGTACAACACTACTGGATCTATCAGAGATCGTGCAAGACCCGGTCGCGTACGTGCTACAACGTTACATACTGATCGCGTTATCACGTTGACTCACCTACTAATCGTTTTTTTTACCATCAACCATTACTGCTCAGCGTTACGGGGTTCATGCACATACGATCACAAACCGTTTGAGACAGAACCGTGTTCCTATACGTGCTCGTCGTCCATATACTGAACAGATTTTGACAGCTCGTCACCGAGCTGCCAGACTATTATGGCATGTATGGCACGACTTCATTTGCATTTCACGCGCAACCAGTGGAAATCGATACATGCACTTTTTAGCGATGAGTCACGGTTTATTGTCAGCCATGCAGATGGCAGAATACGCATCTATCGCCGTAGAAATGAAAGACTTGCAGATTGTTGTATTCAGGAGAGAGACAGATTTGGTGGTGGTGGTATTATGGTCTGGGGTAGGATAATGGGGAATCTGAAAACTGATCTGGTCATTATCCAAGGAAATCTCAATGCTCAAGGTACCCGAAAAATCGGATCGGACTTTATACTGAATCCATCTTGAGGTAACTGTATAGTTCTGGAATAAATCGGATTTGTCTATACCCATTTCGAGGTCAAAGTTCAAATTTGGGTAGGGTATAAAGTTCGGTCCAATGACCGGTACCAGGTCAGGTAATGAAAAAATTGGACAGGACATTATACCAAACACATTCCGACGTCAAAATTCAAGTTTGGGTTTGGTATAAAGTCTGGTCCGATTTTGGGCTGTACCAATCCCGGTACTGGGACAGGTTCGGACTTAAACGGATTGAACTTTATATATAACCCATTTCGAGGACAAAGTTCAAATTTGGGACGGGTGTAAAGTCCGTTTCGATTTTGGGCCTTACCAATCATGTCCTGGAAAAATCTGACCGGACTTTATACCCAACCCATGTCGAGGTCAAAGTTCAAATTTGGGTCGGGTTTAGTCCGGTCTTGGGCCGAACCAATCCTGGTACCGGGACAGGTCCTGAAAAAGCTGACTTTATACACAACCCATGTCGCGGGTTTGAGTATAAAGTAACATTTTCGGTATTGGAATGCTGTTTGCTAGAAGATGTTAATGTGAATTAGCAATTTCTTTATGTCATTGCCATTACGAATCTTGCCTAATGCATATGTCATATTTTCTAGTTATTCATGAATGTTTATTTCTATTTCTGGCAGACTGATTTTACAGGAAAATGTTTTTCTTCCTTGCAGTTTAATTGTTTCTTTGTGTGTTTCTTTGTGCATGTTTTATTTCACAAGTGAAGAAAAATTGGTAACTGACTTTGTATTTGTCATTGCCAATAAATGTTGCTTACATTTTAGCATTCTAACATGACATACAGCAGACATTTTACTTCATCAGGGATATGGTGTGTCACTTAGAATTACTGTATTTCTGCCACGTTTTATCGTGTTATAACTGAATTCAAATGGTATGTCCGAAAGCCTCTTTCTTAATCTTTAAACATGACATCGCCGTGTTGATGATCTATAGATCGGAATTGACTTATGGGAGTTCAGCTGATGAACTTATTCATGAAGTACGTAAATTGTGGTGATTTCTTAACAAAACATAGTCGCATGTACACTATTGTGGTTTGTATGCATTTCTACGGTGGCATAGGGGTGACTGTGCCAAATTAGTTTTATCTCGTGGTCACGACTTAGTATGTCGTTCCCACGACTTAGTATGTCGTTCCCTCGACTAAGTATGTCGTTCCCACGACTTAGTATGTCGTTCCCACGACTTAAATATCTCGTTCCCACGACTTAACTATCTCGTTCCCACGACTTAACTATCTCGTTCCCACTATTGTGGTTTGTATGCATTTTTACGGTGGCATAGAGGTGACATGAGTGAAATTAGATTTATCTCGTGGTCACGACTTACTTGCCGTGGGAAAGAGATAAAAATAATTTTACGCATGTCACCTCTGTGCCACCGTACATTTCTTATGAATTTGATTTATTCTTATTTATATGTACATCTACATTATTGACCAGCCCGTCCGGTTAGCTCCGTGGTTCGATTCCCGGAAAATGTAGGACATTTCATTCTGTGACATTTGGCTACGGTCATTTATCCTCCACCTTTGATGCATGTGGGGGTAGTTGTCAGCTGCTTGCGGAAGAACAAGTTAGTTCTGGTTGATAATTATTTCATTAGGAACTGGTTTAGTCACCTGACCATGTACATTTTATTACAGGAAATTGTTGAAAAATTGCGATGGAAAAACATCCATGAACAAGTATTGATTTATTGATTACGTTATTGTTCTGTTAAGTAACAAACAAAGATATTATCGAATGTGAATCAGACAAATCTCTATAAAGTCTGAAGCACAGTGTATGTAACAAATTACAAGAAAAAAATGCCCAATGTATAATATCCCAGAATCAATTAAATACGTCAAGTTTGTCACTGATGTAATGACAGTGTGGTATATTTATCAGATGAAGCATATTAATAAAGGTTGGTGTATTATCTTCCCCGTCTGTCATTTACTGCTGCTGAATATCGACATATTGCAAATAAGTTACAGATAGGCATAATCTGTATAAAATTTAAAACATTTGTAAAGATCTGAAAAGTTTAAAAATCTTCTTGTCCAGAACCATATTGCCCAGAGTTTTTATGTTTGATACTAAGAATTGTCTCGTGGTCCCCTACCAAGACTGTTCAGAGTATGCCTCTGGAGTCAAACCCGGCCCTGTCCTGGGTGTCGCATGTTTTACGTGGAGTTATATTGGGAATACCGTTGAAACTCTTTTCCAGAACCTCAAAGTTCAGAGCTTTCATATTTGGTATATAATATTACCTAGTGGTCCCCTTCTAAGAATTTTCAAAACATGCCTCTGGGGTCAATATTGACCCCGACGCAGAATTCACATAGATAGGAAAACATTTGAAAAACTTATCCGAAACTGCACGGCCCAGGGCTTTGAAATCTGGTAAGTAGCATCGTTGAGGGGTATCCTATCAAAAGAGAAGGAATACGTTGTTACAAGGAACGCCACATACATTAGACAGTGCCTACCGGCACAGACCTCCCGGAAAACAACAATCCATAAAACATGAGGCACTTGAAGAGGGTACATACGTTAGGGAACAGAGGCGCAAGGAATAGCCTGGCAGACCACAAGGAATAACTAGGAGAATCAAAGAGGACAAAACAGTACAGGTGGATTAATGGATGGAAAAGATCACAGGACAAGTCAAGACATCTCTATTACAAGACTGTTAAATTATGTCCCTATCTCAAAACCGGCACTGATCTAGGGGGTCATATGTTTTCTTTAGAGTTATACAGAGAATAACTTGGAAAGTAATCTTGAGACAATTTGATCTTAGGTATAAACCCAAAGCCTATTGACCTCCGCCCCTAATTCACACGGGGAAGATGTCAGTAACTTACAGAAGAACGGGCTTGTACTGTCTGGTCACCAAGGAACGCTGATAAGTTAAACTGATCGCCGTACACCGAAAACAACTAAAAACCCAACATAACATACTTATGCCTTCTATGGACTGCAAAGAAGTCTAGTGAACATGTTTACTTGTTTGATGTATGATAGCATTCGTCGTGAAAAAGTAAGCTTATGTTTATAAAAGATAGTTTAAGTTGTTACAGGGAACGCCACGTACATGAGATAATTCCTCCAACACAGACCCCAGAGAAACAACAGTCTATAAAAACATAAGGGACTGTGGAGGTGCAAGGGTAAACCTGTATGGGAATAGGAGTACAAGGAATCGTCTGACCGACCATTAAAAAAGCAATTGTGGAGAATAGTGAAAGGGGGAGAAAATAACATGAATAATAATAATAACAAGTAAAATAATATATAGGTATCAGATAAAGATAAACAAAACGTTGCTATCTCATTAAGTATAATATATTATATTAAAAATGCAATTTTAAGAACATATAATTTTAAACACTCATATGGAAAGACATAAACATGTACGATTGCACAGCTGACATACTTGATCATGAATAACATAATGTCGTAATTGAGCTGTGTCGTGTAAATGTTTGCCAAGTAAATCATAAAAAACGTTTTGACATTTTGTAAAATGTGTATAAAATCACACATGTATGGCTGTATGAATTAATTTCTCATTGCAGTATGTTCCAAATAATCTTTAGAAATAAAATTTCAAATGGTACAATGATATTACTAGTTATTATTCAACGGTCAATGAAGTAATCTGAATTATAACATTTTGATAAAATATTGTTGAGAAGACCTTCTTTCATATATCCAGGCTCCCTTTAGCTACCACATTTTTCAGTTTTAGGAAGATGACAGAGAAAACATTAGATAGAATCATGTATTGTGCACGATTTGTCCTCTTGGAACTCCCGAAGCAAAGCTTGTTGGAATCTGTTCACAGTGATATTGTGAATGTCAACAATATACACATTTTTCAAACTGCTTTCTTGTTCTTCACGAAAGAAATTCTTTACAGCTTGAACAATCATAGATGTTCCTATTTTTGTAGGGTAACTGCAAAGCAATAAATATACAATCAATGCCTATACTAAGTGATACTTGTAGTTTATATAATTTGATATAAAGCTAGTTATCATGTTTTAAATAATTTATTCATAATATGTTATTTAACAACATCCTGTTTTTATTCTACAATATCCTGTTTTATTGCTTCTTACACTTTATAACCTGTATTGCAATTAAATTTTGGAAGCTGTACTTAGTCTTTAAATAAAATGGGAAGAGGAATTCTTAAAATATTACCCTGAAATACCACAACTGATCGCTGGTAGAGATACTGAAGTTGCCTTTAAAGTAGATGATTTAAATAAAGCATTCATAATCGCTTTCTTTAGCATCTTCTTTGACTGGTCGTGATTTTCCTCTCTCCAAACAGGACTGATCACTAGAATAACATGCTTAGCTGGTAGATCACCAGGTTCTGTTATAATAGCATCAGCTTCGTCCATGCTACGAAAGTCCTTAGTATACATCAGACACTTCTTTTGCATAGTTGCACCACCTATAATAACAAATGTTAGACGAATGTCTCTGTATCGTTTAACTGTATGAAATAGATACAGACGACCAGGTGACTGTGTGTACAACTATTGCCATAAAAGATTGATTAAGTTGCTACAGGATACGCCACAAACACAAGACAATGCCTCCCCACACAGACCCCGGAAAAACAACAGTCCACAAAACAGAAGGTACTGGGGAGGTACAAGGGTAAAACACGTATGAGAACAGGGACGCAAGAGATGGCCTGACCGTCCATATAAACAACTAAGAGAATTAAGGAGGACAACAGGCGCAATTGGTGAGTGAAGTTCTGAAATTAGCGAAGATATTTTGGTTTGACAACATGAAGATACTTGTAATGGAAAAGTAAATGTTATATTCATACCCAAGGATGTTTCTGGGACAAAGTAGAAGATAAGTGAAGGTAAAAGACGTACATGTAACTTATTATATAAATATTTCTAAATGCCTACAGTCGATCCCGACATATCGTTCAGTAGTTTAATAACACTATTGCGGTTTCGTATGAAAGAAAAAATACTTAGCATATACATTTGTTTCACGATTAATGTTGTATGTGTTTTTGCAAACACAATACACAAAATGTGTTCTATCACTCGCTTTGTCTCATGTGGAAACATTTCATATCGTAACGAGTAAGCATTCTTTGCAATTTCGTTTCATAGATGATGCATTGATATGTTTACAGACAAATATAAGAAAAACTAAAAACCTCTCATGCTTATAGTCTCAGCAAGTCCACTGTTTAGACGTAAATGACGATCTGATGGGCTGACCATCACATCCACGCGAAGTTCTTCTAATGGACCTAGTACAACAGAAATTGTTCGTCCACCTGCCATTTCACACGACGAATATGTTTTAAATTGTTGTTGTGTAATATTGTCATTCTGATAACATAATTCAAAAGATGTAGCTCCAAAGTAACGTTTAGTACCTTCACGCTCAGAGATAGCCAATTTATCGAAATGGCTCTTCAAATTACATTTAGCTCTCACTGGTTTCTTCATCTCACCAGAAGCAAGAATTTTATTTACACTTGACCCACTTGCATGTGATGTTTCACATCCTGAATGAGTGGACACAAATGTATTTAACAATTCTACAAATCTCCTTTTAACAACATTTTTCCACTTAGAAACTTTTTCTGAACATTCTTCACAGTCATCCTGTGATGTACATCTGATCATTACATAGTTTTCACCATGTTTTACATTAGGCCAAACAACTTCTGCATCATCTTCTGCCATGCATTTGGCAATTCTCCGTCTATCAGTAGGACTGTTGGTCAAAGTTTCTATTTTCTCAGTATCATATTCATGTATTAACAGTCTGAGCACACTTTCTTCATCCGCCTGTTGACCAAATGCAACACAGTTATCGGCTTTCTTTACCCTCATTTTTGGTTTTGGTGCGACAGGTGGTTTCTGTTTACGTTCTTTCTGAACAGCCATGCTGGGTGCTGCTTTACTGTCACCTGTGTCTTCTGTCACTATATCTACACAAGGTATTAATAAAAGCAAATATATTCATTTGTATTTCTAAAGAACATTTAATTAAGTTTTATAATGATAAGAGAGAAGTGATCGTAAAGCGTTATTCAATTACTGTTCAAGTAGACACAAATATCGTGACCTCTTTATTCAAGAATGTCTGACAATTAAACTACAATGTCATAGCTCTCAAAAAATAAATTGAACAAATTGAAGTTGTTTTTTAAATGTAAGTCTAACAAGAACCATGCATAACACTAAACGAGTCCAGGCGACAATTCGTAAAATATGGACCCCATGGAAACTTCAAGGTAAAATGTAGACTTACTATTTGCAGAATGTGTGACTATTACAATAAGGTAACACTTAAAGGCGTTGTAGCTGACGGTGTTCGAATTGACTTTGTGGATGCGGATCTAACATCTGACGCAAAACTCTTTTTCTTACGTTGATAAAAAGACTACGCTTACTCTGTTTATGGTGTCTAATTCCAATTTGCAGGCTTACGTACTATATCAGCCAAACTATGGCGTTGTTTATTTCGAAGACATTTGAGCAGTATATGCTAAATGTACACCAATGTCGATTGAAAGTTCTTATCTTCAGCCAAATACATTTGGTATTAACTAGGATATTACATTTGTATTTTAATTGTTAACTAATGCTGACAAAAATATTTAGTTAATATTACTTCATACCTTTGTACAGATCAGGATCTAACATTTCCGCTAAGTCAGACAAATCGCATCCAATCAAGGCTCTCAGAAATATGTCAAACCAGTTCGTAATACGACAAGGGAGATAAATCAGCAGAAGACTGGAAGCACGGATCGTCCCATGGTTTCTCTCCTCAGCAGTGATTTCCTGTGTATCAATATGCTGAAATACTTCATGACTTTGAAGGAATGGAAGAAGCTCTGTTGGTCTCAGGCGCCGAATTATTTCAGGGGTAAATAGTTCTAATACTTTTATATAGTTCTGATCTTTAGGGGTAAACTTCCCGTCTAATATTCCAACTATTTTTGGATATTCTGAAATAACAAAGATCAAAAGGATTAATAGTAGTTTTGATATAATAAGACTTCGAACAATTACCTCAATAGATACGATTTTTAACTTTTGAAAGGATGAATGGGTGATATGTAATAAAATGTATTACGTTTTCTACCAATCGCTTTTATTATCGAACACAACACCAGATGCTGCAACTCGAGGTCTTTGTTTTAAATGTCTTTGTTATATAGGTGAATACATTTCTACTTAATAGCAATACTTTGGTTTGTTCGAATTTGTAAAACTTTAATTACCCAAACATTCCAGGCCAGTCTGATACTATTAACGTGTTGTCTAACCAACAATATAGGTGTCAGTGTCACATGAATCTGGCATTCATTGAACGTATAATCAATTTTTCTAGGTTTTGTCCTTGTTATAATATATAATCAATGTTCACAAACGATATTGTTCAAAAAAGAGAGAATAAGTAGCTAAAGAGAACGCCACATACATAAGACAATCCATAAAATATAATGCACTTGATGAGGTTAAAGGGTACACATGTAGAGAAACAGATGCACAAGGAATGGCCTGGCAGACCATTAGGAATAACTAGGATACTCAAAGTGGACAGTAAAGGAGGGGGTATTTAATGGATGGAAAATATCACAGGACAATTTAGATTATATTGTCATCATACTCACGCGTTTAGTAAAGAGTTTTCATTTGTAACAATACACAACAACAATTGCTTCACCTCAATACATGACTTACCTCCAGCCTCGGACAATGCATCGCGAAGCTGGACGAATCTACCCTTTTCGTTCTGTTTGTCAATTAGTATCTCTAATGCAAGACGTGTTTGTCTAATCTCATCCTTTTCAGCGCGTATTCGACTTTTCTCTTCTACAATACAGAAATATATACGTAGTTATTGGCAAGATATGGTTGTCCCCAAAGCTCATTTGCATATGTGTAATCATGCCAGTTCCTCAAACAGATGTAACTTCAATTTCTAGTTTCCCCTTTCTATGCCAAGCATTGACATGCAAAACGTTTCTGGCCTACACCGTTGTTTCACTGTCGTTAACCTTCATTAATACGTTTCTGAAAATTGGCAAGTATGGAAAAAACTAAGAAAGTATTCGCTATTAAAGTAATGCGGCTGATTTTTGCAACCTAGTCAATTCCATATTTGGCCCATGAAAGGATGACATTTAAATTTTACGTTGTGTTATCATTTCGATCACAAGAATAAGAAATTGTTAATATTTAGAAAAAAACACCGGCGCAGGAGGGCAAAGCCACAGAATGGTACTCACGCCTATGCTTATGCACTAGATTGACATATTTTCGTGTGCTCATGTGCGACACAACGACAGAACCACGTGGTAGGAGTAAAGCACCGTAGCTAGTGTAAACTTTGTGTATCCCATTATTTCAATCAAATACACACATGTGACATACATGATTAACTTAAGAAAACATACATTGCAATGAACAAATTCCAATACTAATTATAGGACTTTTCTCTGTGTGTTATATCTTTAAAATACCATATTCAACAATCAAGCTTACCCTCGGTATACAGGAGTGGTAGGGTCCATATGTCCGTCGGTTTGATGCAATGACTGATGTAGATAAGAAAGTTTTTCAAATTCGCCTTTATCAAGTCATCTCTAGATACTGTAACTTCATCAGCTCCTGAAAGAACAAAATGGAATAAAGAGGTCGAGCAAGAAATTACACATACATAGTGCACAGCCATCCCAAAACAGCCATCCCAAAAGTACTCGGAGACATGTTAATATGTAACAATGGTATACATTTAGGCCCATTTTCCTGACAGCTAATGATTCTGAGACAGGTGTACTACTTATTAGGTCTACAGTTCAATCTCACCTATTGCAGGACTCGAACGTACGACCACTTTATCAGGAGTCAATAATTCTGTAAAACATAATCAATTTGAATATTTCAAAGTAATTGGCTTACCAATATTATTAATTGCATACCATATTATGTCATTTGCATTCAGGTTGAACAGCTTATAAGAACGGTGAGTTCCAATCTATCAATTAATCACTCAGGCATTTCGACCGGAGATGAAGTACATGCATTTACGCAATGTATATTGAGCCTTTTATTATAAATGTAGCTGTATGCATGTAAGGACACTCGATTGGCTATTTTCGGGTGTCGTTCTTCAAATAAAATAGGGTGTTGCCCCTATTTCCTTTTTTTATGTTACGAACATCGTCTTGATGAGATAATTATGTAAACAGATACACAACAACCATTCTTTAAAGACTGCCCACTTGCATCTGTATTGGATTTCGTCAAACATATGTCTGACAAAGTGGTATTTTGGGGGTATTAATCATTTTCAGTGATGGCTCTTAGTTTTTAATTGACACTGTGACATGTTAATCTTCTTGATTAGAAGTGAACATTGACCAATTGGTTTCCGTGACCTGCATTTGTATGTATATGTAATTTTATGATTCCTCTGTCTAAATCATGAATGTCTTAGATATTGTCATGACATAAGAAAGATGAGGAAAATAAAATGACAAGCCACTATCGGATCCAGGGTGGGCGCACCCGGCGCCACCCCCCCTTAAATGTCCCCTTTCTTACATGCATGTCTGAGTATAAATACGAAAATATACTGAGATCTTTAATTATAAGATTTTCAAATAAGCGATTCTGAACTGTCGTTTTATTAAAGGCTTGAGCAAAACCGAAAATAAATACCAAAAAGTTCGCCCCCTCCCCCAAGATCAAATCCTGAATCCGCCCCTGCAAACAGACTTTGAATCGATATAAAGATCACGTTTTGAATGTTGCATTATGTTCGGATACATAGCAACATTGAACAAAATAGTATTTAAAACTGGGTAAACAGGACGTCATCAGTGTATAATATTAATCATATATGGCTTGTTTGTCGGTCTATATTACTAAGGTTTATTGTGGAAAAAGAAAAGATCACACAGTGACTTTGCAGAGCTATCAACGTATAGGGTAGGATTTGAGTTAAGATTCTAGAACTGTGCATGTATACATTTAATGATCGTATATTCATTTATAGATAATATGGTACTTGAATCAGAAATCCAATGATATATTACTCGGGTCAAATTCAGTATATAACTACTTGGATTAGCAAGTACTCTAAACGTATACGTAGCTACCTGTCATATTGTACGCAGGGATCCCTGACCTAGACCTAAGTGATACAAGTATTATTATACGAAATTTAAACAGGCAAAACAATGACTTTTTTGTTCCTAATGATATATTTGGGATATACGATAAACAAGAAATAACTTGAAAAAAGATGATCGGCGTAATTTGAAGGATAAGACTTGGTGTGTAACATAAAACAAAATGCCGTGATATTACGATTGCTTGTTACTCCAGATCCAAAATGGATTTCGGTAAATTCACCGAAATTCAGTGGATTTCAGTAAGCTAACGTACCCTTTATCGAAAGATTAACCAATCCGCGTCAAGGTTACAACGTTGTTCGGTTGAAAAGAAATTGCCTTAGTGGGTAACGTAAGATTTGATTGGTTTACACAACACTGATATGCAAATTGCAAAACCATGTTAGCACGCCGAAAAATTGGAAAAAGTTCATAGTATGAATGAATACAGACAATCACATCTGTAATGTTTGTTCTGAAGATTTGAGAAAACCATAAACATGGCGGCTTACAGTCATTGGAGAATCAAGACTTGCACAATACAATTAAAAAGAAGACTCTGTTTAAAAGATATCTCCAGAAGTTCGTGCTGTTGAATGATCTGTTGCATACATTAAAGTTTAAATTTGAAGTTGGCTTAGTTTAAATTAAGTTATTTTCAATCAATTGTGAAACAAGTTATTACAACTTATGTCAATGACTCTCGATGACTGCTTCTTGGGTTACTACCCAATGTTCGTGCTAAAATCAGGGATTTGTGAAGTTTTGAAGCGATCAAATCCCGCTCGATGCCTGGCTCGAACTCATGACATTCGGTTCTGGTGTCAGGCGTTAGACCCCTCGACCACACTATCTCCCAGTTTGTATAGTTGCCATTAAATATAAACTATAAAAATGCTATTATGAAGGTTATGACTTTGAAAAAATGAAAATTAATAGCTGACACATACGCCGAATAAAGAAATAATTTCATAATACAAATTCTTCATTTCTGCCGAATATTACATCTACTGTGTAATGAAACACAGTAAATAAACGTTAATGTGTAAGTGAATAATTAAGATTGTCCATGTGACAGCATCATCATAACGTTTACAACAGTTTCATGGGATTTATCATGTAATTTTCTTCCAAATAAAAAGACAGGGGACGCCGTTGGGATATGACATATAACATCGGTTGTCCCTTGTCCAGGGATTATGGGAGATGCTGCCCCCGTGAAGCCAAATGCGCTTTCTCGCTCAATCTCAATAAAAATGCACCAAATGTTGCTCAATGTATCACCATGATTAAAAGATACGTTAATTATAAACATGCACTTTTATCTCAAATAATTGAATTCATTTTGTTTTGTATTTAGTCTACATTACATTACCTCAGTCATTCTAAGTACTTGCTATAAATAAAATGGTGTTTGATGTACATTCTTTTCTCTCACCACTTCTTCATGTATCATGTTCACATGCGTATCATATGCTTGATACAATGTGTTGCATATGATCATATGTGTTTTCCCTACTTTAGTTATAAATTGATAATCCTGACTTCAAATACGATAGCTACAATGTACATTTATACGAGGGTATATGTGTATCTCGATGTATACCGGTAATTTAAACATGCATTCATGATTAAATTTTGTTTAAAGAAATATTGTATAGATGAATAATTGTAAATCCGGTCACATTCCTAGAAATTTGTGAGATATAAACAAAAGACTCATTGTTATACTTCAATCGTTTATCTTGTCTAGTGTATTGTAACCTATCAACATACACAATACATGTACATAACAAGTACATTTTACAAAGGAGACTATATATTATGTAAACAGAAAAAAACCTTATTCATTTTATTTCAATGTGTATCGGTACTTTTAAATCAAGCGCAAGCTACGTTATAAGTATTGACATTGATGTACAATATACTTAAAGTGTCGTCATACCAACATTGACCATGAACCCCTGATGTACAATAATACTAGATTGTTGTGATACCAATATTTACCTTGAATCCCTGATGTACAATATTCCTTGGTTGATGTGATACCAACATTGACCCTGAACCTCTGATGTACAATATTCCTAGGTTGATGTAATACCAACATTGACCCTGAACCCCTGATGTACAATATTCCTAGATTGTTGTGATACCAACATTGACCATGAACCCCTGATGTACAATATTCCTATATTGCTGTGATACCACTATTGACCATGAACCCCTGATGTACAATATTCCTATATTGCTGTGATACCACTATTGACCATGAACCCCTGATGTACAATATTCCTAGATTGTTGTGATACCAACATTGACCATGAACCTCTGATGTACAATAATACTAGATTGTTGTGATACCAACATTGACCATGAACCTCTGATGTACAATATTCCTAGGTTGCTGTGATACCAACATTGACCATGAACCTCTGATGTACAATATTCCTAGATTGTTGTGATACCAACATTGACCATGAACCTCTGGTGTACAATATTGCTAGGTTGTTGTGATACCAACATTGACCAACACCCCCTGATGTACAATATTCCTAGATTGTTGTGATACCAACATTGACCATGAACCCTTGATGTACAATATTCCTAGGTTGCTGTGATACCAACATTGACCATTAACCTCTGATGTACAATATTCCTAGGTTGCTGTGATACCAACATTGACCATGAACCCCTGATGTACAATATTCCTAGGTTGATGTGATACCAACATTGACCATGAACATCTGAAGTACAATATTCCTAGGTTGCTGTGATACCAACATTGACCATGAACCTCTGATGTACAATATTTCAAGGTTGCTGTGATACCAACATTGACCATCACCCCCTGATGTACAATATTCCTATGTTCCTGTGATACCAACATTGACCAAGAACCTCTGATGTACAATATTCCTATGTTCCTGTGATACCAACATTGACCAAGAACCTCTGATGTACAATATTCCTAGGTTGCTGTGATACCAACATTGACCATGTACCTCTGATGGACAATATTCCTAGGTTGCTGTGATATTAACATTGACCATGAACCTTTGATGTACAATATTCCTAGGTTGCTGTGATACCAACATTGACCATGAACCCCTGATGTACAATTTTCCTAGGTTGCTGTGATACCAACATTGACCATGAACCTCTGATGGACAATATTCCTAGGTTGCTGTGATATTAACATTGACCATGAACCTCTGATGGACAATATTCTTAGGTTGCTGTGATACCAACATTGACCATGAACCCCTGATGTACAATATTCTTATATTTGCGTGATACAATGATTGACCTTGCACCCCTGATGTACAATATTCTTATATTGGCGTGATACAATTATTGACCTTGAACCCCTAATGTACAATATTCTTATATTGTCGTGATACAATGATTTACCTTGAACCCCTGATGTACAGTATTATTATAAAGGCGTGATACAATGATTGACCATGAATCCCTGATGTACAGTATTATTATATTGGCGTGATACAATGATTGACCTTGAACCCCTGATGTACAATATTCCTAGTTTGTTGTGATATCATTGACCATGAACCTCCGATATGATCAATTATGAGTTATTATCATTATTATTATTTGCAGGTGCACATTTTCTCTTAAATCCTTGTAAGTTGCTCACATGGATTTGATTATCTTTTCTGTCACGAGGTAAGTTAAACATTATCAATTAACAATCTTGAACCGCAACTAATTTGGGTATTGTGAATTGATAACATAATACACTTGGCAAAACCGTTTTATTATCGTTGCCATTTCTTTATTTTGAATTGAATCGTTTTGATTTATTCTTCGTAGTCATTTTAGATAAACATCTGTAATATCTATTATCTGATTGCGTAAAATTGTTTTGCTATTGATCTCTGCGGCGGAAAGACTCGAACCAAGGTAAGTTACTCGTGCAAATCATTTTACGTTGCGAATAACTTACACATTTGAAATTTTGATAGCCAGTTGACAGTCGCACTTGAAAATCATAAAATGGGCCGATTATAATTTGAAAACAGAAGTAAAGCAATCGGACTTTTGCAGGAATTTCCCCATTTCGAGGTAACTTTTGGCACATTTCAATTTAGACGTGTTATATACGATTAGGCGATACAGTTTGCAGTATCCTTAAATAAAAACAAATTAACAGATTCAATGTGTTACCATGGTCATCACAATCCCCCGATCTAAATCCAATAGAGAACGTATGGGATGAGCTCGGGAGACGAATCCATCGAAGATCTAGCCCACCAAGCAATTTACGTGACTGAGAATTGTCATGGAATAGTCAATTAGTCATCAAAACTACTTTACAAAATTACATTATGTCAATAAGAGTATAATGCGTCGCTGTTATTCGTTCAAACGGTTGGCTCACGAGATATTGAGGAAGCATAAAGAACAATGCATGATATCATGTGAATGTTGCTCAGTTGTTCACAGTTTCAGTAATGATTAGTGTTCATGTTAAAGTTGGTTAAATGAATACATTGATTGACTTTCATTTCCAGTTTGTCTTCTTTTACTTTGTTTTCAATTGCCTCAAATTAAAACCAGCCATTACAAAGTTATAGTGAAAAAGGTTGTCGGAGTATTTATATGTTTTGTTTAGTGTATATATTATATTGTATTGAGCAATATATTATGAGATATTTTTTCGCGGCATTTTCATTTTTGATTGGTACATGTCAATGGTAACAGGTAATCAATTGACCTTTCTGCAGATATTGATTGACAGCTCGCGTTAGCCAATCGCGTTGCAGTATTCGCGCACACCTCCGGCATTGTTTTATCGACGCCATTTTGTTAGACAAGCGCTACAGTTGTCAACAAATTTGTCTAAGAGTGATAGTTTTCGGGAAAGCAAATTACAGGGTGTTTATTATTGCTCTAAGACAATGGTGAGAAGGTGTAGCTTCGGGCTGTGTGATAGTGACAATAGATGTCCAGACTGATAGGTGGAGTGAAATTCTTACCTTTTCAACAACAACAACAACAACCAAAACCTAAGACAAATGCATGCGGTGGATTAAGTTGTGCGGCAGACCGCATCACGAGTTAAATCCGTCTAAAATTAACGCAAACAGATATGCCCCATTGATAAAAAGATAACTTTTTGTTTGGTATTTGGTATTTTTACCTTTAAATATCAGTTTGACTGGGAGGGGACACACATTACAAGTTAATGAAAAGTCTGGCTCTAAACATGAAGAAACACAAATTTACAACTTAAAATGAATTATTTCACATAATTACCCAAGAAATAACATAATCTTATACAATTTATACTATTTAGCTAAAATGTTGCTATATTGTTTTATTCCAACCAATCATTTGGAAGTAGTCCACATTTTTTCTCTCGGAAATATCGCTTTATCGTATTCTAGTTTTAATCAGTTGCAATTTATAAATGTGAAAATATATCAAATTAACTATATTACATCTGCATTTTGAGGGACATAATATTATTTTTCTAAACTAAAATAATTGACTTATGTCAGCATTCAAGCAAATATTTGGTATTTTTTGCTTAGAACGGACATTACTTTATAAATTTGTAATAAGCCTGAGTTTGTATAACTAAACATGACCAGAATCAATTATAAAATCAATAATTATTGCGATTAAAAAAATGAAACTGAAACATATATACATGGAGAAAAATATCTCAGTTTTTGTAATAATTGATATTGATGAAAAATCTAAATACAGGTGATATACCGGTAATGGTTACTCACTGTCGAGTATTTCTTTCGAAAGTAACTTATATGTCAGAAAAGTTCTTATTTCTTCATTACATGTATTTCAATTGCATTGGGGGTTTACAATTTATGTAAGTATAGAAATTAGTAATATATCTGGTTTAAAATCCTAAATATCACACCTACGAGTATGTGGATTTTGTTAAATAATTAAACCTATTTTATAACATTCAACACAAGTCTGATCATTTAATTTTTATAAATGGTCATTTAGTTAAAGGCTATAAAATAATTTACATTTCTCAACGTTGCTGTATATATGTGTCGGATGGTGACAGCAAAAACTGATTGGATGCATATTGGACTCCCACTGGGTCAGACTGTGAAATGCTGATTACGAAGCTGGATAAGATTAACATCTAGATAGTGCACACACGCGACATTATGTTTATTGCATAACATTATATAATTTGTCCAACCTATGTACAGGCCTTGTGTCTGCCTCTGTTTCTATTTTATCATAGTATCTTTATGATGTCTGGAATTTGTAGAAATATATGTTGAAGGATTTGAAGATTTGATAAATAATCCTGATATTCTAATGTCCATCCCTATTTGTAATGTCAATCTCCACACAAAATAAAGGTGGTTTATGTACACAAAGATATAGCTATACCTAAACTTGATGACTAAAATGACTTTCATTCACATTAAATAACATCATACATAAGGTGACGGACATTACAGATAACGTTTCATGTTTTTGGGGGTAAATACTTCCCCTGTAAACCCGCAATAAACTGCAAACATGGACTTACATGGAATAATAATGATCTCATGTAAATGTATTGCATAATAATTGGTTCGAAATGTATTTTTTATAAAGGACATTCTAATATAAAATGAAATTCGTCTTCTAAAACATTACATAGTTGACATTTTCTTTCTGATCATGGTATAGCAATTAAGGTTTATTCCATCTTTCCGTTTCAATTTCCAGTCTATGGCTTGAAACTCTTAATCTAGTCAAAGCAAATCTATATTAAGTAATATTTAGTTTGTCAAGATATGGTTTAAAGTCGAAATATCATATAATGAGGAAAAATCCGATGGAATACTATCTACATCAGCCCGTTATTGTTCTTTGTTCGACGCCATATTGGACATGGCTTGTCTAACGTGGTTACAGCGAGAACATGTTACTAAGGGGGGCGTGGCTACGAAGCGTCTGCAGAAAGGTCAATTAGATTAACTTTAATTCTGAGTGATGACCATATTTTGATTTTCATCTTTACACGACAAGCACTTTTTCAATCTTGAATAACTTTTTCATTAATTTATATTTCTACACGAAATTTTGTATATTAGCTAATGGCTATGTGTAGATGTTTGATCGATTTAAATAACACGATGAGTTGGGTCAGGGTGTGCACACGCGCTATTGGACCCTTTCCAATTATGTGTTCAATCTGTGGGTTTATAACATGACATCCATAACTACAATGCAACTTTGATCATTTCAAGCATATAATGATCATGGCTTTCTGAAGATTTATATTGTGCAATCACTAAGGGTGTTATGGCTGACATTGATGGCCAAAAATACCCGAGAGTCAACGGATTTTAAAACTTAACGAGTATCGTTATGTATGTAACGTAACGAAATAGAGCGTATCATTCAAAATATAGCATTTACATGATAATAAAAAGTCTCTATATAGTGCTGATAGATTGACCGCGAACAGGTGCATGAACTTTCAGGACCGATCCATGCTAGTTTAGGTAAGGAAATGCATGAAGCTATAGCTGCTGTTTGGTTTACTTTTCTATCAAAACACAACAGCGGCGTTTTCTCTGTCAAGCTTACTGACAAACTTACGAATATACTTATTTTGAAATGTAATGTTCCAGGTAATATATTCATACGTTAGCGGTTAATAAAATCGCACTTTACCGTGTTATGTACTCTAAACAATATGTACTAAGTACTTACCACCAGTCCATTTGGATGTGACTGTGACAACCAGGGAACCCGACTGTGATCGTGGGGAGCGAGACCGACGAACACAATTATTGGCAAACTGAACATTATGTATTAGAGCTATGTTGCCATAACGACACGTAGGGGTGTCGGTACTACCTTCTTCGGGTTTGTCCTCCATTTCCCCGACAATTGTCGTCTGCGTTATTTATTCCAGTAATCACATAGAACGCACACCTAAACACATTGCGTCAGTAAGAGAAATTTTAACACACCGGTATGCAGTTTTCATACGTGATTGATGTACTTGTTCCGACATTAATATGACATACACCGGTTTCGATATGATGTGTATTCCAATTATAGCTGTTTCATCCAAGGATAGTTGTTGGTTTAACAAAAGTATAACACAATGCAAAACAAAAATTTCATACGATAGTGTAATCAACTGTGATTATATCCTCGCGTAAATATCGCACACCGTTATGATGATTGAATAGTCAGTTATAAATTAAACATCTATTAGCAACGATCAACTGCACGCAGGTCACATGGCAAGTGCATCCGGAGTCGACAATCGTCTAACTGAAGTGGATTGAGTTGATCAGAGAAAAATATCAGATACATAGTATTACACTATGTTACGACGAGCTGTTTAGGCCTACATTGCATGCTTATAAGTTGTCCGCTTTATATAACCTAGCGAATACTTTTTAGGAAGCTACTTGAATAAGTCATAGATAATTATATAGCGGGCGTAGCGAGATACACTGACCCAAAATGAAAAATGTACACTTTATTTTTTGAAAATATTTGTTGTGTTAGTATATATGTTGTTACATATGTGTATCACCATTTCATAGCGGATAACGAGTATGCAATTGTTTTAAAATCGCAGGTATATTCATGCGTCCAAACAGGAAAAACGTTTACTTACTTTGCACGTGCGCAGCAACATTGGTTTCACTTACATGTTTTACACTGACAAGTAATCATTTGCTGCTTAGCACAGATAAAAAATATTGAATTTGTTTTCAAAATCATTTGCATTTAGTGATGCCACGTCTTTCTGAAGATCAGAAAAAACAGACTATTGGTATGCTACGGGCGGGGTTAATGGTAAATAACGTAGCGCGTCATTTTGGCTGCTCCAGATAGACTATTCATGATCTTGCGAACCGGTACAACACTACTGGATCTATCAGAGATCGTGCAAGACCCGGTCGCGTACGTGCTACAACGTTACATACTGATCGCGTTATCACGTTGACTCACCTACTAATCGTTTTTTTTTACCATCAACCATTACTGCTCAGCGTTACGGGGTTCATGCACATACGATCACAAACCGTTTGAGACAGAACCGTGTTCCTATACGTGCTCGTCGTCCATATACTGGACAGATTTTGACAGCTCGTCACCGAGCTGCCAGACTATTATGGCATGTATGGCACGACTTCATTTGCATTTCACGCGCAACCAGTGGAAATCGATACATGCACTTTTTAGCGATGAGTCACGGTTTATTGTCAGCCATGCAGATGGCAGAATACGCATCTATCGCCGTAGAAATGAAAGACTTGCAGATTGTTGTATTCAGGAGAGAGACAGATTTGGTGGTGGCGGTATTATGGTCTGGGGTAGGATAATGGGGAATCTGAAAACTGATCTGGTCATTATCCAAGGAAATCTCAATGCTCAAGGTACCCGAAAAATCGGATCGGACTTTATACTGAATCCATCTTGAGGTAACTGTATAGTTCTGGAATAAATCGGATTTGTCTATACCCATTTCGAAGTCAAAGTTCAAATTTGGGTCGGGTATAAAGTTCGGTCCAATGACCGGTACCAGGTCAGGTAATGAAAAAATTGGACAGGACATTATACCAAACACATTCCGACGTCAAAATTCAAGTTTGGGTTTGGTGTAAAGTCTGGTCCGATTTTGGGCTGTACCAATCCCGGTACTGGGACAGGTTCGGACTTAAACGGATTGAACTTTATATATAACCCATTTCGAGGACAAAGTTCAAATTTGGGACGGGTGTAAAGTCCGTTTCGATTTTGGGCCTTACCAATCATGTCCTGGAAAAATCTGACCGGACTTTATACCCAACCCATGTCGAGGTCAAAGTTCAAATTTGGGTCGGGTTTAGTCCGGTCTTGGGCCGAACCAATCCTGGTACCGGGACAGGTCCTGAAAAAGCTGACTTTATACACAACCCATGTCGCGGGTTTGAGTATAAAGTAACATTTTCGGTATTGGAATGCTGTTTGCTAGAAGATGTTAATGTGAATTAGCAATTTCTTTATGTCATTGCCATTACGAATCTTGCCTAATGCATATGTCATATTTTCTAGTTATTCATGAATGTTTATTTCTATTTCTGGCAGACTGATTTTACAGGAAAATGTTTTTCTTCCTTGCAGTTTAATTGTTTCTTTGTGTGTTTCTTTGTGCATGTTTTATTTCACAAGTGAAGAAAAATTGGTAACTGACTTTGTATTTGTCATTGCCAATAAATGTTGCTTACATTTTAGCATTCTAACATGACATACAGCAGACATTTTACTTCATCAGGGATATGGTGTGTCACTTAGAATTACTGTATTTCTGCCACGTTTTATCGTGTTATAACTGAATTCAAATGGTATGTCCGAAAGCCTCTTTCTTAATCTTTAAACATGACATCGCCGTGTTGATGATCTATAGATCGGAATTGACTTATGGGAGTTCAGCTGATGAACTTATTCATGAAGTACGTAAATTGTGGTGATTTCTTAACAAAACATAGTCGCATGTACACTATTGTGGTTTGTATGCATTTCTACGGTGGCATAGGGGTGACTGTGCCAAATTAGTTTTATCTCGTGGTCACGACTTAGTATGTCGTTCCCACGACTTAGTATGTCGTTCCCTCGACTAAGTATGTCGTTCCCACGACTTAGTATGTCGTTCCCACGACTTAAATATCTCGTTCCCACGACTTAACTATCTCGTTCCCACGACTTAACTATCTCGTTCCCACTATTGTAGTTTGTATGCATTTTTACGGTGGCATAGAGGTGACATGAGTGAAATTAGATTTATCTCGTAGTCACGACTTACTTGCCGTGGGAAAGAGATAAAAATAATTTTACGCATATCACCTCAGTGCCACCGTACATTTCTTATGAATTTGATTTATTCTTATTTATATGTACATCTACATTATTGACCAGCCCGTCCGGTTAGCTCCGTGGTTCGATTCCCGGAAAATGTAGGACATTTCATTCTGTGACATTTGGCTACGGTCATTTATCCTCCACCTTTGATGCATGTGGGGGTAGTTGTCAGCTGCTTGCGGAAGAACAAGTTAGTTCTGGTTGATAATTATTTCATTGAGAACTGGTTTAGTCACCTGACCATGTACATTTTATTACAGAAAATTGTTGAAAAATTGCGATGGAAAAACATCCATGAACAAGTATTGATTTATTGATTACGTTATTGTTCTGTTAAGTAACAAACAAAGATATTATCGAATGTGAATCAGACAAATCTCTATAAAGTCTGAAGCACAGTGTATGTAACAAATTACAAGAAAAAAATGCCCAATGTATAATATCCCAGAATCAATTAAATACGTCAAGTTTGTCACTGATGTAATGACAGTGTGGTATATTTATCAGATGAAGCATATTAATAAAGGTTGGTGTATTATCTTCCCCGTCTGTCATTTACTGCTGCTGAATATCGACATATTGCAAATAAGTTACAGATAGGCATAATCTGTATAAAATTTAAAACATTTGTAAAGATCTGAAAAGTTTAAAAATCTTCTTGTCCAGAACCATATTGCCCAGAGTTTTTATGTTTGATACTAAGAATTGTCTCGTGGTCCCCTACCAAGACTGTTCAGAGTATGCCTCTGGAGTCAAACCCGGCCCTGTCCTGGGTGTCGCATGTTTTACGTGGAGTTATATTGGGAATACCGTTGAAACTCTTTTCCAGAATCTCAAAGTTCAGAGCTTTCATATTTGGTATATAATATTACCTAGTGGTCCCCTTCTAAGAATTTTCAAAACATGCCTCTGGGGTCAATATTGACCCCGACGCAGAATTCACATAGATAGGAAAACATTTGAAAAACTTATCCGAAACTGCACGGCCCAGGGCTTTGAAATCTGGTAAGTAGCATCGTTGAGGGGCATCCTATCAAAAGAGAAGGAATACGTTGTTACAAGGAACGCCACATACATTAGACAGTGCCTACCGGCACAGACCTCCCGGAAAACAACAATCCATAAAACATGAGGCACTTGAAGAGGGTACATACGTTAGGGAACAGAGGCGCAAGGAATGGCCTGGCAGACCACAAGGAATAACTAGGAGAATTAAAGAGGACAAAACAGTACAGGTGGATTAATGGATGGAAAAGATCACAGGACAAGTCAAGACATCTCTATTACAAGACTGTTAAATTATGTCCCTATCTCAAAACCGGCACTGATCTAGGGGGTCATATGTTTTCTTTAGAGTTATACAGAGAATAACTTGGAAAGTAATCTTGAGACAATTTGATCTTAGGTATAAACCCAAAGCCTATTGACCTCCGCCCCTAATTCACACGGGGAAGATGTCAGTAACTTACAGAAGAACGGGCTTGTACTGTCTGGTCACCAAGGAACGCTGATAAGTTAAACTGATCGCCGTACACCGAAAACAACTAAAAACCCAACATAGCATACTTATGCCTTCTATGGACTGCAAAGAAGTCTAGTGAACATGTTTACTTGTTTGATGTATGATAGCATTCGTCGTGAAAAAGTAAGCTTATGTTTATAAAAGATAGTTTAAGTTGTTACAGGGAACGCCACGTACATGAGATAATTCCTCCAACACAGACCCCAGAGAAACAACAGTCTATAAAAACATAAGGGACTGTGGAGGTGCAAGGGTAAACCTGTATGGGAATAGGGGTACAAGGAATCGTCTGACCGACCATTAAAAAAGCAATTGTGGAGAATAGTGAAAGGGGGAGAAAATAACATGAATAATAATAATAACAAGTAAAATAATATATAGGTATCAGATAAAGATAAACAAAACGTTGCTATCTCATTAAGTATAATATATTATATTAAAAATGCAATTTTAAGAACATATAATTTTAAACACTCATATGGAAAGACATAAACATGTACGATTGCACAGCTGACATACTTGATCATGAATAACATAATGTCGTAATTGAGCTGTGTCGTGTAAATGTTTGCCAAGTAAATCATAAAAAACTTTTTAACATTTTGTAAAATGTGTATAAAATCACACATGTATGGCTGTATGAATTAATTTCTCATTGCAGTATGTTCCAAATAATCTTTAGAAATAAAATTTCAAATGGTACAATGATATTACTAGTTATTATTCAACGGTCAATGAAGTAATCTGAATTATAACATTTTGATAAAATATTGTTGAGAAGACCTTCTTTCATATATCCAGGCTCCCTTTAGCTACCACATTTTTCAGTTTTAGGAAGATGACAGAGAAAACATTAGATAGAATCATGTATTGTGCACGATTTGTCCTCTTGGAACTCCCGAAGCAAAGCTTGTTGGAATCTGTTCACAGTGATATCGTGAATGTCAACAATATACACATTTTTCAAACTGCTTTCTTGTTCTTCACGAAAGAAATTCTTTACAGCTTGAACAATCATAGATGTTCCTATTTTTGTAGGGTAACTGCAAAGCAATAAATATACAATCAATGCCTATACTAAGTGATACTTGTAGTTTATATAATTTGATATAAAGCTAGTTATCATGTTTTAAATAATTTATTCATAATATGTTATTTAACAACATCCTGTTTTTATTCTACAATATCCTGTTTTATTGCTTCTTACACTTTATAACCTGTATTGCGATTAAATTTTGGAAGCTGTACTTAGTCTTTAAATAAAATGGGAAGAGGAATTCTTAAAATATTACCCTGAAATACCACAACTGATCGCTGGTAGAGATACTGAAGTTGCCTTTAAAGTAGATGATTTAAATAAAGCATTCATAATCGCTTTCTTTAGCATCTTCTTTGACTGGTCGTGATTTTCCTCTCTCCAAACAGGACTGATCACTAGAATAACATGCTTAGCTGGTAGATCACCAGGTTCTGTTATAATAGCATCAGCTTCGTCCATGCTACGAAAGTCCTTAGTATACATCAGACACTTCTTTTGCATAGTTGCACCACCTATAATAACAAATGTTAGACGAATGTCTCTGTATCGTTTAACTGTATGAAATAGATACAGACGACCAGGTGACTGTGTGTACAACTATTGCCATAAAAGATTGATTAAGTTGCTACAGGATACGCCACAAACACAAGACAATGCCTCCCCACACAGACCCCGGAAAAACAACAGTCCACAAAACAGAAGGTACTGGGGAGGTACAAGGGTAAAACACGTATGAGAACAGGGACGCAAGAGATGGCCTGACCGTCCATATAAACAACTAAGAGAATTAAGGAGGACAACAGGCGCAATTGGTGAGTGAAGTTCTGAAATTAGCGAAGATATTTTGGTTTGACAACATGAAGATACTTGTAATGGAAAAGTAAATGTTATATTCATACCCAAGGATGTTTCTGGGACAAAGTAGAAGATAAGTGAAGGTAAAAGACGGACATGTAACTTATTATATAAATATTTCTAAATGCCTACAGTCGATCCCGACATATCGTTCAGTAGTTTAATAACACTATTGCGGTTTCGTATGAAAGAAAAAATACTTAGCATATACATTTGTTTCACGATTAATGTTGTATGTGTTTTTGCAAACACAATACACAAAATGTGTTATATCACTCGCTTTGTCTCATGTGGAAACATTTCATATCGTAACGAGTAAGCATTCTTTGCAATTTCGTTTCATAGATGATGCATTGATATGTTTACAGACAAATATAAGAAAAACTAAAAACCTCTCATGCTTATAGTCTCAGCAAGTCCACTGTTTAGACGTAAATGACGATCTGATGGGCTGACCATCACATCCACGCGAAGTTCTTCTAATGGACCTAGTACAACAGAAATTGTTCGTCCACCTGCCATTTCACACGACGAATATGTTTTAAATTGACGTTGTGTAATATTGTCATTCTGATAACATAATTCAAAAGATGTAGCTCCAAAGTAACGTTTAGTACCTTCACGCTCAGAGATAGCCAATTTATCGAAATGGCTCTTCAAATTACATTTAGCTCTCACTGGTTTCTTCATCTCACCAGAAGCAAGAATTTTATTTACACTTGACCCACTTGCATGTGATGTTTCACATCCTGAATGAGTGGACACAAATGTATTTAACAATTCTACAAATCTCCTTTTAACAACATTTTTCCACTTAGAAACTTTTTCTGAACATTCTTCACAGTCATCCTGTGATGTACATCTGATCATTACATAGTTTTCACCATGTTTTACATTAGGCCAAACAACTTCTGCATCATCTTCTGCCATGCATTTGGCAATTCTCCGTCTATCAGTAGGACTGTTGGTCAAAGTTTCTATTTTCTCAGTATCATATTCATGTATTAACAGTCTGAGCACACTTTCTTCATCCGCCTGTTGACCAAATGCAACACAGTTATCGGCTTTCTTTACCCTCATTTTTGGTTTTGGTGCGACAGGTGGTTTCTGTTTACGTTCTTTCTGAACAGCCATGCTGGGTGCTGCTTTACTGTCACCTGTGTCTTCTGTCACTATATCTACACAAGGTATTAATAAAAGCAAATATATTCATTTGTATTTCTAAAGAACATTTAATTAAGTTTTATAATGATAAGAGAGAAGTGATCGTAAAGCGTTATTCAATTACTGTTCAAGTAGACACAAATATCGTGACCTCTTTATTCAAGAATGTCTGTCAATTAAACTACAATGTCATAGCTCTCAAAAAATAAATTGAACAAATTGAAGTTGTTTTTTAAATGTAAGTCTAACAAGAACCATGCATAACACTAAACGAGTCCAGGCGACAATTCGTAAAATATGGACCCCATGGAAACTTCAAGGTAAAATGTAGACTTACTATTTGCAGAATGTGTGACTATTACAATAAGGTAACACTTAAAGGCGTTGTAGCTGACGGTGTTCGAATTGACTTTGTGGATGCGGATCTAACATCTGACGCAAAACTCTTTTTCTTACGTTGATAAAAAGACTACGCTTACTCTGTTTATGGTGTCTAATTCCAATTTGCAGGCTTACGTACTATATCAGCCAAACTATGGCGTTGTTTATTTCGAAGACATTTGAGCAGTATATGCTAAATGTACACCAATGTCGATTGAAAGTTCTTATCTTCAGCCAAATACATTTGGTATTAACTAGGATATTACATTTGTATTTTAATTGTTAACTAATGCTGACAAAAATATTTAGTTAATATTACTTCATACCTTTGTACAGATCAGGATCTAACATTTCCGCTAAGTCAGACAAATCGCATCCAATCAAGGCTCTCAGAAATATGTCAAACCAGTTCGTAATACGACAAGGGAGATAAATCAGCAGAAGACTGGAAGCACGGATCGTCCCATGGTTTCTCTCCTCAGCAGTGATTTCCTGTGTATCAATATGCTGAAATACTTCATGACTTTGAAGGAATGGAAGAAGCTCTGTTGGTTTCAGGCGCCGAATTATTTCAGGGGTAAATAGTTCTAATACTTTTATATAGTTCTGATCTTTAGGGGTAAACTTCCCGTCTAATATTCCAACTATTTTTGGATATTCTGAAATAACAAAGATCAAAAGGATTAATAGTAGTTTTGATATAATAAGACTTCGAACAATTACCTCAATAGATACGATTTTTAACTTTTGAAAGGATGAATGGGTGATATGTAATAAAATGTATTACGTTTTCTACCAATCGCTTTTATTATCGAACACAACACCAGATGCTGCAACTCGAGGTCTTTGTTTTAAATGTCTTTGTTATATAGGTGAATACATTTCTACTTAATAGCAATACTTTGGTTTGTTCGAATTTGTAAAACTTTAATTACCCAAACATTCCAGGCCAGTCTGATACTATTAACGTGTTGTCTAACCAACAATATAGGTGTCAGTGTCACATGAATCTGGCATTCATTGAACGTAGAATCAATTTGTCTAGGTTTTGTCCTTGTTATAATATATAATCAATGTTCACAAACGATATTGTTCAAAAAAGAGAGAATAAGTAGCTAAAGAGAACGCCACATACATAAGACAATCCATAAAATATAATGCACTTGATGAGGTTAAAGGGTACACACGTAGAGAAACAGATGCACAAGGAATGGCTTGGCAGACCATTAGGAATAACTAGGATACTCAAAGTGGACAGTAAAGGAGGGGGTATTTAATGGATGGAAAATATCACAGGACAATTTAGATTATATTGTCATCATACTCACGCGTTTAGTAAAGAGTTTTCATTTGTAACAATACACAACAACAATTGCTTCACCTCAATACATGACTTACCTCCAGCCTCGGACAATGCATCGCGAAGCTGGACGAATCTACCCTTTTCGTTCTGTTTGTCAATTAGTATCTCTAATGCAAGACGTGTTTGTCTAATCTCATCCTTTTCAGCGCGTATTCGACTTTTCTCTTCTACAATACAGAAATATATACGTAGTTATTGGCAAGATATGGTTGTCCCCAAAGCTCATTTGCATATGTGTAATCATGCCAGTTCCTCAAACAGATGTAACTTCAATTTCTAGTTTCCCCTTTCTATGCCAAGCATTGACATGCAAAACGTTTCTGGCCTACACCGTTGTTTCACTGTCGTTAACCTTCATTAATACGTTTCTGAAAATTGGCAAGTATGGAAAAAACTAAGAAAGTATTCGCTATTAAAGTAATGCGGCTGATTTTTGCAACCTAGTCAATTCCATATTTGGCCCATGAAAGGATGACATTTAAAGTTTACGTTGTGTTATCATTTCGATCACAAGAATAAGAAATTGTTAATATTTAGAAAAAAACACCGGCGCAGGAGGGCAAAGCCACAGAATGGTACTCACGCCTATGCTTATGCACTAGATTGACATATTTTCGTGTGCTCATGTGCGACACAACGACAGAACCACGTGGTAGGAGTAAAGCACCGTAGCTAGTGTAAACTTTGTGTATCCCATTATTTCAATCAAATACACACATGTGACATACATGATTAACTTAAGAAAACATACATTGCAATGAACAAATTCCAATACTAATTATAGGACTTTTCTCTGTGTGTTATATCTTTAAAATACCATATTCAACAATCAAGCTTACCCTCGGTATACAGGAGTGGTAGGGTCGATATGTCCGTCGGTTTGATGCAATGACTGATGTAGATAAGAAAGTTTTTCAAATTCTCCTTTATCAAGTCATCTCTAGATACTGTAACTTCATCAGCTCCTGAAAGAACAAAATGGAATAAAGAGGTCGAGCAAGAAATTACACATACATAGTGCACAGCCATCCCAAAACAGCCATCCCAAAAGTACTCGGAGACATGTTAATATGTAACAATGGTATACATTTAGGCCCATTTTCCTGACAGCTAATGATTCTGAGACAGGTGTACTACTTATTAGGTCTACAGTTCAATCTCACCTATTGCAGGACTCGAACGTACGACCACTTTATCAGGAGTCAATAATTCTGTAAAACATAATCAATTTGAATATTTCAAAGTAATTGGCTTACCAATATTATTAATTGCATACCATATTATGTCATTTGCATTCAGGTTGAACAGCTTATAAGAACGGTGAGTTCCAATCTATCAATTAATCACTCAGGCATTTCGACCGGAGATGAAGTACATGCATTTACGCAATGTATATTGAGCCTTTTATTATAAATGTAGCTGTATGCATGTAAGGACACTCGATTGGCTATTTTCGGGTGTCGTTCTTCAAATAAAATAGTGTGTTGCCCCTATTTCCTTTTTTTTATGTTACGAACATCGTCTTGATGAGATAATTATGTAAACAGATACACAACAACCATTCTTTAAAGACTGCCCACTTGCATCTGTATTGGATTTCGTCAAACATATGTCTGACAAAGTGGTATTTTGGGGGTATTAATCATTTTCAGTGATGGCTCTTAGTTTTTAATTGACACTGTGACATGTTAATCTTCTTGATTAGAAGTGAACATTGACCAATTGGTTTCCGTGACCTGCATTTGTATGTATATGTAATTTTATGATTCCTCTGTCTAAATCATGAATGTCTTAGATATTGTCATGACATAAGAAAGATGAGGAAAATAAAATGACAAGCCACTATCGGATCCAGGGTGGGCGCACCCGGCGCCACCCCCCCTTAAATGTCCCCTTTCTTACATGCATGTCTGAGTATAAATACGAAAATATACTGAGATCTTTAATTATAAGATTTTCAAATAAGCGATTCTGAACTGTCGTTTTATTAAAGGCTTGAGCAAAACCGAAAATAAATACCAAAAAGTTCGCCCCCTCCCCCAAGATCAAATCCTGAATCCTGAAATAATTTTATGATTCCTCTGTCTAAAGTTCTAACTTTTCTTATTTATACCTGTTGATATGTTTTATGATAGATCGAGTTTGTTATCAGTTATAAACAAAGGTAAAATTATGAATAAAACTAGATAAATTTTAGCGAGGCAGATAACAAACACACGGAAGTAAAACAAACTTATCAACTGTGTGCCATTTGTCCATATAATACCCTCATAAGAACATCTTTTTATTATTAAACATTATTCTTTTTAAATCATGAATGTCTTAGATATTGTCATGACATAAGAAAGATGAGGAAAATAAAATGACAAGCCACTATCGGATCCAGGGTGGGCGCAGCCGGCGCCACCCCCCCCCCCCCCTTAAATGTCCCCTTTCTTACATGCATGTCTGAGTATAAATACGAAAATATACTGAGATCTTTAATTATAAGATTTTCAAATAAGCGATTCTGAATTGTCGTTTTATTAAAGGCTTGAGCAAAACCGAAAATAAATACCAAAAAGTTCGCCCCCTCCCCCAAGACCAAATCCTGAATCCGCCCCTGCAAACAGACTTTGAATCGATATAAAGATCACGTTTTGAATGTTGCATTATGTTCGGATACATAGCAACATTGAACAAAATGGTAATTTAAAACTGGGTAAACAGGACGTCATCAGTGTATAATATTAATCATATATGGCTTGTTTGTCGGTCTATATTACTAAGGTTTATTGTGGAAAAAGAAAAGATCACACAGTGACTTTGCAGAGCTATCAACGTATAGGGTAGGATTTGAGTTAAGATTCTAGAACTGTGCATGTATACATTTAATGATCGTATATTCATTTATAGATAATATGGTACTTGAATCAGATATCCAATGATATATTACTCGGGTCAAATTCAGTATATAACTACTTGGATTAGCAAGTACTCTAAACGTATACGTAGCTACCTGTCATATTGTACGCAGGGATCCCTGACCTAGACCTAAGTGATACAAGTATTATTATACGAAATTTAAACAGGCAAAACAATGACTTTTTTGTTCCTAATGATATATTTGGGATATACGATAAACAAGAAATAACTTGAAAAAAGATGATCGGCGCAATTTGAAGGATAAGACTTGGTGTGTAACATAAAACAAAATGCCGTGATATTACGATTGCTTGTTACTCCAGATCCAAAATGGATTTCGGTAAATTCACCGAAATTCAGTGGATTTCAGTAAGCTAACGTACCCTTTATCGAAAGATTAACCAATCCGCGTCAAGGTTACAACGTTGTTCGGTTGAAAAGAAATTGCCTTAGTGGGTAACGTAAGATTTGATTGGTTTACACAACACTGATATGCAAATTGCAAAACCATGTTAGCACGCCGAAAAATTGGAAAAAGTTCATAGTATGAATGAATACAGACAATCACATCTGTAATGTTTGTTCTGAAGATTTGAGAAAACCATAAACATGGCGGCTTACAGTCATTGGAGAATCAAGACTTGCACAATACAATTAAAAAGAAGACTCTGTTTAAAAGATATCTCCAGAAGTTCGTGCTGTTGAATGATCTGTTGCATACATTAAAGTTTAAATTTGAAGTTGGCTTAGTTTAAATTAAGTTATTTTCAATCAATTGTGAAACAAGTTATTACAACTTATGTCAATGACTCTCGATGACTGCTTCTTGGGTTACTACCCAATGTTCGTGCTAAAATCAGGGATTTGTGAAGTTTTGAAGCGATCAAATCCCGCTCGATGCCTGGCTCGAACTCATAACATTCGGATCTGGTGTCAGGCGTTAGACCCCTCGACCACACTATCTCCCAGTTTGTATAGTTGCCATTAAATATAAACTATAAAAATGCTATTATGAAGGTTATGACTTTGAAAAAATGAAAACTTCGTAGCTGACACATACGCCGAATAAAGAAATAATTTCATAATACAAATTCTTCATTTCTGCCGAATATTACATCTACTGTGTAATGAAACACAGTAAATAAACGTTAATGTGTAAGTGAATAATTAAGATTGTCCATGTGACAGCATCATCATAACGTTTACAACAGTTTCATGGGATTTATCATGTCATTTTCTTCCAAATAAAAAGACAGGGGACGCCGTTGGGATATGACATATAACATCGGTTGTCCCTTGTCCAGGGATTATGGGAGATGCTGCCCCCGTGAAGCCAAATGCGCTTTCTCGCTCAATCTCAATAAAAATGCACCAAATGTTGCTCAATGTATCACCATGATTAAAAGATACGTTAATTATAAGTCAATAGGATAGGAACGTGTTATTTCCGCTTCAGGAACATAATGCTGAGCAAGCTCATCAGCTGTGTGAGGAGCGAACGCCGGTTATGCCCATCCTCCTAAACAGCCTATATATAAATTAAATAGGCCAGTCACATGTTTATCGAAGCAAAGTGCAGTTGTTATGTAAATATTCATTCATATAGCCACTCCAGACACAGAAGTACAGCTGTGATATTGTCCTCTTGTTTTGTATTATTAAACTTCCGCCTTGTATATACTATTATTCACATTTAACCTCAATTGTTATAATGTTTTATAGAGCGTTCTTATTGTATTTAGTTGTAAATGAATAATATTCACAGCATAGGTCAGACAAAATAAAAGTCTAACCGGGCTCTGAGTTTTTATTGGACAGTGTGGAAACGCATAATGTTCCTTGGGATGTATACTTAAAACTGTATAAAGCTACTTGGCTAGAATAAGAACAAGACATTTTTATTATATACATAATAATTTGTATCATAATTACAAAGCCCTCTGACTGAATTTCGTCGGTGAGGGAGCGTAAAGTCAAAAAGAATGTTGATTTTGCAAATCGTGCTACCTATAATGGCCATTTTTATTTGAAATTAAAAATGTGTTCCTGATGCGATGTGGCTAAATATTCCACCAATGAAACTATGAATGACATAACTATGAACCAATTTATCAGACGAAATGTAAATATTTATAAGCTCTTGATATTCTAAACTAAACTACATGCACTTTTATCTTAAAGTATTGAATTCATTTTTTTGTATTTAGTCTACATTACATTACCTCAGTCATTCTAAGTACTTGCTATACATTAAATGGTGTTAGATGTACATTCTTTTCTCTCACCACTTCTTCAAATATCATGTTCACATGTGTATCATATATTTGATACGATGTGTTGCATATGATCATATGTGTTTTCCCTACTTTAGTTATAAATTGTTAATCCTGACTTCAAATACGATAGCTAAACTGTACAGAGGCATTTATACGAGGGTATATGTGTATCTCGATGTATACCGGTAATTTAAACATGAATTCATGATTAAATTTTGTTTAAAGAAATATTGTATAGATGACTAATTGTAAATTCGGTCGCATTCCTAGAAACTTGTGAGATATAAACAAAAGACTCATTGTTATACTTCAATCGTCTAGTGTATTGTAACATATCAAAATACACAATACATGTACATAACAAGTACATTTTACAAAGGAGACTATATATTATGTAAACAGAAAAAAACCTTATTCCTTTTTTATTAATGTGTATCGGTACTTTTAAATCAAGCACAAGCTACGTTATAAGTTTTGACATTGATGTACAATATACTTAAAATGTCGTCATACCAACATTGACCATGAACCCCTGATGTACAATAATACTAGATTGTTGTTATACCAATATTTACCTTGAATCACTGATGTACAATATTCCTAGATTGTTGTGATACCAACATTGACCATGAACCCCTGATGTACAATATTCCTAGATTGTTGTGATACCAACATTGACCATGAACCCCTGATGTACAATATTCCTAGATTGTTGTGATACCAACATTGACCATGAACCCCTGATGTACAATATTCCTAGATTGTTGTGATACCAATATTTACCCTGAACCTCTGATGTACAATATTCCTAGATTGCTGTAATACCAACATTGACCATGAACCCCTGATGTACAATATTCCTAGATTGTTGTGATACCAATATTTACCCTGAACCTCTGATGTACAATATTCCTAGATTGCTGTGATACCAACATTGACCATGAACCTATGATGTACAATATTCCTAGATTGCTGTGATACCAACATTGACCATGAACCTATGATGTACAATATTCCTAGATTGTTGTGATACCAACATTGACCATGAACCTCTGATGTACAATATTCCTAGATTGTTGTGATACCAACATTGACCATGAACCTCTGATGTACAATATTCCTAGATTGCTGTGATACCAACATTGACCATGAACCTCTGATGTACAATATTCCTAGATTGTTGTGATACCAACATTGACCATGAACCTCTGATGTACAATATTCCTAGATTGCTGTGATACCAACATTGACCATGAACCTCTGAAGTACAATATTCCTAGGTTGCTGTGATACCAACATTGACCATGAACCTCTGATGTACAATATTCTTAGATTGTTGTGATACCAACATTGACCATGAACCTCTGATGTACAATATTCCTAGATTGTTGTGATACCAACATTGACCATGAATCCCTGATGTACAATATTCCTAGATTGCTGTGATACCAACATTGACCATGAACCCCTGATGTACAATATTCCTAGATTGTTGTGATACCAACATTGACCATGAATCCCTGATGTACAATATTCCTAGATTGTTGTGATACCAACATTGACCATGAATCCCTGATGCACAATATTGTATTCCTAGATTGTTGTGATACCAACATTGACCATGAATCCCTGATGTACAATATTGTATTCCTAGATTGTTGTGATACCAACATTGACCATGATGTACAATATTCCTAGGTTGTTGTGATACCAACATTGACCATGAACCCCTGATGTACAATATTGTATTCCTAGATTGTTGTGATACCAACATTGACCATGAATCCCTGATGTACAATATTCCTAGGTTGTTGTGATACCAACATTGACCATGAATCCCTGATGTACAATATTCCTAGATTGATGTGATACCAACATGACCATGAACCTCTGATGTACAATATTCCTAGATTGCTGTGATACCAACATTGACCATGAACCCCTGATGTACAATATTCCTAGATTGTTGTGATACCAACATTGACCATGAATCCCTGATGTACAATATTCCTAGATTGTTGTGATACCAACATTGACCATGAATCCCTGATGCACAATATTGTATTCCTAGATTGTTGTGATACCAACATTGACCATGAATCCCTGATGTACAATATTGTATTCCTAGATTGTTGTGATACCAACATTGACCATGATGTACAATATTCCTAGGTTGTTGTGATACCAACATTGACCATGAACCCCTGATGTACAATATTGTATTCCTAGATTGTTGTGATACCAACATTGACCATGAATCCCTGATGTACAATATTCCTAGGTTGTTGTGATACCAACATTGACCATGAATCCCTGATGTACAATATTCCTAGATTGATGTGATACCAACATGACCATGAACCTCTGATGTACAATATTCCTAGATTGCTGTGATACCAACATTGACCATGAACCTCTGATGTACAATATTCCTAGATTGTTGTGATACCAACATTGACCATGAACCCCTGATGTACAATATTCCTAGATTGCTGTGATACCAACATTGACCATGAACCCCTGATGTACAATATTCCTAGGTTGCTGTGATACCAACATTGACCATGAACCCCTGATGTACAATATTCCTAGATTGTTGTAATACCAACATTGACCATGAACCTCTGATGTACAATATTCCTAGGTTGATGTAATAACAACATTGACCATGAACCCCTGATGTACAATATTCCTAGATTGTCGTCATACCAACATTGACCATGAACCCCTGATGTACAATAATACTAGATTGTTGTTATACCAATATTTACCTTGAATCACTGATGTACAATATTCCTAGATTGTTGTGATACCAACATTGACCATGAACCCCTGATGTACAATATTCCTAGATTGTTGTGATACCAACATTGACCATGAACCCCTGATGTACAATATTCCTAGATTGTTGTAATACCAACATTGACCATGAACCCCTGATGTACAATATTCCTAGATTGTTGTGATACCAATATTTACCCTGAACCTATGATGTACAATATTCCTAGATTGCTGTGATACCAACATTGACCATGAACCTATGATGTACAATATTCCTAGATTGTTGTGATACCAACATTGACCATGAACCTCTGATGTACAATATTCCTAGATTGTTGTGATACCAACATTGACCATGAACCTCTGATGTACAATATTCCTAGATTGTTGTGATACCAACATTGACCATGAACCTCTGATGTACAATATTCGTAGATTGCTGTGATACCAACATTGACCATGAACCTCTGATGTACAATATTCCTAGATTGTTGTGATACCAACATTGACCATGAATCCCTGATGTACAATATTCCTTGATTGCTGTGATACCAACATTGACCATGAACCTCTGATGTACAATATTCCTAGATTGCTGTGATACCAACGTTGACTATGAACCCCTGATGTACAATATTCCTAGATTGCTGTGATACCAACATTGACTATGAATCTCTGATGTACAATATTCCTAGATTGTTGTGATACCAACATTGACCATGAATCCCTGATGTACAATATTCCTAGATTGCTGTGATACCAACATTGACCATGGACCCCTGATGTACAATATTCCTAGATTATTGTGATACCAACATTGACCATGAATCCCTGATGTACAATATTCCTAGATTGTTGTAATACCAACATTGACCATGAACCTCTGATGTATAGTATTCCTAGGTTGTTGTAATACCAACATTGACCATGAACCTCTGATGTATAATATTCCTAGATTGCTGTGATACCAACATTGACCATGAACCTCTGATGTACAATATTCCTAGATTGCTGTGATACCAACGTTGACTATGAACCCCTGATGTACAATATTCCTAGATTGCTGTGATACCAACATTGACTATGAATCTCTGATGTACAATATTCCTAGATTGTTGTGATACCAACATTGACCATGAATCCCTGATGTACAATATTCCTAGATTGCTGTGATACCAACATTGACCATGGACCCCTGATGTACAATATTCCTAGATTATTGTGATACCAACATTGACCATGAATCCCTGATGTACAATATTCCTAGATTGTTGTAATACCAACATTGACCATGAACCTCTGATGTATAGTATTCCTAGGTTGTTGTAATACCAACATTGACCATGAACCTCTGATGTATAATATTCCTAGGTTGCTGTGATATCAACATTGACCATGAACCCCTGATGTACAATATTCCTAGGTTGCTGTGATATTAACATTGACCATGAACCCCTGATGTACAATATTCCTAGGTTGCTGTGATATTAACATTGACCATGAACCTTTGATGTACAATATTCTTATATTGGCGTGATACAATGATTGACCATGAACCCCTGATGTACAATATTCTTATATTGGCGTGATACAATGATTGACCTTGTACCCCTGATGTACAATATTTTTATATTGGCGTGATACAATGATTGACCTTGAACCCCTAATGTACACTATTCTTATATTGTCGTTATACAATGATTGACCTTGAACCCCTGATGTACAATTTTCTTATATTGTCGTGATACAATGATTGACAATGAACCCCTGATGTACAGTATTATTATAATGGTGTGATACAATGATTGACCTTGAACCCCTGATGTACAGTATTATTATATTGGCGTGATATAATGATTGACCTTGAACCCCTGATGTACAGTATTATTATATTGGCGTGATACAATGATTGACCTTGAACCCCTGATGTACAGTATTCTTATAATGGCGTGATACAATGATTGACCATGAATCCTTGGTGTACAATATTCCTAGTTTGTTGTGATATCATTGACCATGAACCTCCGTTATGATCAATTATGAGTTACATTAAATCGGGTGAAATTTACTCCATTAATTTTGATGTACATCATGTTCACCTTATGAAGGATAAATTTCAGTTGTCGAAAAATGAAAGTTATTCTCTTCGATCAGTTGTTAGCAAAAACATCTTGCATCCTATTTGTAAATCTTTCTATACAAAATTGACCTTCCAATACAAATCCATACATGTCAGTATGAAACATCATTTCATCTAATAAAAAAATATCAGTTCTTAGAAACATTTCCGCTCGTTGTGATTTTTGTATCAATAACATTATTATTATTATCGTTATCATTATTATTATTATCATTATTATCATTATTATCATTATTATCATTATATTATTAATATTTGCAGGTGCACATTTTCTCTTGAATCCTTGTAAGTTGCTCACATGGATTTGATTATCTTTTCTGTCACGAGGTAAGTTAAACATTATCAATTAACAATCTTGAACCGCAATTAATTTGGGTATTGTGAATTGATAACATAATACACTTGGCAAACCCGTTTTATTATCGTTGCCATTTCTTTATTTTGAATTGAATCGTTTTGATTTATTCTTCGTAGTCATTTTAGATAAACATCTGTAATATCTATTATCTGATTGCGTAAAATTGTTTTGCAACTGAGCTCTGCGGCGGAAAGACTCGAACCAAGGTAAGTTACTCGTGCAAATCATTTTACGTTGCGAATAACTAACACATTTGAAATTTTGATAGCCAGTTGACAGTCGCACTTGAAAATCATAAAATGGGCCGATTATAATTTGAAAACAGAAGTAAAGCAATCGGATTTTTGCAGGAATTTCCCCATTTCGAGGTAACTTTTGGCACATTTCAATTTAGACGTGTTATATACGATTAGGCGATACAGTTTGCTAAAATATCCTTAAATAAAAACAAATTAACAGATTCAATGTGTTACCATGGCCATCAAAATCCCCCGATCTAAATCCAATAGAGAACGTATGGGATGAGCTCGAATCCATCGAAGACCTAGCCAACCAAGCAATTTACGTGACTGAGAATTGTCATGGAATAGACAATTAGTCCTCAAAACTACTTTACAAAATTACATTATGTCAATAAGAGTATAATGCGTCGCTGTTATTCGTTCAAACGGTTGGCTCACGAGATATTGAAGAAGCACAAAGAACAATTCATGATATCATGTGAATGTTGCTCAGTTGTTAACAGTTTCAGTAATGCTTAGTTTTCATGTTTAAGTTGGTTAAATGAATACATTGATTGACTTTCATTTCCAGTTTGTCTTCTTTTACTTTGTTTTCAATTGCGTCAAAATAAAACCAGCCATTACAAAGTTATAGTGAAAAAGGTTGTCGGAGTACTTAGTGTGTATATTATATTGTATTGAGCAATATATTATGAGATATGTTTTCGCGGCATTTTCATTTTTGATTGGTACATATCAATGGTAACAGGTAATCAATTAGATTGACTTTAATTCTAAGTGATGACCATATTTTGATGTTCATCTTTACACGACAAGCACTTTTTCAATCTCGAATAACTTTTTTATTCATTAATATTTCTACACGAAAGTTTGTATATTAGCTAATGGCTATGTGTAGATGTTGAATCTCATGTATATTTTGATCGATTTAAATAACACGATGCGTTGAGTCAGGGTGTGCACACGCGCTATTAGACCCTTTCCAATCAATCAGATCATCTTTAAGAGGGAGATGCAGTTTTGATTTTTATCGCTTCTTCACATTGATTGATTTTATTTGTTCAATCTGTGGGTTTATAACAAGAAATAAATACAAATAATATGCCAGGTATCTAAGCTATATTTGTTGAAAATTTCAGCTTGATCAGACATATATTGACCAAGACACTTATAAGTTTTGTTAAGTGTATAAGACGAGTCAACGGATTTTAAAACTTAACGAGTAACGTAACGAACTAATATAGCATTTACATGTTAATAAAAATTATGTATATAGTGCTGATAGATTGACCGCGAACAGGTGCATGAACTTTCAGGACCGATCCATGCTAGTTTAGGTAAGGAAATGCATGAAGCTGTAACTGCTGTTTGGTTTACTTTTCTATCAAAACACAACATCGGCGTTTTCTCTGTCAAGCTTACTGACAAACTTACGGATATACTTATTTTGAAATGTAATGTTCCAGGTAATATATTCATACGTTCGCGGTTAATAAAATCGCACTTTACCGTGTTAGGTACTCTAAACAATATGTACTAAGTACTTACCACCAGTCCATTTGGACGTGACTGTGACAACCAGGGAACCCGACGGTGGATGCGAGGGGTGAGACCGACAAACGCGGTTTTTGTAAAACTGAACATTATGTGGAGCTATGTTGCGAAAACGACACGTAGGGGTGTCGGTACTACCTTCTTCGGGTAGGTCCTCCATTTTTCGACAATTGTCGTCTGCGTTATTTATTCCAGTAATCACATAGAACGCACACCTAAACACATTGCGTCAGTAAGAGAAATTTTAACACACCGGTATGCAGTTTACATACTGTGTACCGACTGTAACACTTTTTCCGACATAAATATGACATACACCGGTTTCGATATAATGTGTATTCCAATTATGGCTGTTTCATCCAAGGTTAGTTGTTGGTTTAACAAAACAGTGTAACAGAATGCAAAACATAATTTCATACGATAGTGTAATCAACTGTGATTATATCCTCGCGTAAATATCGCACAACGTTATGAATCGATGATTGCCAAATTGTAGTGTCATTTATAAATTAAACCTCTATTGGAAACGATCAACTGCGCGCAGGTCACATGATAAGTGAATCCGGAGAAGACAATCGTCTTACTGAAGTGGATTGAGTTGATCAGAGAAAAATGTCACATACTTAGTATTACACTATGTTACAACGAGCTGTTTACATCGCATACTTAAAAGTTGGTCGCTTTATATAACCTAGGGAATAGTTTTTAGGAAGCTACTTGAATAAGTCCTAGATAATTATATAGTGGGCGTCGCGAGATACACTGACCCAAAATGAAAACTTTACACTTTATTTGTTTGTTAGTATATAATTATGTTGTTGTAAGTGTTACACATGTGTATCACCATTTCATTGCGGATAACGATTATGCAATTGTTTTAAAAATCGCCGGTATATTCATGCGTCGAAACAGGAAAAACGTTTTCCTTACTTTGCACGTGCGCAGCAACATTGGTTTCACTTACAGGTTTTACACTGACAAGTAATCATTTGCTGCTTAGCACAGATAAAAAATATTGAATTTGTTTTCAAAATCAATTGCATTTAGTGATGCCACGTCTTTCTGAAGATCAGAGAAACCAGGCTATTAGTATGCTCCGGGCGGGGTCAATGGTAAATAACGTAGCGCGTCATTTTGGCTGCTCAAGACAGACTATTCATAATCTTGCGAACCGGTACAACACTACTGGATCTGTCAGAGATCGTGCAAGATCCGGTCGCGTACGTGCTACAACGTTACGTACTGATCGCGTTATCACGTTGTCTCACCTACGTAATCGTTTTTTACCAGCAACCATTACTGCTCGGCGTTACGGGGTTCATGCACAGACGATCATAAACCGTTAGAGACAGAACCGTGTTCCTATTCGTGCTTGTCGTCCATATACTGGACAGATTTTGACAGTTCGTCACCGAGCTGCCATACTATTATGTACACGACGTCATTTGCATTTAACGCGCAACCAGTGGCATCGATACTTTTTAGCGATGAGTCACGGTTTACTGTCAGCCATGCAGATGGCATAATACGCATCTATCGCCATAGAAATGAAAGACTTGCAGATTGTTGTATTCAGGAGAGAGACAGATTTGGTGGTGGCAGTATTATGGTCTGGATGGGATAATGGAGAATCTGAAAACTGATCTGGTCATTATCCAAGGAAATCTCAATGCTCAAGGTTATATCAATGTTTTAAACAATACAATGATACCATTCATGCAAAGTAACGGACCTGGCACTTTCCAGCATGACAATGCAATGCCCCACAAGGCGCGTATAACTACACAATTCCTTGCTCAAAATAATGTTAATGTCTTGCCTTGGCCCGCTGTATTCCCAGACGTGAACCCAATAGAACACATATGGGATGAATTGGGTTGGAGAGCCAGGTCTAAGTATCAAATTGATACCATAAATGACCTCCGAAATGCACTTGTGTTAGAATGGCAACGTATTCCAAACGCGGTCATACAACGTTACGTAAATTCAATGAGGCGACGTATTCTCCAATGCATCCGTAAAAATGGCGGTCACTCTGGTTACAGATGCTTCTTATAAAATCACCCAGTCAGTACTTTCTTTTCTCCAAATGTTAAATGATAATTTGCATTTTTCTGGAATTTTCATTTCGACCTCTCTCCGCTTAATTGTTCATAAATAATATGCATTGTCTGATTTTTTTCCCCAGTAAATTACATAAACACATTGATATCGCATTGAAACCTCAATGAAAAAAAAATTCAGCCCCGAATATACATTTATCAACAAAATATATACTTTTGAAATCGATGTAAAGTTTTCATTTTGGGTCAGTGTATGAATTCATGGCGAGTTGAGTTTCTATATCGTCTGGATAACCGCATACTTCTTTTTAATGCATTAATTCTAACCTTTCTGTTAAATGTGTCGGGTTGATTGTGCTTATGAATCGGTAAACAGCTTCTTATAAAGATGTATATACATATATAAGTCATAAACTGAGACCAGTCATATCCTTTTACCGCTGATATTAAGATAAAGTAAATTTGAGTTGGAGGTTTTTTCACCAAGCTATATATCCTGGTCTGGGTGTTAGACCAATACAGTAAAGACCACCCGGTCAATAATAAGGCCACCTCCAAATAGTTAACACAATTTCCAAGTCCATTTTCACCGTTCCGCTCTTTATTCAATTTCAATATTAAGACCACCTCGATACGAAGGCCAGTTTTCTATGGTCCCAAGGGTGGTCTTATTATTCAGGTTTCGCTTCACTTACTTTTTCTTCCGTGGTAACTGACAACTTGCTAACATGAGCCGGAACTTGAGGTCGATTGGCTTGAGATGTATTATTTTCAGGCAGGTACCACAAGCGGATTCAGAGGGGGGGGGGGGGGGTGCACCAGGCTCGCCCCCCCCCCCCCTAAAATTCCCCAATCTTACATGTATGTCTGAGTATGAATACGGAAATATACAGATATCCTTAATTATAAGATTTTCAAATAAGCGATTCTGATTTATTGTAGCATTATATTCTATCATGATGATGTTTATAAACAGTCATTGCTGTTTTATAAATCTTGAGCAAAACCCAAAAAAGTTACGCGAACCCAAAAAAGTTACGCGCCCCCTTAGACTAAATCCTTGATCCGCCCTGGGTACAGATGTCGTGTCTAACTCGTGATACACAGGTATGTGTGAGTTAGAATCCCGGATTGACCGCGAACTGCAGATTCCCTGAATTAGGTGCGAGCACTTGTAGGTTATCTATGAACCAGGCATCGGTAGCGGTCAATTAAAGTTGTTACATTGTTTCAGAGTCGAGGAAAAACAAATTAGTTTAAACTAAGTAATTTCATTACAGCTGGATCTCTGTACTAGATCAAGGACGAAGAAATCTCACCTCCAAGTCGACCAGGAAGAGGGGACTTTGAGATGCCTTATATTTGAACAGCATATTATTATTGCATTTTTATCAAATCAGTATTTTTCTTAACGCTATATTACTTGTGTTTACTTGTTCGAAGGACCCAAAAACTAGGCTTTAGGGCGTTCCTGGGCGGGTTCCGAGACGTATCTGGGCATCATTTGGATGTACGTGTAATTTAAGTATGCTATGAAATATGAGAAAGATAAGGGCTGGATGAAAAAGGGAAAACAGCTTAATCAAATATTATTTTTAATATGCTTGAAAATTATTTTGTTATTATGTGTTTTGGCTTTTAAATTGTCCGGGAAAAATCAAATAAATAGTTAAAATTTAAAAACGTTGCTAAGGAATACCCCACGTATCTCCCGTTTCCGCCCCCTCACCCCCCCCCCCCCCCTTCGTGTACGTAATTTAAAAAAACTAGGAACGCCCCTGAATATGAATATTGTAAATGGGCTTATCCAAGTAACAGTAAAATGTATTTTTATCCACTAAATTCTTTACACAACGAAACTACAATACCGTGTAAATGGGTTACCGCACGGAAACGAAGTTGGGTTTTAACTGCTAAATGCACGCCATGTTTCAATAACTGCAGTTTATTGCGTTGTACTTTTTGATTTTCAAAGGCTTTTGATCTGGCAAACTATGGATACAGATATGCTGGTATCAATGCGATCAATGCTTAATGTCGGTGTTTATTTGTCAATAGGTGATACAAATGTCAAGGTCAGGGTAATAACACTATTTACTGGTGAAGAAGTTACATTATTAAATCTTACTTAGTGAGCTAAATATATAACACCAGACAGCGTCACATTGTCGTAAGTTGTATACAATAAACCAACCTTGAGACTCGTGTAAATAATGTTGTTATGACAAAGAGTAAAACAGTGAAATAGATTTGGAAATTGTGTTTATAATTTGCAGGTGTTATTATTATTGAGGTAGTCTTATGATTGAGGTGGTCTTATTATTGAGATGGTCTTATGATTGAGGTGGTCTTATTATTGGGCTGGTATTATTAGTGAGGTGGTCTTATTATTGAGGTGGTCTTATTATTGAGGTGGTATTATTATTGAGGTGGTCTTATTATTGAGGTGGTCGTATTATTGAGGTGGTCTTATTATTGAGGTGGTCTTATTATTGAGGTGGTCTTATTGTTGAGGTGGTCTTATTATTGAGGTGGTCTTATTATTGATGTGGTCTTATTATTGAGATGGTCTTATTATTGAGGTGGTCTTATTATTGAGGTGGTCTTATTATTGAGATGGTCTTATTATTGAGGTGGTATTATTATTGAGGTGGTCTTATTATTGAGGTGGTATTATTATTGAGGTGGTCTTATTATTGAGGTGGTATTATTATTGAGGTGGTCTTATTATTGAGGTGGTATTATTATTGAGATGGTCTTATTATTGAGGTGGTCTTATTATTGAGTTGGTCTTACTATTGAGGTGGTATTATTATTGAGGTGGTCTTATTATTGAGGTGGTCGTATTATTGAGGTGGTCTTATTATTGAGGTGGTCTTATTATTGAGATGGTCTTATTATTGAGGTGGTCTTATTATTGAGGTGGTCTTATTATTGAGGTGGTCTTATTATTGAGGTGGTCTTATTATTGAGGTGGTCTTATTATTGAGGTGGTCTTTAAGTGAGTGTTTACTGTATAACCCAATGGGACAAGGCAAATGTTTACTTAGTGTCCCCTCAATCCGTCTATACCTCATATACAATACGTACTCGAATATAATCGCATCGGTTATAGGGCTAGAGAATGCAGTACACGGAGGTGAGATATGAGCTGATATTGAGGTAGTTCGAGCACCAACTGTAGTGACTATGGAGACTATGGTTGATGATGAAATCAGTCTGCCCTGCGTTCAGTTACGGCTATCAGTGGCGAACGTTTTGTATTGTTTCCCTTGCCCACCGTATCACATTGGCTGCACACGGGAACCAAATTACAAAACGTTTCGAAACGATAGGGCTGATAGCTGTAACTGAACGCAGGGCTGATCTGGTTACCTCTTCGAAATTGGAGGTTTGAATACTACATAGAGGTGTTCCGAACATTAACCATGGTTCAACCATCGATTTAGCATGGTTGAACTATATTCGATATTCGGAACACCTCTATTGGATTTTCAATCCTCCAAATTCTAAGAGTGACCAGAGTAACTAAACCATAGATAAAATAGACTGAGTCTCATCATCCAACCACAGTCACCATAGTAAGTGATCAAACTACCTCAATATGATTTGAATAACAAGTCAATTCTCTGTGCACAGATCGCCAAATTCTGTCCAATAGATCGTAAGTGAAAACATTGCAAAATAACATGACACTAACTTTTTAAACTATATATTCCTGGGCTTAATTAAGGCATTTTATTATTGAAACTCATTAGTAAACACAGAGGGGTTCGAACCCACAACTGATATATTTCTGAATAATATTTTTTCTAAATTTCTTGAAAACTGCTGTCCCAGGCATTCATGTAAGCCAAGTGGCATCTCTGTTAGTGAGACATTTAAGTAGCTAAAATTATCATAAGGGTTTTTATATTAAATATTTATAAGACCACGCACTCAATTATTTATTTTGTTTAATGATCATTGAATACAATTTACATTATGCATTTTTATGAGAGCAAACACTGAATGATTACATACGAAACAAGTAGATCGTGTCGAGGATTAAGAAGTTCGTCTGACGATGCGGAGGACTTTGTCGGGTGGGCAAAACATATAACAAAATCAAACTAATGTAGAAAATATGAAACCAGTTGAACTTTCTCTGCATAAGATGGGACTAGTACATAAAATATTCACCGTGTTAGCTATGTAGATAATATATTTAAGATTTGCCATAAACAACACGTGTTTAATGATGATAATATTGCGATATTAATGTGAAATGGAGAAAAATGTTTTACAATGATAGACAATCGAAATGAGAGGATACAAAGAACGAACAAATTTCTAGGAAGGAATTTCAAATTTCCTCCAGCATTGTTATCTGTCTGCTTTGTTACAACTAGCAGTTAATGTACGACAGTATATATAACGTTCTACAAATGAGTCAGTCCGCCCGGATAGCTCGGTAAGTCGAGTGTCACCAGGCAGATCCGTGTTCGATTTCCGGTTTGAGCAGATTATGTTCTTCCGTGACATTGGCTACAGTCATGTCCTCCACATATGGAGAAGTTGTCAGTTGCATGCAGACGAGCAAGTTAGCACTGGTTGATAATATATTTTATGAAAACTGGTTAGGTCAACTGGCCGCCGTATATCACTCAAATGTTGGTGAAAAATGGCATAAAATCCGATGAAAACAAACAAAACAAAGCTAGAAATGAGTAAATGTTGCATTATTATATCTGTTTTCAAAAATAAGTTATAAGAATTTGTTTAGTTGGGCAAAAAATAAGTTTCCAACTGGAATATTTTGATGTACAGTAAAACCTCAATAATAAGACCACCCTCGAAACCATTAAAAACAGGCCTTAATATTAGGGTGGTCTTAAAACTGAGTTTGATAAAGAGCAGAATTATCAAAATGGACTTGAAAATGGTGTACTTAATCATTAAGTACACAAGTTTCAAGTTTAAGGTGGTCTTGCTGTTGAGGTGATCTTTAAGTGAGGTTTTACTGTATATGATGATATTTATTTTAACAATATTTTTTTAGGCGAGAATCCCATTCTAGTTCAAACAGACGACTTGGTAAAATACGCCTCTGCAACATTTGAGTATCAATAGACAAATACTAGTCTGAAAAACAATGATAACGACATTTTTTCTAGAGAATAATCATGACATTCCTACAAGATAGATAGATAGATAGATAAACGTGATCAATATCAAAATAAATCCCCCGCCCTCGTATACACTATCTCTGATTGTTCATAATTTAGTTCAAATATTGCGTGTTAAATACAAGTTCTATTTGTTAACCCCGCTCCCGTTTTACAAAAATATTCATAAGGTGAATCCATTTCTTTATAATTACAATGTTATTTGATCCTTCAAAAGTTTAAAGCGAGTAACATAATTCGTTTTATGCATATATACATGATATAATACAGATACAAGCAAAGTTTGTTTAAAAATGTCCTGGTAAGTTGAATAATCATTTTATGTTTTTTCTTGAACTCAGTTGTCTAACATACACGTGATCCCTATGTCATGTATGGGACTGTTTCGATCTTTTAAGGAGTCGGTGATATGTGGAGAATATGAGTCATAATTACCGGTATACACATACAGTCTAACCTGTGTTAAAGACCACCAGCGAACAAAGACCACTATTGCAAAACCTGTCTGCAAAGACCACCAATTTTATCTCCCATCAGACCATTTTCAATGATATTTAATCTGTTAATAGAGACCACCTGTAAACAAAGACCACATTTTGCTGTTCCCATGGGTGGTCTTTACAGACAGGTTTGACTGTACTTATATTGTAGAGTGGGGGTGAAAGCAAAACTAGTCTATCCCCATTTAAATAAAGGACCTGATACACTAGTTTCGCTTTCACTAATTAACAGGTATCCAGAAATTGATCCGTATGCTCAAAACCTACATAACTCTTTCTTTGTTAATAAATTAGTCATTAAACATAATGCATAAGATATCCACTCATTTCATACAAACTCATATACACTCAGTACATTTCAAAACGCACAATTTTAGACCTGCGAAATGTTTGTAAAGCGTCATTTTATTGCATTTTGGTCCTTATTTTACATGAAAATACCCAATATTTGCAATGAATTATATCGTATATATTGCACATATTGCACAAACGTGAAATAATACAATGTACAATTATTTTCTAATATCCATATGAAAGTCCAAACAAAACTTGAGTAAATCTGTTTTGTGCGTTTTTAAATGTACTGAGAAAATTATTAACTAAACATATTTTAAATCGTACATTTTCAACAAGCTGAATGAGAAGATAAGTTGAGAGCAAACGAACCAAACATATGTTCTTCAATTGATAATATAATACATTAAGACACAATTTGGCATGATAATGGCACACTATAATAATGACACAGTAAGCAATGAGCAAATAAATACATTTGATGGATACATCGACAATTATACAACAATAATATTGTCAACATTAAAGTCACTGACATATAAGCCCATGATTGCAACAAATAGATTATACTTATTCAGTTATTCCATACATATTACGAACCTAATGACGGTCAGAAAAGAAGCAGACAAGCCCAACGTAGTATTAAATGTTGAACAACAACATCGCTTCAAAGTATAGTATCAATTTTCTCTGTAGTGAATATTTACTATACAACAACCCTCTCCACAACAGTCAAACAGCGTGTCTCTCAAAGGATGTTGCTCTAGAGAGGTTGCTCTGTAGATTTAACCTCTATATAACAACAACCTCTCCACAACAGTCAAACAGCGTCTCCCAAGGGATGTTGCTCTAGAGAGGGTTCACTGTATATTATAAAGTATTAGAACACAACGTGCAGTGTATATCAAACATAGATTATTGTGTACATGGTTGTGTAAGATTTTCCCCGTTATGATACAACGATCCTTTCCTTATACATGTAAATATCAAATTAGTCATGTCAGCCATCATGAGCAGTACTCCATCATGGAAATGAAATACGTGTTGTCGTGTAGATTGGTTATCTGGCACTCAGAATGGCCTTGAACTCTGAAAGTAAATAATTAATGTATTCAAGACTCGAACTCTTATAGTTTATTGTTAAAACATGTAAATAACTGATCATCATCAGCTGGCAACGTTGCTGAATATAGTATATACAGTAAAACCTCACTTTAAGACCACCTCGATATTAAAACCACCTCAATATTAAGATCACCTCAATATTAAGAATACCTCAATATTTAGAACACCTCAAATTTTAGAACATAATTTTCAAGACCATTTTCACATTTGCTAGTTATCAACCTCGATATTAAGACCATCTGAATAAGAAGACCAGATTTCAAGGGTCACAAGGGTGGTCTTATAATTGAGGTTTTATTGTATATATATTTACATATTTTTTTATATATCTAGTATAATTATATACTGCTCAAACGAGCTACCAGCCATGTTGTATTTTGCTATGGGATTTACAACCTCTTCTGTAAGTGACGTCATTTCAAGAAAATTTCACATGTGATATTACTATGTACAAGCAGGAAAGAATATTTACTCCATGTAGTCACTTTGTTTTCATATTGCCTAATGTGGCAAATATTGCTTACTGTCAGTACATGTGATGTCACATGTGACGTTTTCTGGAAATGACGTCACTTATAGAAGAGGTTTGAAATCGTACAGCGCTCACATTATGAAAAGGTGCTCTGAACGATAAGCGTGAGTTGGACACAATTACATCGAGAACTTAAAGTAGTTCAATTGATTTGAATCAGAAATGTTACAGCTTACTGCAATCAAGATCAACACAAGATGTGTCCAGTTACTGATTAGAAATACAGTCGGACCTCGTTCATACGAATACATCGGAAATTTTTTGATACGAATAATACATGGTTTTGAATAGCCAATTTCAATCCGACGTGCCTAATGAGATACATCCGGACCTGATATGTATTCGGATGATCCCATGTATTCGGATGATCCCATGTATTCGGATAGAATGTTGTCGATTAAACGAGGTTCGACTGTCAAAGCAATAGTGAATTATCGCCAACAGACAGCAATTTATGTTGCGATGAAACAAAATGCAAACTCCCTAAAAACAAATGTATTCCTTTATTGGTGTGTAACTTGCCTTTGTAGTCCACTTTCCCATCTCTGTTAATATCTGCCTCATGAATCATCTTTTGAGCTTCGGACTAAAAGTAAAACAATGAAATTGATGACAATCGTTAGACTTAATTCACAGATCTTGAAAGGCATTTTCCTGTTGATTAAAGATATATCCAGCTCATCTGAACATAAAATGTTTGAATTGGCTTCATCCAGTATTGTTGTAAAATTGGCTACAACATCTCTAATTATAACAATTGCAATATATCACCGACTGAAAACATTTTTTTACAATAATACTATCAGACAAATCTTGTAATATAACCTGATTGTTAAAAAAATGGAAGTTCTTTTTAAATTTCATGATGTTCAAACATCTTTCTTCAACAAATACGGGTCAATACATTATGAGTTTATTCTTTGTTAATGCATGTTTTAACTATAGGATTTATATTTTTCATGATTGTTTGGGTAAGCAAATTAACAAAAATTGAGCTTAATATTACTTTAACATTGATGTTTATGAAAGAGGAATCGGTAATGATATTAAAATGGGGAAAAGGCCTCGTGCGTCTTTAACGATCGTTTTGTAGTAGATTTGAAAAGATTTGACTCATAATTTGAGATATTGGATACTGTTCATATCATCTTATCAGTTCAGTCAACTACTGTAACACTCGATTGATTTGTCCGCCTACGCAGAATATCTCGAGAATTGTTTCCGCCTTAAAAATGATGAGTGGACAAAAAAGAGCAGAAAGAGTTTCATTCGTAGGGGATTGTGTCCAACACCTCCACCACCGTTATCAACAACAGAAATCTCACGCGCATGATCAAACAAACATGCGCGTTGAGACTGATAATAGCTAGTTACGTAAATATATCACACTTGATAGGGATATACAAGCCGGACTTTTAATTCACTTCCGGGATACAAGATCTATCAACATTTATATATATTTACAATTTCAACCATAACAGATACGAGCAGGAAATCGCCAATTAATTCAAAGGAAATGGAAAATTATTCTGATATCAACAATGTCAATTTCATTATGCTGACTAAACACAGCTGGGAGGCCAATCAAGGCGTGAACGAATATCGATCCAGTATTGATTTTTTATCCGTAACGCGTTCCCCGCGATCGATGTCTAAGGGAGACAATTCAATTAGTCTCGCAACTTGGAGAATCAAGGATAATCAAGGGAGACTATCAAGTAAAATTCTTAAACATTTCTGGCAATGAATATTCTAAGCATCGACCTTTGTTTGCTTAATGTAACATGCAGTCAAGGGAGGTAACTGAGGTAAATTGATAATTCACAATCATTTGGATTGCGTCCTTGGATAAAATACAAAATATACAATTGAACATGTCGCTTTATTTGAGGAGACATCTCACGCATATAAAAAAAGACTTACACAGAGGTTGCGACCGTCGAGAGACCATTTGAGCAATGAAAAATTGCCCAGAACCCTCAACGATCTTTCAATGAGGAGCGCTTAACGGTCTCTCAAGGAGCGCCAAAGGAGCGCTCAACGGTCTCTCAAGGAGCGCCAAAGGAGCGCTCAACGGTCTCTCAAGGAGCACCAAAGGAGCGCTCAACGGTCTCTCAAGGAGCGCCAAAGGAGCGCTCAACGGTCTTATCGATCTCCCAATTATCTCTCAGGAATCTTTCAATGGACGCCAATTTTTACCACCCCGAAAGTTATGATGTCTGAGAGATCAGTGAGGGATCGTTGAGCGTCCGATGAAAGACCAATGGAGTTCATTGGTTGACCTCGGCGGAGACTACTGAGAGACCATTCGGAGATCAATTTCCACTTGAGAGAATGATTTTAATGTGCAGAAATGGGACACATTATTCGTATATGAATAGGATAATATATTTGTACATTTTACAACATGGTCAATAACCATTTCCCTCATCTTTATGTTCTCTGGATTTATAGTTTACTTTGACTTAGAAACCACAGATGTCATCAGAGATGGCACCAAATTGACAACTGTTTAGGTAATAACTAACAGTCATCTATGTGTCATATATTCTTGCGTTCTCTGACGCGCAAGTAAGTATGGTTTTCTATGATGGCACATTTCTGCAACCAGTTTACTACATAATTAACTAGAAAATTATGTGGTTATCACGTTACTTAACTAGTTACCCACATTATTAACTAGAACATTATATTGTTAACTTTAGATACTTATCGCATTAACCACTTAACACTTATCCAAAAAGTATGTAGCTAATGCGTTACATATCTAGTAAACGTGATAACTGACTAGAAAATAATGTAGTTAACGAGATATTTATCGCTTTAACTACTTAACACTTTTCTGAAATAGATTGACCGTTCTGAAAACCTAGGGGGTGGTGAAGTGGGTAAGTGGTGGCAGTTGTGGGCAATATCAGACATTTTTTCGTATAAAGATATTTATCTGTTATGAAAAGGTATCACGATAATTATCTAGTTAACCTCATTAGTATCTAGTTAATTAAGTAGTTATCTAGTTTCTATAACGTGATAACCACATGATTTGTTAAGTAAGTATGTACTTAACTGGTGGCAGAAGTATACCACCATAGTTTTCGAGTTGATGCCATTGAGACAAACAATATTTGATACATGTGCATAGGTGATACAAGAAGCACTAGTGATCGCGACCAAACAGAAGAATTTGCGAACATGATAAAGTACGGAAGCCGGGAAAGGACTTTACCTTAGTTATATGTTCTCCAAGTTTACGTAACATTTCATAGAGTTCATCCGCACAGATAAAGCCGTCATCGTTCTCATCAAATATACAGAATACTTCATACAGTTCTTGTTCAGGATCGATTGTTAACTTGGCAGAAAATATCTTCACAAATTCATCAAAATCTATGGTTCCTGATTCTGAAATAGAGAAGAAGTCTCCGCTGTACAAACTCCTGACAGTGCTTATTGGTCATTTCCCTATCTGTACATTATCAAGGTCATGCCGTTTCGGTTTGTATGTTTGTTTGTTAAGTGTCCGAGTGCGCCTAGGTTTTCAACTATTTGAACCAAAAAAAGTTTTAAAAATTCGCCAAGGGAAGTAACCGATGTGTTGTATATACATTATTATGTCTTTGTAAATATTTTTCGGCGCAGCCATACTAACATGGTTTTGCTATAAGTCTACGAGTTTCAAGCTGAAGTATTTAGCTATGAATATACACATATCGTTTCATCACAACTTGATTCTAATAATTACAGTGAAACCTCTATAATAAGACCTCGATCTTATTTGTAATGTGGCCTACCAAGAGTATCGAGTTACGAGAGAAAAAAGAAAAAAACTGTACCATTCAAATATGATCTTATTGATGCTGTCTGAGTTTCGAGGTGGTTTTTAACTGAAGTTTTACTGTAATTAAAGTCTCAATTATAATGTGGTTGTTAGTTTCTTGATTGTGTATGCGTATTCATTATAAACAGGTGTTCACTTACTGTCTAAATCTACGGATCGAATTAAAGCTTGTACTTCTAAGACAGTTGGTCGTTGTCCAAGGGCATAAAGTACCGCCCCTAACTCCTCCTTGCTTATCATTCCATCTCGATTCTTATCAAACAAAACAAATGCTTCCTGGAGTTCTACAAGACATAAAGATCAAACTGATAGATGAACACGATATACTTAATACCAGATGTCAGTAGTGGAATTATAAACAAGCAGGGGTGTAGATTCATATAGGTCGTGTCCGCCGAGGGCTCCATTTTATATATATATAGTTTTGGCCATTTTATTTGTTCGACTTTTATATATATATCTATGATATATAATTAATGTTTTGATGTTATTGTATGCATATTTATCGGAACGAAATACACACCAAAACGCATCTCCGAAGATCTAGCAACAAAAAAATGGACCCCCCGAAACCCCTTCCTCTAAAACTAGGCCTACACATCAATTCCAGCTAAGCTACGCCCCTAATAAGGATAAGCATTAGAAACAACTCAACACAATTGCAAACTGGATAGTAACCGGAGGCTAACACATGGATGTATGGCAATATCATTAGACAAACCTTGAGAAGACATATTTTAGAATTATCCTTCAAGAAATTAGTATACAACTCATTTCCCGAAATATCAAATTTATCTGGCTAGAAAGCACTACCTAGTTTAACTAGGGGACTCGAGGGATAAACAAGTATTTGTAAGTTGGTTCCCGATAATAATTCCATAATTATACGTTTTATTAATTAACACTCTGGCTTCAATAGTATTGTAACTCTCAACAAACGGTCTATGAGTAGTAGTTATCTTTATCTACATCTCATCTTTGTTTATACCTTATTTACAATAAATATAGAACACAATAGCAAATATCAAAGGTACAATACCACTCCATAGTGTAGTTATATCAGAGATGCACAAAAATCATATCACAAAATTCTTGTCATTATCACTGCATATATGATATGAAACTGAAATAACCCTACTAATCTGGTAATATATATATTCCTCTAAAAACAATAATAAAACACTGAACGAAACACTTTAGCAGGGTTAGTCCAGGTGATATAAAAAGTATTTATCTGTAAACAGAATAATTAAAGAAAAATAATTTTAATTTATTTATTTTACATCAAGTGTGATACAAGTTCTTATTACTTATACTAATCACTCTCGATGACTTCTTCCTGGCTACCAACCAGTACTCGCGCCAAATTTAGGGATTGTGAAGTTCGTGATCAAACCACGCTCATCGCGGGGCTCGACCTCATGACCTTCGGATAAGGAGTCAGACGCTCTACCCCTCGACCACTGAATGTCATTTATAAGTCTACAAGTATTTAACAGACATTGAAATGAAAACATTGAAACAATACCTAGCAGCCTGTCATCTGACAGACTAGATTTTCTTTCACCGACATCAACTTCCTTTGCTTTTACCGCCGTAACATGGATTCTCTTCTTCTCTTTTTTAGTTGTATCTGAAGGAGCACAACCACTCTTGCTCTCTTTGACATTATCGTTACCGGAGTTTGCTTCTGCGTCTGCAGCAGACTTTGCAGCAGCCTTTGATGCAGCTTTAGACGCGTCGTCTCCACCATGAAACTTTTTCCTTAACAATCTGAATGCTTCCTGAAAAAGCGAATACAGAATTCAGTACTATGACGCATAAACTACATAGTCATTTTATACCCATAATAATAATAATAATAGTAATAATAGTAATAATAGTAATAATAGTAATAATAGTAATAATAGTAATAATAGTAATAATAGTAATAATAGTAATAATAGTAAACTTCATTTATTGAAGGTAACTCATTAAGATATGCACATAAAAACATACATAAACTTATCTAACAAGAGGCCTTCATACATGTATAAATCCTTACATTAGAATAACTTAACCCTAGCACCTCCTGGGTGCCCAATATGTTTTCCCATGGGGTCTGTGAGGGGAGGCATTGTATTGTACATGCCGCGTTCGCTGTAATAATTGAATCTCTTTCATACATATTGTTACTGCAGATTTTGAAAATGAGTTGTTATGATTTATTGATTTAGCATTACAATAATGCTTATTCTTTATGTTTTCTCTTTCTTGTTGTAATGATTGATGCATGTATGAAGTTAGCCTAGTGTTATGCTAAGTGTTATGTTTTATGTTTCAGAGAACTTCTGTATGAAGACATTAACATTCCACCTGAGGAAACAAGTGAACAATCTAACCATGGTAATATCTCAGTAATGCGGGTCTAGCCCTTTTTAAATGTGAGTTTCAGATTAAAGGTAGATTGTTTTAATTTTGTCAAAAAAATGCTAAGTCGTAGATATGTGATTATTGGTGGCAAATGCCTTCAAACTCTTAAATGTAGCTGTATTCTACAACTATCCAATGTCCTGTTTCTTACATATTTCCCAAATTCACATAAACAATAAAAGAGAGAGAATAAGTAGCTACAGGGAATGCCACATACATAAGACAGTGCCCTCCCCCCCCCCCACGCAGACCTCCGGGAAATCAACAATCCACAAAACACAAGGCACTTGAGGAGGTTAAATGGTACATAAGTTAAGGAACAGAGGCACAAGGAATGGCCTGGCAGACCATAAGGAATAACTAGGAGAATCAAAGTGGACAGAGAATGAGGGGGGGATTAATGGATGGAAAAGTTCACAGGACAAGTCAAGACAGCTTGCAGCAATAGGCCGAAACACTAAATATAAAGTGACAGAATTGCACAGGGGAAAAGGAAATACAAAACACAAACAGAAATAATAACAATACAGCGAATTACAGCCTTGGAACTGTCAGTAAAAATACAATAGAGTCCGACACAGGTATTTTCTATCCTGACCTACGCACCGAGTAAGTACTAGCATAGAAAATACCTGTACCAGACTCGTGTTTTGTAGTTCCTGCAAACTTTTAAGATAAGTTATAATGCAATGTTGTAGAGCACGTCTGTAGGAAGGCAATAACACGCCATGTTCTAATAATTATTATTTAGCTTTTTTTATAAAAATGAGATCTATCTTTAATTTAATTAAGTACATGTAGGTGAAACGTGAGTTTTGTTTTGAATAATACAAACATGTGACTAGTTCAATGTTAAGTTAACAGTGTGTATAAAATGGCTTGAGATGAATTTAGTAGAATTCTATCGTATTTCACTAATGAAATTTCACGGTGCTTCTGATAACAATGTCCTGATTGTTGATTATTTCGCCGATGTTACATATGTAGCAATACACTTTGTACGAATGTTCGATGCCGAAATAAAAGTATTGTATCTAAAATACATTACTCAAATTTTCACACCCATTCAAATTCCATTTATTTCTCTTTCTTCTGTTGCAACAAGTCATTATGTTGCTAAAAAAAGTTAGATACGTAAAATGTGAATTGCTTGTAATATACGTTTGTTAGAATTAAGGCCATACCAATATGGATATATGTTAAGTATCCTTTGGTGAGGAGGTTTTCGGCAGATTGATCGAAAAAATCATAGAATGGCAAAGAAACCAACAATAATGTTGTGTAACATAATTAACGATAATGGTCGATTCAGTCGATAACAATGTGTCTGGTAACCAATGACCAGGGCTGAAAAAGTCATTAAATCTAGTCATTTACTTGGTATTTTGTGTTATTTTTGTTACTATTTGTTTGTAGTTTATGTATTGCAATGAATAAATTACCTGGACAATTGCATTTCAAAATAGGTGTATTGAACTGTTCGTGTGTGTCCATAAGATTAACGGAGAAAAAACCGCGGATGTGTTTTGATAGAAAAGTAAACCAAACAGAAGATACAGTTTTACTCACAAGTATATTTCCTTACCTAAATTGACATGGATCGGTCCTGAAAATGCATACACCTGTTCGCGGTCAATCTAACAGCACTATACACCAGTCTCTTGTTTGATAATTTCAGGTTTTTATTCCAATTATAATTCTAATTTAGCCCGCCCGTTTATCGCAGTCGGTCACAACTAGAGCGCTCCTAGTTAAGAGGTGGTGGGTTCGAAACCCGAGCGATGCGTATGTTCTTCCCTGACAATTTGTCTGAAGATATTTATCCTCCACCTCTGAACTCTGATTTAAGTGGGGATCGAAGTTGTCAGTTGCTTGAAGAGGAACAGGTTAGTACTGGCAGGTGACCAAGGAGCACTAGTTAGGTCAACTGACCACCGTATAAAACTGGAATACTGACGAGAAAAGGCGTAAAACCCGAAACAAACAAGAATTCTATTTTTTCAAGCGGTATATCTGAATATGTATGAAAGACGAATCGCTGAGCAAAGAACACATGGACATGAACTCGGTGAAAGTAAGATGATCGGAAAACAAAGGAATTAGACGAAATGAATACGGCTCTTCAACATTAGCGAAGATATCGTTTACTCGTACATCATCACATTCAACAAACGTAGAAACTGCAACTGATAGTGTAACATAAATCAAATGCTTTCTCAAACAGCAATAATTATACTCCAAATACATTACGCCACAGACATTGATAATTTAATAAAGGCATCATATACATATTTCAAAGTAATGTCTGATTGTCTGCCAATCTTATCACAGCAGATATTTGTTTTATACAGATAACATGCGGTGTATGAGATAGTTTATGGCTCAGGTATCGCTCGGTTAGACAATTTTGTACGAGAGAAAATAAAGAGCTTGTATTTAAACAGATTCCAGAAATATACTTGACGCCATTAAAAACGCAACTATTTGAACTCGGCGTCATTTTGTAGTATCAACAGTCAAAAGCGTGTTACAGTTATCTATGTGTTAACTCTTGTTCAAAACTTTATTAAACCCTATACCAATTATTTCTTATTATATTGTTGATTAATTTTATAAAATTATGCTTGAGAAATAAAGAATATCTTTGCCTTTGTAATGTCACTTTATCTATATGCACACTTTTTGGTTGCGTTTTTAATGGCGTTAAGTATATAGTTCATGGATAAATATTGTATTATCTTCACAAAACACATTAATTTCTGTATTAGAGATAGCCTTATTCATTTGGGCTTACCAGATTAGCTCATATTTATCATATATTCTAACGTTGTCATTCCCTTGGAAACAGTGACCTGTCGAACGTTAACACACTGTCCTAAACGGGCAAACCCTGAGCAAAACATTTGCCTATCACATAGTTCATTTTCAATAATAAAATAATCTCGTGTTCCATCAACAAAATCGAACTACAATATTTCTCTCTTTATGTGCATAAAAGATCATGTTTTAAGCGTTTATCGGATACATAGATCTAAGATAGCCCGATGCTACATGTTAATGTCCGATACCAGTTATCAATCGGTGATCATCGGAAAATTTACGACCACTTACGGAAACTATCGACAGACAAATTGACTGCTGACCTGAGTAGGCCCATCGATATCGATCTGCATCTACAGTCCTACAAAATGGTCTAATATTTCCCATTTTCTCCTACTGTCTACTGCATTTACCTGATGAGCGATATTGTTGTGCATGATAAAGGGTTTTTGCGGGCGTTTTGTTCATGTTTACCTTATGAAAACCACGTGAAATTACCTGCTTTATGTTTGAGTTATTATTAGAAGAAGGAAAACAACTCCTAAATCATAAGTTTTTGAACGTACGACCCTATTATTGGGACTAGTCCAGTTAAGGACTGGGCCGAGTTTTGTGGAATATTCTGTAATAATACAGATGAAATGTCATGTTTTCTTGTACGAGTACATATCAAAATATTCTTGGACAAATATTCTTATTATAACCTGAAAAATATTGAACGTTTAAATACATAAATACCTACTATGTACGCAGCATGACTTATATATTCATTACCCGTGGAACTAATTTACTCATTTTACAGATGTTTCTGTGAATTAAATAATTGTAAAGAATGTACAGTAAATATAATTGATGATTGATATATGATGTATTTATGAACACAGGGGCGTACCTGGGTGGTTTTGACGTGTACGCCAAGTGTGAGCATCGTAGGTGCGAAACGAGCAGCAAGGCTGCGAATAGGGGTAGGTAAGGGAGGGGCCTCCCTTCCGCGGGTGTGGGTTAGGGGTCTGTCCCAAGAAAAGTTTGAAAATTGGAAGGCAGATGGTGCGTTTTCATGCTATATTTCAGTGTTAATATGGCATTTTCTTTGTCATTAGCATACTACTTAAATTACAGTGTCAAAGAACTGATATATTCGGGCGAATTTGCCCATAACGCCATCCCTCCTTAGCCTTCAGTTTATATTGCATTTTTGAAACTTTCATTTTTTCACTTTTTCTGACGAGTTGTACGTATTGGCGTACGTTCGTATGCCTGGATACGCGCCTGTATCAAAACATTTAATGTAAGATCAAATAAGAGTTTAGTTTCTAAATGGTGTGTAAGCATATCCGACGTTCTTTGTCCAGTACGAAAGACCGGTGGTGACATTCACACTTATTTCGTTCCTAGAAAATGATTGAAATTTTTCGTATGTAAGTTACGGAATCCTGTTTCCGCCATCATGTTGTCGACTACCTGTTTAGTCGACAAATTGGTGGCGGAAACAGGATTCCGTAGTAAGTACATCGTATTATCGCTGGTGTGCTTCGTGAGCTGTAACATGTGTTAACACTTTGCGCTTTTATTCTATTAACAGAATGTTACTTCGCATAAAATTTTCAGCATCGATAGATTTGAACAATGCGTATATTATTCTCTACCACTCTTATCACTTTGTTCGGCGTCTGTGTATTTTACAGACAGCCCTCGTACATGAATGTTTACTTCAAACTTCCTGTGTTAACCTGAACGTCGTGTACACCACCAGAAACAAAGTTTCGACATAACCATTGTACATGTGAATAACTCAAATTCGGTAAAGAAATTATCGTGTTTTACCTAAAAACCCATTATAGGGGTGTTGTTTACAACTTATTCATCCGTTCATAATTGAAAATACTATTTAAACAACCTTCCCACCCTATACCCAATATAATGGATAAATCGATTTGAAAGCCTTATCGAATTGGGTTTATACAAAATAAATATGTATGTATAGTCCTACTAACAACAACAACATCGGCATTAGGGGTATCATAGGTCTAATAGACGTGTAGAACGCTGAACTGTAGGTGAAAGTTACTCCTACACACAGAAACACGTTTACCAACATTGATAATTGGCTAGCTAGGCGGATATAAGAGATTAATGCCTGAGGGAATTCCGTACGAATCATGAAAATAACTTACCATTTCAGCGATATATCATAGTCCGTTTGTTCACTAAGAAATCTCTACTGATGAATAACTTAAACGTAGTTTACATTCTGTTTAGATTTGTGTAAAATTATGAACATTCAACAATTCGTCTGTTTATCCATCCCATACGCTAGAATTCACAGAGATGTACGGTTCTTAACTGGTTCCATTACCTCTGTATTTACAATGAAAAGGGCCGGTCAATAAATTTCAGGGGGAAAACCCCAGCTTATAACTCAATGTGCAGTCTGATACTGTGTACATGTAATATAAAATATTTCGAATGAAGTCTGTTAGCATATTATAGAAGTTTGATTTACGACAAATAATTAATTCGAAAACTCATAGTCGGCATCGCAGTCAAGAAGTTGTCGATAACTGCGTATTTGTTATACTGTTTACTTAGTAATCAACCCTCGATGAGAGTTTTTCGCTGTTAGCACTATCATATGGACGTTGCATGCCAAACTAAACAGAAACAGGCATGTACAACCAGCGATATGGAGCTCTTCATCTAATGTTTATATTAATGTTTTCATTCGAGAAGTTTTTTTTGGAATATGATAATCTGAATTTGCATTACTGCACACCCCCCTCTCACTACTTAGTCTTAGATAAAGTTTGTAAACATCTCAGAAATATAGCACCGTCTATATTATTACTCATTGCTGATATGCCTGCAGGCTGTATGTCAGGTACGGCTATTAATATCGAAGCATCTGCAACATATGCACTGTGATACTTGAATGGTGGATACAATCGTTTTGTTGTGGAAGGAGCTTTATCATGATTGAGATTTATCCCGGCATGTAGGAAACAGGACAGCATTTATACCAGCGAGAATGGCTTATCCACTGGCGTATGAGCGACTTCAGTTTCAGTTGGCTGCACCTTTTCTAATACGATATTAGCCGTTGATCTCCGATTAGGGTTGTGGGTGGTGTATTTTTGGTACGAAGAGAGCCCTAAACAGGGACGTAGATTCCTATAGGTCGTGCAGGCTGCGACCTACACTTATTTCGATCAATCGAAAAAAATAAAATGGCAATAACTGCTATAAGATAGTTAATGTAGGTTTTTGATGTTATTATAAGCATATTTACCGAAACGAAATATACAAAAACAATTCTGGGGACCATGACCTCGAACCCCTAAAACTAGGCCTACACATCAATTTCAGCTAAGCTACTCCCCTGTGAAGTCCCAAGTTATATGTATAGTGATAATCAGGAACGTAGGGAACGGAACTTCACATATGCAACTAGTCCCCGGAAACCGCCTAGATTTGAATGTCGCCGCTCAAAACGAAATGAAAGGATTCTAATCAGTGCAGCAAATAGTTCATGTTGTATTTTAGTAAACAGAGTGAAAAACGTAACAGAAAAATAAATCCCAGTAAAGGGGCTAATGTCCGCATGTGCAAAGTAATAAAGGGGCAAATGTCCGCATGTGCAAAGTAATAAAGGGGCAAATGTCCGCATGTGCAATATAATAAAGGGGCAAATGTCCGCATGTGCAAAGTAATAAAGGGGCTAATGTCCGCATGTGCAAAGTAATAAAGGGGCAAATGTCCGCATGTGCAATATAATAAAGGGGCAAATGTCCGCATGTGCAAAGTAATAAAGGGGCAAATGTCCGCATGTGCAAAGTAATAAAGGGGCAAATGTCCGCATGTGCAAAGTAATAAAGGGGCAAATGTCCGCATGTGCAATATAATAAAGGGGCAAATGTCCGCATGTGCAAAGTAATAAAGGGGCAAATGTCCGCATGTGCAATATAATAAAGGGGCAAATGTCCGCATGTGCAATATAATAAAGGGGCAAATGTCCGCATGTGCAATATAATAAAGGGACAAATGTCCGCATGTGCAATATAATAAAGGGGCAAATGTCCGCATGTGCAATATAATAAAGGGGCAAATGTCCGCATGTGCAATATAATAAAGGGGCAAATGTTCGCATGTGCAATATAATAAAGGGGCAAATGTCCGCATGTGCAATATAACAAAGGGGCAAATGTCCGCATGTGCAATATCATGAAGGGGCTAATGTCCGCCTATGCAAACTTGTCCTAGGGGCTTATGTCCGTCTACCAGGACGAAGCATACTAACCAGGTGACAAGTATATATTGTGGCAAATGAGTTCGTTAATGGCATGTATCATCGCCATGCAGTGTTTCAAAAGTTCTGAATATGCGTTGACGTGGGACTATTTAATTACCACCGAATGTTATTACATTTGTTTATATAATTAAATACGACATGTGGTAATTAACTCATTTGTTCTTTTTGAACCTTGTGGATAACACATATGTTGCACTTCTGTTTTGTGAACTATTGCATGTATTGTTTTCGTGATTTCGCATTTACTAATGATGAGGATATATATCGTTGTTTATATTGCTTTCATGTACCTTAATGAATACATTCAAATGCGACTGAACTGTTTTAAAATATATCCCTAACAGTCCCGTGTCTTTTTACAAAATTACACTAATGTATGAATACATGTAATAACTTACAAGCAGCAAACAAATTTTCGGAAAATATCATTTTAAAAGTGATGGATTTTGCGCCTGTGAAAGGTGATTTCCTAAATTGTTTCTCATCCGAAGGGGATACCCTTCCCCCACCCACCCCAGACGCGGCCCCAATGCTCAATACCTTCCTACGTGCATGTGAGCACACCCAAAACTGTAAACAAACTCATGTGTATTAATACATTGCTTTAAAACCCACCTGAACTCCATAGAAACAGCTAATTAGTTCACAAACCACTTTAGCAGGTCACCTTTTCAACATTTCATTTTATTGAAACGTTTATGATATTATTTCGTTCGGTGAACTTTGGAACTACTTCGTCGCGTTGTAATTAGGATGATGACGTTTTTGACTTGTTACCGGCTTTCAGCCTTGTTTCTGTTTTGAAAACTAGAACCAATTGTTGTATGCCTCTCAAATTGCCACTACTATTTGCTAGTTTGTCCATATTACCGAATTATAAGAATTGAATGTTTACCGAAATATTATTGCCACTGGCCAAATGTGCATAAATTCAAATTATTATTGAATTCGTCACAATGTAGTTTACTAAACAAATTAGCAAAATATTTTTTCTTGGCAAACCTTTATAGAGGATAATTATATTATACGATTTTTTATTCATTTCTCCATTACAAGACAGCTCTATGTCAATAATAGTAATATATATTATTATATGTTGTCCACACTCAGTTTAGTTGTTTTTTAGTTTTAATTTTAATTTTTTTCCTCGATTTCTTACAACTTATACAAATCACTCTAGATGACCGCTTCATGGCTACCAACCAGTACTCGCACCAAATTTAGGGATTGTGAAGTTTGTGATCAAACCCCGCTCATCGTGGGACCCGAACTCACGACCTTCGGATCAGGAGATCCCAATCGAAGCAGGACATAGACCTACATAATTCACCTTTCGTTCAATGAATTTCACAGCTAATCAATTCATCTCTCAGAATCAGTAACGCCAGACATTAAAAAAACATTTCACCCATTAACTATGAGAATACATTTTTGTATAAAGATAAATGACGAATCACCTTGGTTGTATCGGATTTACCCCACTTCAATCGGTCAATAAGGAAACGACGATATCCTGTAGTTCGAACGAAAAATATGAATTACAGAAGCATTTGTATACTGAAGGATCGAGATGTAAAAAAATTAAGAATATTGTACGATTTAAAATGTTCTGTGATATCTATAGCCAGAAAACTTTTTTTCAATCATTCTTCAAAAATATATACATTGTACATGTATATATATTATTCTGGTAACCTAATGAAGTTGTTTGACATTTTTATTTTGACGACCAGATCAATGCGTGTTACATCAAAGCTGATGTTTTAATTACAAATAAGTATACTGTATCAAAATATTTTTTTTAACTCATTCCCAACACAAAATATCGAATCAGCATCAAGATGCCACCTGGCTCCATCCGGCATTTCTTTGCTGTCATCATACACTAATTTGCACAATGTATAGTCAATGAACAAAACAAGAAAAGCGGTTACACTATTCATATAATTATATTCATTTTACACCAGTCTCATTTGTTAGGACACTCAAGTCTGGTACTGATATTTCATTTTGTGATTGCTTTTGGAATTGGACGAAGGTAAGACTCATTCAGCTATTTTTACAATACAATGAATGATGAAGTTGTTGTTGCTGGTGATGTTGTTTTTGTTGTTGCTGGTGATGTTGTTTTTGTTGTTGCTGGTGATGTTGTTTTTGTTGTTGCTGGTGATGTTGTTTTTGTTGTTGCTGGTGATGTTGTTTTTGTTGTTGCTGGTGATGTTGTTTTTGTTGTTGCTGGTGATGTTGTTTTTGTTGTTGCTGGTGATGTTGTTTTTGTTGTTGCTTTTGTTGTAACTGTAGATGGTGTTGTTACTGTTGATGATATTGTAATTAATATATATAGGATTTATTATACCCTGACAAAATGGACTAGAATTATTGTATTGTACCTTAATGGTCCGAAGATTATGACGATAGAAGTCTCCGTAATTATTAAATTAAAATGTTAATTGGTATTTTTCAAAACTTTTTTTACACGTTTAGATGAATGATAGATTTCAGAAGTCGTGTTGATCATTTGACAATCAAGCCGGCTTCTAATATATACATAAATTCTTTTAATTAAAAGACATTGTCTATAGAAGCGGAACCACCATCGTGCATTTAATAACTTTTAAAAATAGGAAGATTTTTGCCATGGATTATTCGTTTAAACACGTGACTAACCAGCGAATATTCGTTTTGAGGTTTTATTATTTTAATATGTTTTTTCACACTGATAAAAAGACGTAGCATTAATACCAAAAAAAACTTAAGTGTACGTTGTTGGAATCAGTATATTCCTTCAAGTTATATCAATATATAAAAAAGCAAAATAAAAAAGTTATGCCATTAATGATTTAAATGGTGTCAATTTCAGACAATGAAAGTGACATCACAATTAGCAGGCATACTGTGCTTCTTTGCCGTTTTTGTGGAATCACAAACTAATTGTGATGGCGTGTCATGTGAGGACACGTGTGATGGGTGGAGCCCGAATCCAGATCAAAACAAATGCTGTCGGGAATGCAAAGGTAATACTAGTAGTTTGATTTATTTACCGGTTCATATGGTAGTATGGTACACAGTGAAACCTCAATTGATATTTCCCACATCTACAATATTTACCTCCCTTGTTCTTAATCATCAGCCATTTTGATAAGCACAAGTGATAAGCACTTACAGGAGTTAAATTCCCAAATATGAGATAATTGAGAAAATACCAAGAGAATTTGCATGTGGCAAGCACGTCGTTTTCTTCAATTTTATGAGTTATTTAATATATATCTGATTATTTATCATCATTTACATTACAATCTCTATTCAGAACAAGGGAGGTACATATTGTAAATGTGGGAACTATCTATAATAAGACCACCTTTGGTTCTGAAGACAGACGGTGTTAATTAAGAGGTTGTCTGATTGGAATCACTTGCACCTAATTATTATGAGACACTTCCTAAGCAGAGGTTGAAGTCAACTAACTGACTTGCATTTGGTTGCATTAGGTTATACCCATTTCGTCCGATATAAGTAAGGTCCGAGAGTAATCTGAGGTAATTTTTTTGCCTCATCTGAACATCACATCAGTAAACAGATTACTTCATAGTTTAACTCATTTTAATCTTAACAAGAAATTAGCAATATATAGTGCAAATGTTGTAGAAGAAGTGGATTTTGGTAAGGTAACGTACCCTTTATCGTACGGTGAACCAATCGTCAAGGTTACAAACGTTGTTCGGTTTAGAGTTGTTGGTTTAGTGGTTAACGTAACATTTAATTGGTTTACACAACACTGATATGCAAATAGCAAAGCCATGTTAGTACGGCTGCGCCGAAAAAGCGAATGAATTCCAATAAGTTGATTATTCCTATCACCCTGAGGTGCAAGCATAAATAGTATCCATATATCGGACAATTATCATTATATGCTTTTGGATATTATGTAAATTGTATACATTCTAGTATTTGCGTCGGTATGATCTTAGTGTTATGCTTATTTTAAGTCTACTCAAAGTGTCACATAATCGAGTGACCATCAATCGTAACATCTCGGCAATTTATCTATGTTGCACAACAAATCTTAAACCTTCAGATTGCAACTAATTCGCTGGCTCCTGATTGCGCTGACCATCTTTTTTCAAGATATTTCTTGTTTTCTACTGTCAAATAAATGGCACGATATTATTGCAGCTAAGAAGCACGGGGCATGCCCAACACCAGACGGTTTTGGACCCTGTGTTTATTACTGCGTCAACGAAAGCGATTGTCAACGACAACAGAAATGCTGCAGTAACGGATGTGGCAGAGTCTGCAAGGATCCGATAAGTATGTGATTTTATGACTTAAAGTATGGTTTACTCAAAGTGTAATATAAGATTGCGCTGACCACCTTTTTTCAAGATATTTCTTGTTTTCTACTGTCAAATAAATGGAACGATATTATTGCAGCTAAGAAGTACGGAGGATGCCCAACACCAACGGGTCTTGGAACCTGTGTTAATTACTGCGTCAACGAAAGCGATTGTCAAGGACAACAGAAATGCTGCAGTAACGGATGTGGCAGAGACTGCATGGATCCGATAAGTTTGTGATGTTATGACTTTAAGTATGGTGACATATTTCTGCCACCAGATAACTACTTAATTAACTAGATAATTATGTGGTTAACTAGATAAGTATCGTGATAAAGTTTCATACCAGATAAATATCTAAACACGAAAAATTGTCAGATAGTGCCATACCATAAGTACAGTGTTTAGTACATCCTTAGAGATAACACTGTTATAATAAAAAGCAATGGATTTGTAAATTCAAATGTCGAGTTATTTGTTCTTTTTGTTTTACTCCAAAACATTAAACCTTATTGCGTATCATATTATATTGAAATGTGGCGTTTACAACTTCACAAAAGTATACATTTTATAACTTAACTTAAGAGCAATAAAACAAACTACGAGACGAACTGTATGTCTGCATCTCCCTAACGCCTTCAATATGTTTACCGTCCACACGCGGGAAGGTTCTCGACAGCATGATCGAAACAAATTCTGAAAATGTAAAAAATACCCACACATTTCACATAACGATATTGGGCCATTAAGCCGAGTACAATGCGTTAGATAACCAATGACCAGGTTTCAAAGCTGTAATAATTAAATCTAGTCATGCACTCGGTACTTTGTGTTGTCTTTGTTAACAAGTTTTTTAATGTTTTGATGCATGCTGATTTTGTTTGTTTGAAGAAAAATGCTGTACATTTTGTGTTATCGACACTTTTTTCCTGACTGGTAGGTAGGTTTCAAAAAAAAGAAGCAGACGCTAAACATAGATAACATTTGGTATGGCCTTGGGAAGTTGATGTTGATGTCACTATATTTCTCCTGTTATTCCAATAATGTTGGTTATTAATGAGGATCTAGGCTTGACAATGAGAATGTCTTTTCACATAAATGAGGAAAACTTCAGAACTCAGTAGACATCCCCTCCATCCTTAAACAAAATTACAAAAAGAGAGAATAAGGTTTTAACAGGAAACGCCACATACTTAAGACAGTGCCTCTCCACATAGACCTCCGGGAAAACAACATTCCATAAAACATAAGGCATTTGAGGAGGCTCAATGGTACATGCGTAAGGAGACAAGGGTGCAAGGAATGGCCTGGCCGACCATAAGCGATAACTAGGAGAATAAAGAGGACAAACAGGGAGGGGGGGGGCAGGTAATGGATGGAAAAGATCACAGGACAAGTCAAGACAGCTGGCAATAATAGGCGAGTCAGACAGTTCCAAAGTTGCAATCGCTGTATCGTTGGTTATTATTCGGCGCAGCCGTACTAACATGGTTTTGCTAATTACATATTCAGTGTTCTATAAACCAATCAAATCTTACGTTAACCACCAAGGCAATTTCGCGCATTTTCTCTTCAATTTAAAAATAGCTGTAACATTGAAGCAGATTGGTTAACATTTTCTATAGTGTATTTCAAGATTATCCAGTGAGTAGCAGTAGCCTTGTTATTCATTTCCACGGGGAATTATCTGTGTTGGATTTGACCTACTTAGTATTGATTTTTCACAATTTGTGATGGGGAAATGGCCGACTTGTCTAGACAATTACACGACAGGCACGTGTGATCTACGTCCTTTATTTAGTGGATCTTTACACATTTTTAAGATAATTAAACCCAGTTTGTTTTTCACACAATTCGTTTGAAATATACAGCTTACAAGGAAATGTATTAGTACAATTAAACTAAAAGAAAATATCCAAAATGAAGTGGTCATTTTCGGAAAATGACCGACATTTTTAGAAATAGTTATGATGCAATCGTGCTCTGAAAATTTTCTGAAAATGGATTGTTTGATCGCCGTTTATGGATTTATTATTAACCATATATTTTTGGTGGAATTATAATCTAACAAGATTGCTCTTTGCATTATGCACCATTCAATTGTAACCACGGCCCCCTAGGTCCGGGGGTATACCGGGGATAGCGGGGGAAATGGGCCGTGTTTTTACCTTCCAGGTGGCCCCGCAGTGCCGAGTGAATGCGGTGGTTTTGTTTTCGCGCCGAAAATGTACATTATAATAGTCCTTACCTAGGATGTCCCCGGGTGCGGGAGCATTTGGCGGGGATTTTACCAGCAGTTTGTCCCCGCAGGACGGGGATTTTACCTGGGATTGGCTGGACCGAAGGTCAAAGTCCCCGCTATTCCCCGGATCTGGGGGGGGGGGGGCGTGGTTGCAAATGACTGGTGCATTAGGGTAAGTTAAAATTACGGTACTTATTATAAAAATCCGAAAATTTATTGGAAACTTGCCACGAGTATGAGAAGAAATTACACTTCCGCGAGTGCAGCGTAAAATCGCTACCTGTGATGTTTTAAATGCAGTTTATGCAAAAACTTTATGTAGTAACCCAATATTTTTTTTAATGCTTTAGCTTAAGGAAAGAGCGATCTTTTCATAAAAATAAATTAGAATGTCTGATTTTTCGAAAAACTCAATAAATTTTGTTCAGAAAGTCAGAGGCGTTAAAAGGGGTCTGCATGGAGATACGGTAGAGGCGTTAAAAGGGGTCTGCATGGAGATACGGTAGAGGCGTCAATCGGCGTATCTATGGAGTAAGACTTTCTTGGTTTTATGTACCAGTCGCGAACATTTATATTCATTTAATCAAATAAATCGCTATGTTACAAGTTTATTAACATGGATGTGTGAGTTCACGACTGACGCAATAAGTAATGTTGAACTATATTGTAACAGACTATAGTGTGACTATGATTTTTTGTTTGTATTTGCGTTTATTTATCGTCGCCACCGGTTTCCCATATGGGCGACGCCTCCAGAAGAATGTTAGTCATATTAGATTTTTGGAGGATAGTGCATGATACAGAAGATGCTCCAGTACCAGAAGCACCCCTGGTTCTTTTACGTGCTCGATGTAAAGCATCATACACGGGACCTCGGTTTTTAAAGTCTCGTCCGAAAGACTGTTAGTACGGTCAGTGATGGAGCGGGGAATCGAACCAGCGATCCCAGGATTACAAGTCCAGCGTTTTACCACTGGACAACGGATCCGCTACTGTGACTATGATCACACTACGGAGTTATTTATAATGCCGTCTCATTCGGAACACCTCGGCATTATTGGCTCCGCCAAGAAGTTACGATTGATTACAGTACTCCGAGTATGTGTAGTATATCGTAATTGAATGACATTTAGGCATTTTTTATGTTGTACAACAAAATTTAACCTAGAGAGTGCAACCAATTTGCAAACTTCAAGTTGCGCCGACCATCTTTTTTAAAGATATTTCTTGTTTTTATTTGTGGTTTAGATGTATATTTAATTTCCTTTTCCTTTCCCCATGTGCAATTTTTTCATGTGATATAGTATTCATGTGATTTTCCACCACCCCCTTTCGGCATAATGTTACCAGCTGTTATTACGTCAATTAGCCCCCCCCCCCCTGTTCTCATAAATTCTCCTTAATAGTCGGCCAGACCATTCCTTGCACCCCAGTTCCCTTGCGTATTTGCCCTTGCACCTCCTCAAATGCCTGGTGGTGTATGGACTGTTGTTTTTCCGGAGATCTGTGAGTGGAGGCAATGTCTTTAGTCTGTGACGTTCCCTGTAGCAACTTATTTTCTCTTTTGTTTGTAATTCAACAAACTGAAACCCCGCCTAATTAGCTCAGTTGATAGATTGCTGTATTGTCACCTGGGAGGTCAATATTAGTTTCCAGGGCACTCAGGTAATGACATCCGTGACATTTGGCTATGGTTGTTTTCCACCCCTGGTTCATGTGGAGAGTTTGTCCGTTGCTTGTAGAAGGGCAAGATAGTAATGACATATTTGGCTAAATGCCGCATTAACACGAACATTTCCGGGCCATAACGGACGGGACGTATAAGACAACAGAACAAGAAATTATATATAAATGCTTAATACATGTACTTACTTCTTTTGATCACTTTTAGCTTTATTTTATTTTTAGTGTAAACTGCACGAAAAAGACGTCTGCAGTGTCGCCATTTTTCTTTCCCGAAATGTTCCTATATTTTTCCCTTAAAAGTTTAGGTAGCATATTAGATGCCTCAACTTTTAAAGAGGAAACCGACCAACTTAAGGGAAAAAATACACTTAGGAGTTTTATGAATAACACTTAAGGGTTTTTCTAATATTTAAGGAAAATTCTATAAAATCAAAGGAAAAAATTTAAAACTAAGGGAAATTTCCTTCTTAGGAACTTTATGAATACGGGCCCTGAGGCTGGAAATTGTACAGCGGCGCTCATTTTAAGTTTACTCAAAGTGTAACATAAGATTGCGCTGAACACCTTTTTTCAAGATATTTCTTGTTTTCTACTGTCAAATAAATGGAACGATATTTTTGCAGCTAAGAAGTACGGAGGATGCCCAACACCAACGGGTCTTGGAACCTGTGTTAACTACTGCGTCAACGAAAGCGATTGTCAAGGACAACAGAAATGCTGCAGTAACGGATGTGGCAGAGACTGCATGGATCCGATAAGTTTGTGATGTTATGACTTTAAGTATGGTGACATATTTCTGCCACCAGATAACTTCTTAATTAACTAGATAATTATGTGGTTAACTAGATAAGTATCGTGATAAAGTTGCATACCAGATAAATATCTAAACACGAAAAATTGTCAGATAGTGCCATACCATAAGTACAGTGTTTAGCACATCCTTAGAGATAACACTGTTATAATAAAGAGCAATGGATTTGTAAATTCCAATGTCGAGTTATTTGTTCTTTTTGTTTTACTCCAAAACATTAAACCTTATTGCGTATCATATTATATTGAAATGTGGCGTTTACAACTTCACAAAAGTACACATTTTATAATTTGACTTAAGAGCAATAAAACAAACTACGAGACGAACTGTATGTCTGCATCTCCTTAACACCTTCAATATGTTTACCGTCCACACGCGGGGAGGTTCTCGACAGCATGATCGAAACAAATTCTGAAAATGTAAAAAATACCCACACATTTCACATAACGATATTGGGCCATTAAGCCGAGTACAATGCATTAGATAACCAATGACCAGGTTTCAAAGCTGTAATAATTAAATCTAGTCATGCACTCGGTACTTTGTGTTGTCTTTGTTAACAAGTTTTTTAATGTTTTGATGCATGCTGATTTTGTTTGTTTGAAGAAAAATGCTGTACATTTTGTGTTATCGACACTTTTTTCCTGACTGGTAGGTAGGTTTCAAAAAAAAGAAGCAGACGCTAAACATAGATAACATTTGGTATGGCCTTGGGAAGTTGATGTTGATGTCACTATATTTCTCCTGTTATTCCAATAATGTTGGTTATTAATGAGGATCTAGGCTTGACAATGAGAATGTCTTTTCACATAAATGAGGAAAACTTCAGAACTCAGTAGACATCCCCTCCATCCTTAAACAAAATTACAAAAAGAGAGAATAAGGTTTTAACAGGAAACGCCACATACTTAAGACAGTGCCTCTCCACATAGACCTCCGGGAAAACAACATTCCATAAAACATAAGGCATTTGAGGAGGCTCAATGGTACATGCGTAAGGAGACAAGGGTGCAAGGAATGGCCTGGCCGACCAGAAGCGATAACTAGGAGAATAAAGAGGACAAACAGGGAGGGGGGGGGGGCAGGTAATGGATGGAAAAGATCACAGGACAAGTCAAGACAGCTGGCAATAATAGGCGAGTCAGACAGTTCCAAAGTTGCAATCGCTGTATCGTTGGTTATTATTCGGCGCAGCCGTACTAACATGGTTTTGCTAATTACATATTCAGTGTTCTATAAACCAATCAAATCTTACGTTAACCACCAAGGCAATTTCGCGCATTTTCTCTTCAATTTAAAAATAGCTGTAACATTGAAGCAGATTGGTTAACATTTTCTATAGTGTATTTCAAGATTATCCAGTGAGTAGCAGTAGCCTTGTTATTCATTTCCACGGGGAATTATCTGTGTTGGATTTGACCTACTTAGTATTGATTTTTCACAATTTGTGATGGGGAAATGGCCGACTTGTCTAGACAATTACACGACAGGCACGTGTGATCTACGTCCTTTATTTAGTGGATCTTTACACATTTTTAAGATAATTAAACCCAGTTTGTTTTTTACACAATTCGTTTGAAATATACAGCTTACAAGGAAATGTATTAGTACAATTAAACTAAAAGAAAATATCCAAAATGAAGTGGTCATTTTCGGAAAATGACCGACATTTTTAGAAATAGTTATGATGCAATCGTGCTCTGAAAATTTTCTGAAAATGGATTGTTTGATCGCCGTTTATGGATTTATTATTAACCATATATTTTTGGTGGAATTATAATCTAACAAGATTGCTCTTTGCATTATGCACCATTCAATTGTAACCACGGCCCCCTAGGTCCGGGGGTATACCGGGGATAGCGGGGGAAATGGGCCGTGTTTTTACCTTCCAGGTGGCCCCGCAGTGCCGAAAATGTACATTATAATAGTCCTTACCTAGGATGTCCCCGGGTGCGGGAGCATTTGGCGGGGATTTTACCAGCAGTTTGTCCCCGCAGGACGGGGATTTTACCTGGGATTGGCTGGACCGAAGGTCAAAGTCCCCGCTATTCCCCGGATCTGGGGGGGGGGGGGCGTGGTTACAAATGACTGGTGCATTAGGGTAAGTTAAAATTACGGTACTTATTATAAAAATCCGAAAATTTATTGGAAACTTGCCACGAGTATGAGAAGAAATTACACTTCCGCGAGTGCAGCGTAAAATCGCTACCTGTGATGTTTTAAATGCAGTTTATGCAAAAACTTTATGTAGTAACCCAATATTTTTTTTAATGCTTTAGCTTAAGGAAAGAGCGATCTTTTCATAAAAATAAATTAGAATGTCTGATTTTTCGAAAAACTCAATAAATTTTGTTCAGAAAGTCAGAGGCGTTAAAAGGGGTCTGCATGGAGATACGGTAGAGGCGTTAAAAGGGGTCTGCATGGAGATACGGTAGAGGCGTCAATCGGCGTATCTATGGAGTAAGACTTTCTTGGTTTTATGTACCAGTCGCGAACATTTATATTCATTTAATCAAATAAATCGCTATGTTACAAGTTTATTAACATGGATGTGTGAGTTCACGACTGACGCAATAAGTAATGTTGAACTATATTGTAACAGACTATAGTGTGACTATGATTTTTTGTTTGTATTTGCGTTTATTTATCGTCGCCACCGGTTTCCCATATGGGCGACGCCTCCAGAAGAATGTTAGTCATATTAGATTTTTGGAGGATAGTGCATGATACAGAAGATGCCCCAGTACCAGAAGCACCCCTGGTTCTTTTACGTGCTCGATGTAAAGCATCATACACGGGACCTCGGTTTTTAAAGTCTCGTCCGAAAGACTGTTAGTACGGTCAGTGATGGAGCGGGGAATCGAACCAGCGATCCCAGGATTACAAGTCCAGCGTTTTACCACTGGACAACGGATCCGCTACTGTGACTATGATCACACTACGGAGTTATTTATAATGCCGTCTCATTCGGAACACCTCGGCATTATTGGCTCCGCCAAGAAGTTACGATTGATTACAGTACTCCGAGTATGTGTAGTATATCGTAATTGAATGACATTTAGGCATTTTTTATGTTGTACAACAAAATTTAACCTAGAGAGTGCAACCAATTTGCAAACTTCAAGTTGCGCCGACCATCTTTTTTAAAGATATTTCTTGTTTTTATTTGTGGTTTAGATGTATATTTAATTTCCTTTTCCTTTCCCCATGTGCAATTTTTTCATGTGATATAGTATTCATGTGATTTTCCACCACCCCCTTTCGGCATAATGTTACCAGCTGTTATTACGTCAATTAGCCCCCCCCCCCCCCTGTTCTCATAAATTCTCCTTAATAGTCGGCCAGACCATTCCTTGCACCCCAGTTCCCTTGCGTATTTGCCCTTGCACCTCCTCAAATGCCTGTTGGTGTATGGACTGTTGTTTTTCCGGAGATCTGTGAGTGGAGGCAATGTCTTTAGTCTGTGACGTTCCCTGTAGCAACTTATTTTCTCTTTTGTTTGTAATTCACCAAACTGAAACCCCGCCTTGTTAGCTCAGTTGATTGAGTGCTGTATTGTCAACTGGGAGGTCAATATTAGTTTCCAAGGCACACAGGTAATGACTTCCACGACATTTGGCTATGGTTGTTTTCCACCCCTGGTTCATGTGGAGAGTTTGTCCGTTGCTTGTAGAAGGGCAAGATAGTAATGACATATTTGGCTAAATGCCGCATTAACACGAACATTTCCGGGCCATAACGGACGGGACGTATAAGACAACAGATCAAGAAATTATATATAAATGCTTAATACATGTACTTACTTCTTTTGATCACTTTTAGCTTTATTTTATTTTTAGTGTAAACTGCACGAAAAAGACGTCTGATGTGTCGCCATTTTTCTTTCCCGAAATGTTCCTATATTTTTCCCTTAAAAGTAGGTAGCATATTAGATGCCTCAACTTTTAAAGAGGAAATCGACCAACTTAAGGGAAAAAATACACTTAGGAGTTTTATGAATAACACTTAAGGTTTTTTCTAATATTTAAGGAAAATTCTATAAAATCAAAGGAAAATTTAAAAAATAAGGGAAATTTCCTTCTTAGGAGCTTTATGAATACGGGCCTTGAGGTTGGAAATTGTACAGCTGCGCTCATTTTAAGTTTACTCAAAGTGTAACATAAGATTGCGCTGAACACCTTTTTTCAAGATATTTCTTGTTTTCTACTGTCAAATAAATGGCACGATATTATTGCAGCTAAGAAGTACGGAGGATGCCCAACACCAACGGGTCTTGGAACCTGTGTTAACTACTGCGTCAACGAAAGCGATTGTCAAGGACAACAGAAATGCTGCAGTAACGGATGTGGCAGAGACTGCATGGAACCGATAAGTTTGTGATGTTATGACTTTAAGTATGGTGACATATTTCTGCCACCAGATAACTACTTAATTAACTAGATAATTATGTGGTTAACTAGATAAGCATCGTGATAAAGTTTCATACCAGATAAATATCTTAACACGAAAAATTGTCAGATAGTGCCATACCATAAGTACAGTGTTTAGCACATCCTTAGAGATAACACTGTTATAATAAAGAGCAATGGATTTGTAAATTCCAATGTCGAGTTATTTGTTCTTTTTGTTTTACTCCAAAACATTAAACCTTATTGCGTATCATATTATATTGAAATGTGGCGTTTACAACTTCACAAAAGTACACATTTTATAACTTAACTTAAGAGCAATAAAAACAAACTACGAGACGAACTGTATGTCTGCATCTCCTTAACACCTTCAATATGTTTACCGTCCACACGCGGGGAGGTTCTCGACAGCATGATCGAAACAAATTCTGAAAATGTAAAAAATACTGATATATTTTTACTTGTGTTTTAGAAGAATATTAAATTTCCCTTTCCGTTCCCCATGTGCAATTATTTCATGTGATATAGTATTCATGTTATTTACCACCACACCCTTTCGGCCTATTGTTACCAGCTGGTATTCCGTCAATAAGCCCCCCCCCCCCTGTTCTCATAAATTCTACTTCCCAGTCCCCTTGCGTATTTACCCTTGCACCTCCTCAAATGCCTTATGTTGTATGGACTGTTGTTTTCCCGGAGATCTGTGTGTGGAGACATTGTCTTTGGTCTGTGACGTTCCCTGTAGCAACTTATTTTTCTCTTTTGTTTGTAATTCACCAAACTGAAACCTCGCCTCATTGGCTCAGTTGATAGAGTGCTGTATTATCACCTGGGAGGTCAATGTTAGTTTCCAAGGCACACAGGTAATGACTTCCATGACATTTGGCTATGGTTGTTTTCCACCCCTGGTTCATGTGGAGAGTTTGTCCGTTGCTTGTAGACGGGCAAGATAGTAACGCCATATTTGGCTAAATGCCGCATTAACACGAAAAATTCCGGGCCATAACGGACGTTTAAGACAACTTAACAAGAAATTTTATTTAAAATGCTTAATATTTACGTGGTAAACTGCACGAAAAAGACGTCTGCTGTGTCGCCATTTTTCTTTCCCGAAATTTTCTTTAATTATCCCCTTAAAAGTTAAGGTAGCATATTAGATGCCTTAACTTTTAAATAAAAAAACGACCAACTTAAGGGAAAAAATACCCTTGGGAGTTTTATGAATAACACTTAAGGATTTTTCTAGTATTTAAGGAAAATTCTATAAAATCAAAGGAGCTTCATGAATACGGGCCCTGGTTGATAATTAATACCAGGCAAACTGGTTAGGTTAACTGACCACCATGGTGTTAAACCCAATACAACAAACATCAAATTGAACAACTTATATGTCACATGATTGTCCAAAACAAAGAAATTAAGTTGAACAGAGGTATACTTACCCTGGGTACTATAAAGTTACTACCAGAATTTCTGTTTGTACACATTGAGAAAATACGCTGTGTCATATAAAGACCGTATGTTTTAAAGTAATATTATGCTAATTTTTTGTTCATTTGTTTACCTAAACAAACATGAAAAATAAATTTTCTATAGCTTAAACATCAATAGACATGCATTAACAAGGAATGATCTCATAATGTATTGATCTGTATTTGTCGAAGAAAGATGTATGTACATCATAAAATTTAACAATTTTTTAACAATCTGGCTATTTTTCAAATTTTGTCTAAAAATTGATATTTCAATCGGTTATACATTGCAATGGTTCTTATTAGAGATGTTTTAGCCAATCAAACAACACCACTGGATGAAGCCAATTCAAACATTGTATGTTCAGATGGCCAGATACATCTTTAATGGATGAAATAGCACAAAACATATTCTTTAGTTCAGTTTCATTATTGTATTAGCCTTTTCCATCAATGTAATTCATTATAAACACAGCAAACAACGATATACATACACTAGGTTACATGTAACAAACGGTCAAACCATGAATTTTATACAACAATCACCTTTCTCCCTGAAAAAACATATGATAACAAAACCATAACAAACATCAGCTAGGAACCAAATCTAAAAACATACCATCTTGTAACTCGTATATTTTATAACAACACAAACGTTTACACCAAGTTATGTCTTGAATTATTACAGGTAAAGTGATTACACCAATAGGCACAGACAATAAAATACGCTATCCACCAATAACTGTAGACAATGATTACACCAGAATATGAAAATTGATAATCACCAACCTTTCTTTTATTATGCACACTCTACATGTTCAATGAATGTATTATATTAATATGAAGGCTGAGATGAGGCGGGGTACACATAGCACCATGTATAAAAAATGACCCCAAAAACCATGATGGTGTAATGTATTCAATAACTATATAATACAAAAAATTAAAAATGAATATGACGGCACGGACATATGTTCGTGATGATGTCTAGAAGGTAACAAAAAAAATTGAAGATTGTATAACTGATGCATATATACAGAGGTTATTTGATTTTCTAAATAAATCCCTGATATTGAAGATAATGCAATTACTGCGACTAGTGTTAACCATTGTTTAAGGACACAAAATACTATCAAAGAGGCATTGGTTTTGACTAAATTCTGATCTGAAATAAATAATAACTACTACACCTTAATACTAAAACACCCTGTATAATTACAAATAATGAGTGAATTTCTAGCATAACTCAGATATCCTTACTCACAAATATGTTCAATGGGTTTTTCAAATTATCAGTCTCACTATTACCCATTATCCATCATTAGGCCAGCAAATGGACTGCTCTATGTTGAAAGACGGATAATACAAATCAGGAGATTCACCATCTATAGCTCTAGCACAAGCTAAGCAATGCTAAGCTTCAAACGCACACTTATTACTATCACATACATTCATTTGTTCAAGATCATTATAGGAAAGTCGGTTTCTTTCAGCAACATAGACATTTCCATGTCATGACCGATTCATTCAAACTGATAAACTGCATAACAAGGGAGGTAATGATAATTAAGCAGAAATATGACTCCAATATGTTGACACACTACAGCATGTCATTACATTGCCAAAAGAACATAACACAGACAGCATAATAGGTCAAGTTATTGTATATTCCATTTTTTACATTATGCGATGCTATCCAGAACTCCCAATGCATCAGTGACAAAAAATATTTTATAGCTTAATTTAATCAAAGAAACGCCTTCTCCGACAGCTGAAATAACTTTGTTCAGTCGACCGTTTATTGAATTGTATCTAAATTTCAAATATACTGGATAGAGTAAAGAGATGAAAATTTAATATATTTGAGCAGAAAATCTATTTTAAAATCTGTGAAGCCTTGGAAGTGTGGGAGAGTATAGTATGACATTTTAAGGAAGATTTTAGGACAAATTTATTTCACATACATAAATGATTGTCTACAGCCTAACAATTGGTGTTTTGCAGAATATAGGACAATATGGTAAAAATAAGAGACAGAATTTGAATAACATCATTGATTAACATGATAGTGACGTTTAAGACATTAAGTTGGTTTGAGAATACACCCTATACATAACTAGATACATGTAGCTAAACTGTATCCAATATTAACAATATTGGCTTACTTTATCATGAAAGAACCAACATAATTCCTATATTTGATAGAGCAATATATTGAGAGTGAATGTATAGCGTATTAAAAACAATGTAACTATTGTATTCAAATTTTAACAGCATTCTGAAATATCTAACCATATCAGTACATGTTCGGGAAATGAGTATCTACAATGCAACAAAGTAAAAAAGATTGCATACACCAATGTCCAATATTTTAACCACAAATATACCAAACAATTATCACTTTTCAACAGGCAAAAATTCAAATCGAAGCGTATGTTTTCAATTCTTTCAAGGCTTAAATAGTTCACAACACAAATAGCCTAATCTTAACGGACCATAGGTCACAGCTAAATGTCATGGAAACCCGAAAAATACACAAACATTCTTAAACAAATGAATCACAAAGATCAGAATATCGATTAGATGAAATTTTACAGAGATAAGATGATCTGTCAGACTGTATAGCAATATAAAGTACCAATCAACACCCCTTTTCCCGAGGCAATAAAAATTTCAAGACAAGCCACATTAACCATGATTATATGTACACATGTGATAGCAAATACATGATACAGAGTTAATGTACAAACATGTTACTATGATACCGATTTAATGAACAAATGAGTTTATTTCATGATAGATGTTTATAAAATGGACATATGTAATAAACTTAAAATAAAATCTAAGATAAATGTAATAATTCATTTCCTAATTAACAAGAATTTAATTAAATCAGACATTAAATTAATGTAACATTTCACATAAAAAATGATCAAGGAATATAAAATATTACGGTGACTGTATTTCAAGCAACAGTACAATGTCAACATGAAAATATATCGAAATAGATAAATATAATTAAAATGTATGTAAAATATGTTTTTTTAAAAGAACTCCATGCAACGAAGTTGTAATTGTTATATTACATAAACAATTAATTAATAATATTTCATATCAATTTCAAAACCATTGCACGAAAATCCTTAACTCATACAAATATAAACAAAAAATACACAACTGTCCATATATTGAGATTTACGTAAGTTCAAGGGACGTCAAGCCCTCATGCTTAGAACTACTTCTGTGTCAGTAACTCAACACTGGTACAGGGAACAAATGCATTACTGAGTTCTTGAGCATATAATTAAGGGCAAAGTGCAAAAATAAACAAGATAAAATAATACCAGTACCAAAAATTGTGAGATTCTTAAAATGATATGCCTTAAGATAATGCCAAGATTCTATAGACATTTATGAAGAATAATTAAGAATGTAAACTAAGAAATGATATAAAATGACATTGGATAAATCGTGCGTATCGAGGGTTTAGTGCAAGGCTATCGCAAGTCATATATATAAAGAAGTTACGATAGTCTTGCGTTGAACCCTTGGTATGTCCGATTTTCAACAGTCAGTACTCAAGTTCAATATAAAACATAATTTCAAGTAACCATTCACCATTTTAGTTCATATCATGAGATCAAACAACTCCCTGCACTGTAATATCATGTGCACGATCACTTTGAAATGTTTGGAAAAAGTTATTAAAATCCAATCATATTTACTTGACAGCACTTCAACATAAACATTCATACTATAGTACACATTCATACATGAGATACAAATGCAGAACATACAAGTCTGAGATACTTGGAAATAATATAATAAAATAAATAATATAAAGTGAAGTATATACATGTTATATATATATATATATCAGATTCCATAGACATATCATGAAATAAAATGAACACAGAATTAGGTATACAACAAATACACCAGCTGATACAGTAGAATCATGTAACAGACATCTACTTCATGAAACATATATGTTTCCTCTTTTTACAATGTTAACAAGGGGTGTTACAAAATGAAGAATTTTCCTACCTGGTAACAAATAAATTCAAGCTTTGCCAAGAAACAGCAGCCAATGTAAAGATTGTACTGTTTATAGAGAATAAATATTGACTCTTACAAAGGAAAGCATAATTCTAACATCCCAATCCTTCAGTAAAATATAATAGGGAATATAAATTAGCCAGAAATATTATTTTTTGTATTTTACTGTAAAAAAGATTCTGATAATTCCAAATGATTCAAAATATGCTGTCCAGGAATTTGATTACATCTTGAACATCTGGGGTGTCCATGATAATATGTAACTATGAACGATCTACAGAGGCATTTAAAGAACATAGAAGTCTCGGACACCAAGATCTTCAAGATGTAACCAAATTCCTGAACAGCATATTTTGGATCAAATACAAGTCTGACAGAAAGGGACATAACCCTGTATGATGATAATGAATCAGATGGTTTGTATGGGCCTGTCAAAGTCATTCTCCATTACTCAGAATGATAAGTCAGAGTTATGCGATTAACTCTACTGATTGATAATATAACTTTGTCTAACGATAGTCATGGAAACAGAGGGTTTTGCTGACCTGACCGACCAATAGATCTTGTCCCATAGTAAAAAAGATAAAAAATAAAATATTCAATAAAAGATACAATAGTACCCTGGTAGAATCCTTAAAATATAGACAGGTTATTGAAATGGTTGCAAACATATACACTTCAGCACAATACAATGTCTACAATCAACAAAATGTCACAAATAGATACTAGGCAAGATGACCCCTTAAAGAATGAGTATTACATCATAATACAAATATATTCTTATATTTAAAACAGTTCCTTTATAATTATTTTGCAAACGCTTGATTTTCAATCAATAGGTTTTCAATATTAATTTTCAATATTAATTAAAAAAAATATACACTGTCAACAAACAGGTCAACAGAAGAGACAATATGAACTACACATCATAAAAATATAAAAAATTAACAAACCATCAATATTGCTAACTGCAAACTGAAGCTTCTAAACAAATTAAACTCAAACACTCTGGCAAGAGAAAGTGGAGAGATTTTTTTAATGAGTACTAAAAATATACCGGTAATAACAATAATGTAGAATTTCATTTGTCGCAAACATTAAACGCTTATTTAAACCAAGTAGGAATTATTATAAATAGTTAATGGAAGAATGGGCAAGTCAAAATTACGAAATTTAATATAAAAACATGATTAAAAATATATATCAGACAAGATAGATAGCAATATTACTATGACAACCAGTCCTTAACATCACCTAATTATATTTCCAATATCTGGTCATAGTCTACAAAGCTTTAATTTTATATTGTACTGATATAAAAAAAATTTTTTTTATAATAATAATAATAATGTATACTTTTCTATGTAAAAATCCACCAATTTGTTTACTTGACGATGAACTGAGTTGCTAAGGCCAATAAACTTTTCACTTTAAAATATTATTTAGCAAAGCAAAACAGGCTAAAGCCACATCCTAGGAAGCAAACATTAGTTAACATTGAAAATAATCCATTCATACATGGTCTGTTTCTACTTCAGTTTCTAGAAATAGCTCAATAAGCAGGTAATTAATGCCCCTTACAATGTATCAAAACCCACACATGAATAAAAAATAAAGATTTTAAATCCTTTTTTCATAAATGCATTGCAAGAATAAGCAAATAATAAAATGTTGCCCTTAACAATAAACAAAGCTCAAACATGACATGAATAAAAACCAGCAATAGTGACTTCTTATCTTCAACTAGCTGTGTCCATCGGATGCCCTCTATGGACTTTTAAGTCAAAAAAGGGCAATAACTCCTCCAAAAATTGTTGGATTGGAACGTGTATTTTACTATTCTATGCTTTTGTTCCCACTATGAATTAAATCCATCCATCCTTTCAAGAGTCATTAATAGGAAACCGTGGACACAGATGGAAAAGGCAACGCTTAATGCCCCTTCACCGTCCTTCGAATGACATGGGCATAAAGATGTGACATCATGAAATCAGTACAACTTCACTGTACTTCGGTATTCAGATCTTTAAACGCAATGTAGGTATAAATTGTTCATGACATGGAGCAGTCATCGTATTAGAAGACAGTGTATGACGTAAAATGTCATATAAGCGAGTTGAAAGTCTTGCTATCTTCAGCAGCTCTACGTTTCTTCCGATACAACATTACATATTTTCTGACTTGCGTGAGTCAATGAACCTGAAGGTTACAATAATAAAACATTAATGAGTTATTATCAACATATAAAACATCAACAAATCTTATCATATTTCATTTATGCATTGAATCCATTTAGATTATTTGAACTGACAGAAGCAGAGACGAATTTAATGCCAGACAACGCAACATCATTTTTTCCATGGAGAGTGCCCGAAACCTCCTTTGCCATGTTAGGTGCTATCGCTAGCTACAGGCCTGTATTTGTCCACTCTGATTACTCTGACAATTAAAAGTTTTAGAATAGCAAGTTAAACTACAAACAACCATTTTAGTCTAATATGTTCAACATTTCTCTAATTATTAAAGAATAAAAAAACATTACCAGCACACATTATAATACAACTTTTAACTGCAGAGTAAGAATAAAAAATTGTCATACAGAAGTTGTGACCAAAAACAACATACAACCATACTTACGAACGAAGTTAAGAAAAACTATAGGCTTATTCGTCCACCTTACACCAATAAAGTAGACCGGTAGACCAGTGAGAACCAGCAACAAGCCCATACCCGTATCTTTCGGTGCAGCATACAATGGTACAATCAGTAAGAAGAGAACAGCAATCAGAAAGGTGATGGGTATAGCTATGTTAAACTGTAAATATATAACATAGTGTGTCATGGCATATTGGATTATCAGGCAACATAGAACTTGCACATATAAATCTTCACCCGCTCTGTTCTTGCACAATCACTGTGCTTGTCCAGCAAAATGTTATTAGGACATCCTTGAAAAAAATTCATGAATAATGCCACAACTCAATTTATTTTTCAGGTGCATCAATCTTTTGGCCATTACAGTACTTTAAAAAACTGTACAGTAAGTCACTCTTCATATTTCGAAGTCAATATTTTACAGATTTGTACAGTTATTCATGAGTGTCTGGTCCATATTATATGACTATACTAAGGTGCATCAACATGTTAACATATTTAATATTCCAACACTCCTCTGAAAACCGTCGATCATCGTTATTTGAATGAAATTTTCAACAAGATGACCGTAGACTAAATACATTCATACTGTGTGATGTATGCACAGTTTTTATTGCTAAGAACAATTTATAGAACATATTTCCAATCATACAGACAGTTAACATTCCTGCATGGTATTGAAACATCAAGTGTGATACTGGTAGTGGTGCAATATGTCTTTAACAAGTTCCCTGTAGAGACTTTAATAATGGCAAATACCAAACAACTAGTTCTATGGCAATTTTCGACAGTCGCATTGCTTTAATACGAAAACTACTTTCTCGATATTGGCGCAAGAATAACAGGTAAGTGAATCGATTAAAAAATAGTTCACATATGAGCGTTACCTGCATAACATACTCAATACTGGTAGAAATATTTACTGCGCAATTATATTTATTTAATGGTTCAACAATAGACAATCATGATTCGTACATTCTGTGAATCAGCAATTGTTGAATACAAAACCAGTGTTCAATACCGAACAACTACGGTGCTTTCAGTGCTTTGATTATTTATTCATTCAAATTTCAGATACCTAAGTAGAGAAGATATTTTAATAACCTTCCTTATGCTAAACATCCGTTTGATCAAAAACGCCAATACACAAAAAAATCCTAGTTTTTGAAAATAAAAAGGTAATTTTCCTTCCACTTACTTTGATAGGCCTGTCCCATTCTGGCTTCTTCCAGCGTAGATAAAGAAGGGCACAAACTGACATACCAACAGACAACCATTGAACGAAGCTCATGTAGTTGATAAGAGCATACATATCGTCTGAGATCAACATAAGTATGGATAAAGCGCCCTGTATTGTAAATTGATAAAAAGATGATAATGATCCAATGGCAACGATAATATCACATCGATGATTGAAATTTAAATGGTTACTTAGGAGAGCATTTGCCAGAGGAATAAATTAGAAAGGACTTTTCCGTTTGTACATGTAATATGAAATTCGGTTTTTTAATATTTGTAAATTGTAAATTATAAATATTTAACTGTTGTTGTTTTGTTTTTGTTACATGAAGGCCGTACTGAAATTAAGTTAGCTTATATACTTAACGGCATTAAAAACGCAACTATTTCACTAACCATTCAATTTGTTCCAAGTGTTAAATGTGTTTTTTGTTACAAATGTGTAAATCATTCATCAAAAAGAAATCAAGCTATTGCCCCAGTATTCATATTTCATAATTGATTAAGTTTAGGAAATTATGTTTGAGAATTAAAATGTAATTATTTCTTTTTTAACAATTTTTAGTTGCCTTTTTAATGGCGTTGAGTATATAATTATTAGTATATATAGTTTTATATAATTGTACACTTGTAAGTTGCCTTCAATAAACAAAAAATATTTCAATTGAGACATTCCAAAATTTATTATGAAGTAATTACACAAATACAGGGCTCTCACTAGAGGGAGACATGGGGGAAATAGTCTCCCAAAATGACCCGACTTCTCCCTAATTTGAACTGAGGGAGAAGTTTTCCTATATATAAAATGCCTTAAACATAGTGAAAATGCTGTAATTTCTCCCTAAAATCACAAAAACTTCTCCCTGTACTGAAGTTCTAGTGAGAGCCCTGAAATATGACTTAAGCAACAATGCAAAGAGTTAATACAATATGTACTTACAGTGAAAAGCATGGCAGGCATGGGTGTAAAACGTTTTGTGTTAATCATAGACATCAGCTCAGGTAAATGGCCTTCGCGAGCTCCAACAAAACACAATCTGCAACAATAATACATAACTATAACTATGCGAGTACGGAATGATACTTACTATAATAATTACATCTCAGTTAGAATGTATTAAAATAAATAACCTAAGTTTTTCATTATGATTAAAAGAACATGTATAACTTAAAGTAGATTAATGGGGAGATGTTCGCACAGCAAATATTGTCTTGTGTTTTATCCTGTTTTCTTCCAAAAGATTGTATTAAGCGAAAAGATGAAAGAAAGACGGGGAGAACCACTACTAACCTCCCTGAGGTAAAGAGTAATCCATTCACACCTCCAAATGTGGAGAGTGACACGGCTACAGGTATAATCCAAGCCATAAAACCGTACACCTTCTCTGCAAAGGTCTGGAAAAGAACATTCAAAATTAACAAATGTATTTAGTGGAAGCTTCTTCATGAATAAAGGTTGGGCTTTAAATCCCAACTTACTCATTACAATTTTATGAAGACTGGTCTTATACATTAAAGCACTGCAACTTGTGAAGAAGTTTACTAAGTTTTAATAAAAGTTGTTGATGAAATAATTGAGTGATTTTACTCAACCAAATTAAGTGACTTGCAAGCACCTGTAGGTAGATAATTTGATATCAACAGCTATCAGCAAGCAACATCGCATAGTAATGCAAAATCATGTAATATATCCATGTTTCGAGTGTTACAGACAGACAGGGGTAACATTCTTTGAATATAGGGGGCATCAAAAAAGCTTAAACTGACTGCATATCAAGGATACGGTGCAAAGCTGATGCAACTCAGTTGTGGTTTGGAAGCATTTACAGTGATTTTATGTCAAACCCTATTATTCAGTCTCTTTATTATAATATTAATTATATTAATGCTAACTAAGACCAACAAATAAATCAAACACTTACAACAGCTACGGCATTGGACAACATCATTTCTCTAGGTGATACTACGGTAAAATAGGCTATATTAGCTCCCACATATACAAATGTCACAATGGGTATAGATATATAGATAGCCCTGGGAAGGTTTCTGAAATACACATAATAAGACTTATAAGTATACAAAATGTAATACAGTTTTACGTAGCTCTTCTTACTAATAGATATGTGTGGAATAATGTGCGATTTTGAAGATGAGAAAATTACATATATAACAAATAATGAATATTCCATGGTACACATGTACTTATCACCAAACAGTGGAAACAAAGCATAGCATAATAAGTGAAAGTTGGCATCTGACAATATTCTTCTTCAATACATTCAGTAAACTGTTCGTTTTTATACGAGTGTTTAAAAGAGTTTTGAGATTTTGCCAGTGTTCACCATAATTCATAGATTTTTGTAGAAGACTTGAAAGTATTTCAGCAGATCTAGATTGAAGCAAAGGAAATGTGTTTATTATTATAGTACAGTATAACTTACACGTAAGGGTCAATCAATTCTTCTGTAACAAAGTTAAGGAAATTCCTGCAAATAAATGAGATATTTAATCCACTTAAGTTGGTATTAACAAGAAAATATTAACATGAAGGAATACAGAAAGTATAATCATGCAAATTTGCAAATCACTTTTAAACCAAAATTTCTCATTAAATCTTCCCAAAGATCTAGAGAATATTTATTAAATGATACAGTTGACATTCCAGCAACCCATGCAAGTTCCCATTTTTAACGTTGGCATACTGTCTTCATAAATTTATCACCAAGAACCTTCATGCTTTGTAGTTTATAATACCAGCATTATTCATTATCATATAATCAGAAACCAAATCAGCGAGCAATACAGTAACCCACAAAATGATACCCTGACCATATAAGTATAATCTGTTCCAATTTAAATCATTATCAAAGCAGCCATTATAACCCTATAACCCAGACTCAAACCTGGTGGCAACTGTGTGCGACTTACACACATATCTGTAGAATTATTTATATTCCAACAACTCATTTCCATGAGTTTCTAAATGTGTATGACAGCCTGACACGTCTGGTAAAAAATAAATTTTGTTAGGTAAAAAAATCATTCAGTTACGTAAAAAATTAATTAGGTAAAAAATCACACTGTTAGGTAAAATAATAGAATTTTTACAACCAACAGAGGGAAATATTTTTTCCATCAGGTAAGGGCTTTTCTATGAGGTTTTCTAGGTGATTTTTTCTTCCTATGTGAAGAAAGCATATGAAGAACTTATCAAGAATACTTACCATCCAGCATAAGCAAAGAGACCACTGTAGAAAGCTAGAGATACAGAGCCTACACTAACGTCTGATCCATCCATATTGTCAAACATCGTAGTAAAATGTTCATATTCACCTAAAACAGAAATGAAACTTTAAAATATTTTGCTTCCATCAAAACTCTCAGCAAAATTTGCAATATAACAATAGAACATACATATTATATGCATAGGATGATATTCTAGTTTAATATACTTTGTAATATTTTAAAGTTGATTATAATTCATTTTTGTGAGACATTATGTCATCAAAATAATTTCAATTGAAGAAATTTTACTTAATAAATATGTTTGAAAGTATGATTCATCTTGATTTCAGAAAATAGTAACAGAGTTTTGGAACTTATTAACTTCCATCTCAACTCATTACAGAGAACAAGGGAAGTCAATCTGGTAGTGTTTAATCCCAGATACAACATGAATTACTTCCCTTAGTAAAAAAGTTTTAGAAAATATTACCATTTCCAAATAATACAACTCCAGTGATAATAATCATGACAAGAGCAATGAGCTTGGCAACAGTGAAGATGTCTTGTATTTTTGTAGCTGCTTTAACGCTGATTATATTTACGAATGTCAGAATACCTGAAACAATAATAATACATATATAAGTATAATTTATCACAATTTTGCCGTACAACCCGCACATTAACTCCTGTGAATACAATAGTGACTGAAGCAAGCAATACAAAAACAGCCATTAAAAACATTGTAGAGCCAAGACAATACATAGTTCCCACATCTACAATATTTACCTCCTTTGTTCAGAATTGTCGGCCATTTTGATAGGCAAATTTCCTTAAAGTTTATAGGGAATATAGTGTAAACGATGATAAACTAATCCGATATATAAAAAATAACTTATTCATTATGCTCGTGTGGGCATTTGACTCAGTAAGTTAAGGAAAAGGTGGTTGTCACATGCAAATTCTCTTGGTATTTCTCTCAATTTTCACATATTCGGAAATAACTCCTATAAGGGCTTATCAGTTTTGCCTATCAAAATGGGCCAACAGTTAAGAACAAGGGATGTAAATATTGCAGATGTGGGAACATTGTATTCAAGTCACATTACAAACATAGTCTGCAAATACCACAATACTACTGATTGACAGACCAACCTGACCGACTGATAACATGACATACCTTTTAGCACGGAGTATACAAATAATACCTTTCAAGGCTACACTGCTAATTTATTAACCGGAATCCAGTAAAGCGCTTGTATGTACATTCAAGGTGTATAAAGTCCTAGATTCAGAACTGTCTGGTACATGCATGATAAGACCTGTTCCAGTCTGAATACAAAAATGCACTCTCTGCTAGTTGTTGTCTTTTAAGTTTAAGGATAAAATAAAGCATCTTAACATAAAAACTAGAACTGACGCCATAAGCTGACTAAATATCCATCACCTTAAACCTTCTGATTGTGGACCATGTGTCCTGAAATTAATATCCCATGCACAAAAGACGAATGAGTTTCCTCAAACCTTTTGCCCCAAGAAAGTATGACGAGAGATGAAACAGCCACAATTGAAGACAATTCATGCAAGTTGAATACAAATTACAATGGGCCATAACTTAAGTAATACAAGCGACATAAAACTTCATGCAAATTCACATGTCATGTTTAGTTAACTCTGTCAAATTTGAAAGAAAACCATTGAAAACTGAGTTGCGCCCACAAGGAGTTACACTCACAAGACTGTATACACTATATATATCATAAAATTATAGCATATATTCTTAAGACAACAAAGGGTGATGATTCTGGTGATACTTGTGAGATTGAGAATCCACCGTATTATGAACATCTACACATCATCTCCAGTACTCTGCAGGGTTTGAAGACAGACAAACTGATTCCAGTATTCCCCCTTACAACTTTCTTGTGTTTATAACTGTCCCAATGAAAGCACAACAAAATCACGGCCACTCGAGCCAGTAGGTGTATATAGAAATAAGAGATTGATGAGGATTAGGAATATATAGTTGATATCCAGCATAATAGCATATATTCTAATTAATGACAACTGTAGATCTTTGACTTGTTTGCAAACTTAACTTTGATGAATTTATCGAAATTACAAGAATCAATTTATTATTTCATTATATCATAAATGATAGTTTAAATATACTGGTATGCATTTTCCATTTCATTCGAAAATAAACGGGGACTCTTTCAGATGTAAAGGTGACCTTATTATCGGGGTTTCACTGTATCCTTGTAACGAGCCCGCTCGCCCGTAACGGTGATCGAGTTCCAAGAAGAGAGGCGAAGATTGATTAGAACGAGGGCAGTGTCATCTTATTATAACCAGACAGGACAAAAAACCTTTTTGCAAACAATTATCATCATATTTGAATCAACAATAGGAAAGAAATTGCCACACATCATATAATACCCATACGATAATGTGTTACTTACAAATATGATTATAAAACAGTTTTTGGACAATTCAATACCAAAATTAGGGTGTTTCGATAAATAAACTTGTATGAATCAAAAACCAATTTTAATCCCTTATTAATGCAATGCATAAAACAATGAAACTATCCTGTCTTATCAGATTAACAGTGGTCAGTGGAAATGCGTGTTGAGTGATGTTTTGTCAGTTAACATGAAGTGGATATGTTCCACTGTTTGCACTCGAGTTAAGACATCAATAAGGCACTACATGTATACTTTAATTTGATATTGTGATTGTAAAAACACATGCCAAAACAGCAACACAATCCGAGTTAACAGTCAGATCAAATTACCTGTATTTAAACAACCGAAACTTAACACAATAAGGTCATGTTTTGAAATTCAAAACTAGTCACAAGAATCGCTGCCAAAATAAATATGACCGACTTAATTATTCCACTTTATTGTACACAAATCTATAAGGTACTTGATCTTCTGTGGGTCTTATCATCAGAAGACCTTGAATAACATTCCTGTACAAGAGTTAGTTCAATGGTGAAAACATAGAAGTCAATGCAGACCAGGCATAATTATGCGGACAATCAGATAACCCAGTGGGCAATAAATTGACAGTACAAAAAAACTCAATAATAGGACCAACCTTGTGAACTTTGAAAACTGGCCTTTAAGTATTGAGGTGGTCTTAATACCGAAGTTGAATAACAGTGAAAATGGATTTGAAAAGTGTATCCTTAATTTTGAAGTGATCTTATTGAGTTGGTCTTTAAGTGAGGTTTTACTGAAATTCATTAAGTTTGATCAAAAACTATTTTCAGCCTCTTGATCTAGAAGTTGGTTTTAGTGACCTAAAAATTAACAGAGATCCAACAAATCAGCACCGACAGCCACATAATGTAGACTGAAGCAATCTCAAATGATTGACCTGACACCATACTATATAGAGAAGTCAGTACCAGGGGTATCAACAAGAGCCGGGAGCCGGATATATTACCTGGTAACTTAAGCATCAGTACCCGGCTACTTTTCTTGTATGAGTGATAATCATTAATGAGAGTACTCCCGAACCCCCCCCCGCATACTTTTAATGATTTCCCTGCTAATTCAAAACTTAGTGACACCCCTGAAGTAATGATCCTGACTTTCTGATTTCAAATATGAGCCATCTGCAGGCTAAAGGAAAATATCTCATGTATACTGACCGCTGTCGTTCCAAGCATTCAACAGTTATTGATTGGAAACCATTTTCAGACCCAGGTGACATTGACCTTTAACATACTGAATCCATACCATAGACGATTATCACAAGAAGTTTGAAGACAATGTGGGTAAGCATTCTTCAGTCATTCAAGAAAGCAAATCGACTACAAACTAAAATACCAACAAACAGCATTGAAGACAGTCTTCGAAATGATAACTTAGTACTTGTACATCAACAATGTGTGAGTTCTCAGTGACTAGACCTCCACTGCAAGAATTTCAGTACAACCCGACATATTTTGTACAAAGAACACTTAGTCAAAAAATAATTTAAAAATACATGCAAACTGTAACTATTTCATAAATTTACATTAATTGGACACTTCACATAAGTCATGAATATTCATAAAATGTTCCCAAATTTTGTATCCAAAGGACAGAAGAAAAGCCTTGGTCATCTTTACACATGGTTCCTATAACCAGTTCAACTACCTGTTTATTTTTTACTTATACTTATACAACATAGTTAATAAAGTGAATATCAGATTTAAAGCACACTTAATAAATCATCATTTTATTCAAAAATCATGCACCGACTGGGATGGATAGCCTACCCCTGGATGGAGGGGAAACAATTTATAAGTACATCAATGGTGAAGCCTTTTGCAGAGCTCAATAAGTTTAAGAGAGCAAAGATTTTGAATTAATGACTGAATATCAGATTAAATGAACTTCAAAATTTCAAAGACGAATATTTAAGAGAACATTAACTTGAGTAATTACACCAATATTTCAGTTCCACTATAAGTAAATGTAAGCGAATAACGTAACAACAATAAATATAAGTAGCAAACAAAATAACTTGGTTGATTGATGAGACCATTTAAACACTTATTTAGAGACGGCAATATAAACTATTGACATCATCTCCTTGAACTATGATTATCCTCACCGCTTGTCTCAGATTTGGGTTTGTGACACTGAGTGAATACGACAAAAATCATCAATTATCTAAGTAAGTTAAAACCACTACAAAGTAGATTAAACTTACAAGACAGTAATAATGACAATGTCAAATGCGCAAGTAACTCGATATGGTAATGGGAACGTAAGAGAAACCAGTATCTGTATACAGCATTTTTCGACGCAGCCGTACTAACATGGCTTTGCTATTTGCATATCAGTGTTGTGTAAACCAATCAAATCTTACGTTAACCACTAAACCAACTTCTCTTCAACACGAACAACGTTTAATTAATGTAACCTTGATGCGGATTGGTAAACCTTTCGATAAGGGGCGCGTTACCGTAATGAATTTACTGAAATCTATTTTGAATCTGAAGTGACCAGCAATCGTAGCATCTCAGCAATTGTTTATGTTGCACAACAAATCTTAACCTTCAAATTGCACCGACCATCTTTTTTCAAGATATTTCTTGTTTAACTGTTTAATCATGAACCTTCAGCAAACAATGTGACAGTTACTTTGGTACAAACTGTACAAGCTGCATAAGGTGCAAAGTTGAAACTGGGAATGGATTATATGATGTGTATACATAACAAGAGGCCCATGTCAGGGCCTTTGCTCTACTTGCTGGCTTGTTGCCTGTAATTTCTTAGAAGGCATTTATGGGTGCTCTATTATTTACAGAAATCTTGCCAATTTCAAGGGCCATAATGCAGTCATGCATGCATGAATCTGGCTGGTTTTTGAAAGGAACTCAGTTCTCATGGTTATCTAACAACTGTATCAGGTTGGTAAACATCAGATAATAAATGAAGGTGCTATTGTGTTCACAAGCTTTATTATAGCAATTTTGACGATTTCAAGGGCCATAATCCAGTCATACATGGGCGCACCAAAATCGTGGATAAAATTTTATTTTTTCTCTATTTCGGAGAAAATATATTCACTAATACTAACCACTAGCACATTCAGGCTAGCACTCAGTAATTTCTGCTAGCCAAATATCAAGTGGGTTACCATGAAGACCGCAACATGACCTTAATTAAACAATTTGAAAACATGTAATGATGAACCTTGTTTTGTTGATAAAGTTTTGTATTTCTTTCACAAAGAAGACAAAGAATTGCGAATACCAAAGACCATGAAGTCATTAAAACATTATCATGGCCACGGCTACAATTATTCAAAACATTTCATAGAAACTACATATTTTAGGGGCCATAAATCAGATATCATATGAACTGATAGACAAACAGTATCTGGTCTTCCTTTGCTAGAGTTTGGTTATAATACCAAACACTGTTTCAAGATTATAAGATAAACTACAAATTCTTTTGTGGCTTTAGAAGATTGAAATCTGGTTTGTGGTAGGTTGTAACCCTTGGTCAAGCTGGCATAATATGATTACATCTGCTTGAGTGATTTAACATTATTAGATAGACCTTACACATGCAACCTACTGTATATGAGCTTAAATATGTAACTTCATGGTTTGTATATCAAGAGAACTGATTTACAAAAACTGCTGGGTCAAAGTCACTCAAAACAGTACAGGTAAATACAATTTATCTGAGGTGCATAATGTGTTTCACCAAACATACACACTGTCTTCCCATTAATTTTCTCTGACGGTCAGAAGAAGCATTGACCGCAGAAAATAAAATATAGTATAGAAAGACAATTTTCACTAAATATTTACTCTGATTACATTTGTCCAAGTAGGGATAATAAACTCTTATAATTCTTCAGTTATCTGCTCTTCATAAATGTTACGAGCAAAGCCCTTCATCAGAATCATGGAAATATATCAAGATATTAAGCAGAACTACATGTTCGTGTGTAAACACAATAAATATACAGTATAAACTCCCTTAAAGACCACCTCAATAATAAGACCACTTTAAAATTAAGAACACATTTTTCAAGTCCATTTCACTGATTTGCTCTTTTTCAACCTCAATATTAAGACAATCTCAATAAGAAGGCCATTTGCAAAGGTCCCAAGGATGGTCTTATCATCAGGTTTCACTGTAATCAATTTCCTGTTTATTTAAACGGTGCTGACATGTAGTTCTGTTTAATATGTTTTCATGATTTTTATGGAGGGCTTTGCCCGAAATGTTAAAACAGTGCAGATATCTGACGTACGTTTTAGTTCCAAATTCATGTAATTGCATGGCATATACAGGACATATGTCAATCAGAGATGAAGATCTTTCTAGCTCCATACTAAAAGATTAATATCTGCCAAATAATTTTGTATACCTATCTATTTCAGTACAGGCTATAACTAGGCCATAAACAACGACTTCCTATTTATGAGTATTGACCTTAAACGAACATCATGAGATACAACTGAACACATTGTCAGAACAAACCCGTAAGTATGCCAGATATCTGACAGAAGTCACAGTAACATGTTGTGTCGGTCTATCATTATACATTTATTATGGGTAACCAAAGCATAAATAACAAAGGTGCAGACACCAACTGTTAAATACATGGCAGTCAAAAACGTTAATCCTGTAAACTGTATACAAATATAAAGAATTTCGTCGGTTTACTGTTTTGTGTGACTAAAGTAGCTGTTTTTGCAAAAAAAGTAATTCTGGCAATTTCACAAAACGGTTATATTCATTTAGACATCATTATGCTTTTCTTAAGACAAATTCAGTAACAGACAAAAAAAATAATGCTATCTCCAATCTTGAATACTGGATCTCTTCAAATTAATGACACTAAAGGAGGATACATGTATTAAGTTGGAAAAACAGGCTTTTTGTCACCTCATACAGGAATGTCAGTATAGTGTTCCAAACTTATAACATAGAACATTATCTGTATTTAAGTATCATGTAAATTTACAATCATTTCATATACAGAGGCAAGTATGGTACACCATACATCAACAGGCAAACATCTTATTTTCAAATCCTTCAGTAAGAATTATGCAGTAATCACATGTTTCCATTAAGCAGACATGTAAATGCTACTTCACAGTTGATAATAAAATGAGTATAACAGGATTTAATGTTCGTTTTAAGGTAAATTATATGCAATGACAAACAATATGAAGTACACTTCAGGTATGTCTCAATAGCATATATCCTGTTTACATAGACGTTATAACTGTATTTTAAAGTAAAGTTTTTTGAAAGTGTGGCATAAGGAAGGCCACACTCACAACACAGGGGCTCTTCCCACACAGATCCTTAAGGCATACAGCACTGTGCCATTGCAGCAGTCTGATACCAGAGTATATCACTGCACTGAAGCCTTTGATTATGGGATACAAAAAAATGGTTTCGCAGATTGCCTGACATTCTGTGACAGAAACTTACAATCGTTGTCTGGCCAAAGGAAATCTTACATTTATTGGTCTTGAATGAATGGTAGCTAGCTAAGTTGTTGGACAATAGGTAAGAGACTTTGCTAAATGCTGCAGAACCTGTTCGAAATTTGTTTGACATGTCAGACAGTCCTGCAACTTCACATAGCCTGCTTTTGTTATTGATAGATCCACTAAACCAAGCTACCTAGCTGTGCATGTATTAAGAGACCAAGGAATTAACTATTGACATAACTGTATACACTTACTTATACACAAAGCAGCAAGGAGTCGTGCTGCAGCTTGCAGAGGATAAACTATAGACATTACTATAATATACACTTACTTATACACAAAGCAGCAAGGAGTCGTGCTGCAGATTGCGGAGGATAAACTATAGACATAACTGTATACACTTACTTATACACAAAGCAGCAAGGAGTCGTGCTGCAGCTTGCAGAGGATAAACTATAGACATAACTATATACACTTACTTATACACAAAGCAGCAAGGAGTCGTGCTGCAGCTTGCGGAGGATAAACTATAGACATAACTATATACACTTACTTATACACAAAGCAGCAAGGAGTCGTGCTGCAGCTTGCGGAGGATAAACTATAGACATAACTATATACACTTACTTATACACAAAGCAGCAAGGAGTCGTGCTGCAGCTTGCGGAGGATAAACTATAGACATAACTATATACACTTACTTATACACAAAGCAGCAAGGAGTCGTGCTGCAGCTTGCGGAGGATCACATGATGGAAATACAGGCTGTAATGCATAGTAGGCAAATGTCAATGCAACAATGGCCTGAGCTGTTGGTCTTATGATGATCAGGTTTACCTAAAATAAATACAAGCATTGAATAATATCGAAACATTAACATCCAGACAATATTAATACGAAGGCCAGACGGCTTATTCATCAGCATTTTAAGACTGAAACTCAAAGACTTTAAAATTGCAAAAACATGTCCGTATTTTTATCGGCATTTCGTTTTCAATAAATCTTAACAAATGAAATTTTGCCTGAATAATTGTGGTTACACAAAGTACAATATAACCAAATTTTATTAAAATATATACTGTTATAACAACGTTAGGACAAAAAGAACATTTAACATTTCAAAGTCTAAGTCTGAATTTCAGTCTTATAATGTCGATCAACAATGCCCCGACAATTGTCAATAAATGCCATGCTTCTCACAAACACAGGATAACTGTACCAGCAAAATATAGCCATTGTTTACTTAAGTCAGCACATGGACAGTTATCGTAGCAAAATGTATCAATGTCAGATCACAATGTTTGTTTTCCGCAATGAAATAACAAGAATAAATTACTTATTTTCTAATACATTTTGTAAGAGGCAGCTCTTATGCAAATGAGGAAGAATAGGTATATTTTTTAAACAGTGGTACTGTTCTGGTAATGAGGTTCAGAAGAGAGAGGATACGTAACTACAGGGAAAGCCACATACAAAAGACAGTGCCTCCCCATGCAGATCTCCGGAAAAACAACAATCCACAAAACATAAGGCACTAAAGGAGGTCAAACGGTACACATATTAAGGAACTGAGGCACAAGGAATGGCCCAGCAGACCACAATGAATAACTAGAAAAATCAAAGTGGACAGTAAAGAGAGGGGGAGGTGGGAATAAATGGATGGAAAAGATCACAGGACAAGTCAAGACAACTGGCCTTAATAGGCCAAAAATGGGCAGGAAACAATATGAACACTGTATAAAGTGACAGAATTGCACAGGGGAAAGGGGAAATACAAAACACATTCATAACACAAACAGAAACAACAATCATATAGCAAATTACAGCCGTGGAACTGTCCAACCCTACAAACACGAGATATATACATGTGCAATGTACCGTGACAGAAGTTAACAAATAACTCCTCTTTGCAATGGTGAAACACATATATTTACAATTAAGTATTCAATTTGGAAAGTTTTCTATTCAATGATTTGTATTTTAAACTTCCAATGTTTCTTTCAAAATTAATTGCAAACTACATGTATGTTCTGAGTTTGCAGTAAACAACAGCTGTTAACAAGTTAACTTGAAAACTAGAATGTAATTACACACATTTTTTAACAGCTTGACATTGAACTAATGACTGTTATCCTCAGAGACCTTGATATTGAACTAATGACTGTTATCCTCAGAGACCTTGATATTGAACTGATGACTGTTATCCTCAGAGACCTTGATATTGAACTAATGACTGTTATCCTCAGAGACCTTGATATTGAACTAATGACTGTTATCCTCAGAGACCTTGATATTGAACTAATGACTGTTATCCTCAGAGACCTTGATATTGAACTGATGACTGTTATCCTCAGAGACCTTGATATTGAACTAATGACTGTTATCCTCAGAGACCTTGATATTGAACTGATGACTGTTATCCTCAGAGACCTTGACATTGAACTGATGACTGCCATCCTCAGAGACCTTGACATTGAACTAATGACTGTTATCCTCAGAGACCTTGATATTGAACTAATGACTGTTATCCTCAGAGACCTTGATATTGAACTGATGACTGTTATCCTCAGAGACCTTGATATTGAACTAATGACTGTTATCCTCAGAGACCTTGATATTGAACTAATGACTGTTATCCTCAGAGACCTTGATATTGAACTAATGACTGTTATCCTCAGAGACCTTGATATTGAACTGATGACTGTTATCCTCAGAGACCTTGATATTGAACTAATGACTGTTATCCTCAGAGACCTTGATATTGAACTGATGACTGTTATCCTCAGAGACCTTGACATTGAACTGATGACTGCCATCCTCAGAGACCTTGACATTGAACTAATGACTGTTATCCTCAGAGACTTTTGCCCATAAACTAATGACTGCCATCCTCAGAGACCTTGACATTGAACTGATGACTGTTATCCTCAGAGACCTTGATATTGAACTAATGACTGTTATCCTCAGAGACCTTGATATTGAACTGATGACTGTTATCCTCAGAGACCTTGACATTGAACTGATGACTGCCATCCTCAGAGACCTTGACATTGAACTAATGACTGTTATCCTCAGAGACCTTGATATTGAACTAATGACTGTTATCCTCAGAGACTTTTGCCCATAAACTAATGACTGCCATCATCAGAGACCTTGACATTGAACTGATGACTGTTATCCTCAGAGACTTTTGCCCATAAACTAATGACTGCCATCCTCAGAGACCTTGACATTGAATGAATGACTGCCATCCTTAGAGACTTTTGCCCTTAAACTAATGACTGCCATCCTTAGAGACTTTTGCCCTTAAACTAATGACTGCCATCCTCAGAGACCTTGACATTGAACGAATGACTGCCATCCTCAGAGACCTTGACATTGAACGAATGACTGCCATCATCAGAGACCTTGATATTGAACTAATGACTGTTATCCTCAGAGACCTTGATATTGAACTAATGACTGTTATCCTCAGAGACCTTGATATTGAACTAATGACTGTTATCCTCAGAGACCTTGATATTGAACTGATGACTGTTATCCTCAGAGACCTTGATATTGAACTAATGACTGTTATCCTCAGAGACCTTGATATTGAACTGATGACTGTTATCCTCAGAGACCTTGACATTGAACTGATGACTGCCATCCTCAGAGACCTTGACATTGAACTAATGACTGTTATCCTCAGAGACCTTGATATTGAACTAATGACTGTTATCCTCAGAGACCTTGATATTGAACTGATGACTGTTATCCTCAGAGACCTTGATATTGAACTAATGACTGTTATCCTCAGAGACCTTGATATTGAACTAATGACTGTTATCCTCAGAGACCTTGATATTGAACTAATGACTGTTATCCTCAGAGACCTTGATATTGAACTGATGACTGTTATCCTCAGAGACCTTGATATTGAACTAATGACTGTTATCCTCAGAGACCTTGATATTGAACTGATGACTGTTATCCTCAGAGACCTTGACATTGAACTGATGACTGCCATCCTCAGAGACCTTGACATTGAACTAATGACTGTTATCCCTCAGAGACTTTTGCCCATAAACTAATGACTGCCATCCTCAGAGACCTTGACATTGAACTGATGACTGTTATCCTCAGAGACCTTGATATTGAACTAATGACTGTTATCCTCAGAGACCTTGATATTGAACTGATGACTGTTATCCTCAGAGACCTTGACATTGAACTGATGATGCCATCCTCAGAGACCTTGACATTGAACTAATGACTGTTATCCTCAGAGACCTTGATATTGAACTAATGACTGTTATCCTCAGAGACTTTTGCCCATAAACTAATGACTGCCATCATCAGAGACCTTGACATTGAACTGATGACTGTTATCCTCAGAGACTTTTGCCCATAAACTAATGACTGCCATCCTCAGAGACCTTGACATTGAATGAATGACTGCCATCCTTAGAGACTTTTGCCCTTAAACTAATGACTGCCATCCTTAGAGACTTTTGCCCTTAAACTAATGACTGCCATCCTCAGAGACCTTGACATTGAACGAATGACTGCCATCCTCAGAGACCTTGACATTGAACGAATGACTGCCATCATCAGAGACCTTGACATTGGACTGATGTCTGCCATCCTTAGAGACTTTTGCCCTTAAACTAATGACTGCCATCCTCAGAGACCTTGACATTGAACGAATGACTGCCATTATCAGAGACATTGACATTGAACTGATGACTGCCATCCTCAGAGCCCTTGACATTGAACTAATGGCTGCCATCATCAGAGACCTTGACATCAAACTTATGAACTCACAAAAGTACTTAGTGACAGACATTGCGATAAACACGTACATGCTTGCCTTTAGGGCATAAAACCACAACGACTCGTAACAGTAAATTATGTAAATGTACAACATTTGAAAACTGCACATGTTAAGATTAGACATCTTCAAGTTCAAGTACGTTCCTAACATCAATTGTAAAAGCTTTCTCTTTTTTCTAAGGATTTCGATTGATTTCTTGGCTCAGTGTAAATTAAAGGTTATTGCGCAAACAGTAAAAGTAAGAACATGCTAACTGGATTGACTGTTAAGTATAAGTGCTATGTCCATTATGTTTACTTCACTATCAGTTTCACTAATGACTTGATAATGCAGTTATCACAATATGTTGCCCCAGGAGGGGGGGGGGGGGGGGGGGGGGGAGAAAAACAGGCCAACACAGGGGAATGAGACATATTGTCTTTTTGGGGGGTGTCTAATTCCCCATCCTAGAGCCAAGCATTTTAGCTAAATCCACACAGTGGATGATGTCAGATTCCCACTACCGGGATCTATTAAAAATCCGACAAGGCCTAAGTCTCATTTCCAGAAACCAGAATCATTCAGTGTGTCAAACTCCTACCTGTCAGGAATTATCTTCAGTCTAAAGTCCCGTTAATCCCGCAGCCCCAACCCCTGTGGCAAAACATTGGTTAGTGCATAAATCTAGTTGAATTGCAACAGTGTTTTAGTGATGTACAGCAGTCACCTACCCAGCATTAATCAGTAACCAATCCGTCCTAACCTATTCTTCCAAAGCAACCATCAACTTACGAAAAATTTGAATCAGAGGTGGAGGGCATTTTAAAAACTGGATGTATTATCGTTGGTCAAACTGTCACCAAGAACCTAATTGCCGCCTCATGCAGGGTTTAAACCTGTAACCTCAAGACAGGCAGTCAAATGCTCCATCGATAGAGTTAACACAGAGAGCTGTGTAGCAATCAAACACAATATAAATGTTCCATACCCATAATTGTAGAAAAGCTAAACATGGTCCAAATGCTTCCAGAATGTAGGCATAGTCACCACCAGATCTTGTAATTGTAGTTCCTAACTCAGCATAACACAACGCACCAACCAGGGAAAGTAAACCGCAAGCAGACCATATAATTATTGACATACCAACCTGAAATGAAAACAAAAAATATATAACAAAATGTAATATTTGAGTAACTAATTCTAATTATAGTCTTCCAATTGGCATGTGTTCTCAATGTCTTGAAGGAACTGTAACCCTCAAAGCAAATGGAACTTTTTCCATAAAAATCCAGCGATTTTGTTCAATGGCTTTCAATATTTTGAGAAGGTACCAAAGTGATAGAACATGAAGTGACTTTATCTAACTTCTAAGAAAAGAGCAAGGTCAACAAAACCATCCACTTGTGCAGAGTTACACATGTTACATGGGCTGCCACATCTACTGTGAAAGTCCTTTTTTTCGTGAGGACTTTATTTTCGCATTAACTCGCAAGGTTTTCAACTGTTTTAAAAATCACGCTGAAATATGTGTTTATCACTATGCCAAACATATCCGCAAGGGACTCCCGAAAATAAAAAAATTGGTGAAAATGGGAAATTCCCGAAATAAAGTGCCTGCGAAAATAAAGACTTTTACAGAATTCCAGTAAAACAGTCAAAGGAAGTAATTGGAAACAAAATGATATTATGGGTCAGTAGATCATACTGCCTGAATCTCATTGACTACATCTTCATGAGCTTCTATGAATAATGCTTCATCTTTATATCCTCAGTACCGACAGACTACCGGTGTAACAGGCCAGTTCTTCCCCCCAGACCAGTTCTTCCCCGGGGAAGTTCTGGACCGGTCCAGTTCTTCCCCGGGAGGTTTTGGACTAGTCCAGTTCTTCCCCACCCAGTCTGTTTCTTCCCCGGGGAAGTTCTGGACCGGTCCAGTTCTTCCCCCCTAGGATATTATTTTATTTTCAACTTTCACACCCTGGAAATTATCTAATTTTTCGTGTGAGGGTGGGGAAGTTCTGGACCGGCCCAGTTGTTCCCCCTAGGAAATTATTTTATTTTCAACTTTTTAACGTTGAAAATATTCTTATTTTTCATGTTAGGGTGGGGAAGTTTAGGAAATTATTTTATTTTTTCAACTTTCAGCTGGTCTAATTCTGTCCTCCTAGTTCAATACTTTATTATTTGTGTCAGTGTGGGGAAGTTCTGGACCGGTCCAGTTCTCCCCCCCTAGGAAATTATTTAATTTTTTCAACTTTCAGCTGGTCTTATTCTGTCCTGACCTAGTTAAATACTTTATTATTTGTGACAGTGTGGGGAAGTTCTGGACTAGTCCTGGGTTCTTCTCTTTATTTTTTCTTCTGAGGGTGGGGAAGTTCTGGACTAGTCCAGTTCTTCCCCCCTAGGAAATTATTTAATTTTCAACTTTTTAACCTTGAAAATATTCTTATTTTTCATGTTAGGGTGGGGAAGTTCTGGACCGGTCCAGTTCTTCCCCCCTAGGAAATTATATTATTTTTTCAACTTTCAGCTGGTCTAATTCTGTCCTCCTAGTTAAATACTTTATTATTTGTGTCAGGGTGGGGAAGTTCTGGACTAGTCCAGTTCTTCTCCCCTAGTAAAATCTTTTATTTTTTCTTCTGAGGGTGGGGAAGTTCTGGACCGGTCCAGTTCTTCCCCCCTAGGAAATTATTTTATTTTTTCAACTTTCAGCTGGTCTTATTCTGTCCTGACCTAGTTAAATACTTTATTATTTGTGACAGTGTGGGGAAGTTCTGGACTAGTCTTGGGTTCTTCTCTTTATTTTTTCTTCTGAGGGTGGGGAAGTTCTGGACAGATGGACAAGGGCAAATCTATATGCCCCCACCCCCATTCAGAGTGGGGGCATTAAAATCCTAGGGGAGAAGGACTGAACTAGTCCAGAACTTCCCCACCCTAAGATGAAAAAATGAAATAATTTCCAAGGGGAGAAGAACTGGACTAGTCCAGAACTTCCCCACCCTAATTCAAAAATAATAATATTTTACAAGGGGAGAAGAACTGGACTAGTCCAGAACTTCCCCACCCTAAGACGAAAAAATAAAACAATTTCCAAGGGGAGAAGAACTGGACTAGTCCAGAACTTCCCCACCCTAAGACAAAAATAATAATATTTTACAAGGAGAGAAGAACTGGACTAGTCCAGAACTTACCCACTCTAAAGCACAAAAAAATAAAACAATTTCCAAGGGGAGAAGAACTGGACTAGTCCAGAACTTCAACGCTAAGACAAAAATCATAATATTTTACAAGGGGAGAAGAACTGGACTAGTCCAGAACTTCCCCACCATAAAGCGCAAACAAATAAAAAAACTCTAGTCCAGAACTTCCCCACCTTGACACAAATAAAGTATTTAACTAGGGGAGAAGAAATAGACTAGCAGAAAGTTGAAAATAAAATATTTTACTAGGGGGGAAGAACTGGACCAGTCTAGAACTTCCCCACCCTAACATGAAAAATTAGATAATTTCCAATGTGAAAAATTATTTTCTAGGGGGGAAGAAATGGACTGGGTGGGGAAGAACTGGACTAGTCCAGAACTGCCCCGGGGAAGAACTGGACCGGTCCAAAACTGCCCCGGGGAAGAACTGGACCGGGGCAGTTCTGGACTGTTACACCGGTACTACTACATCAGCTGGTGAATTTCTCAGACATTATGATTTCAAAGGCTTGATACTGATGTCCATGAAGAAAAGTGTTAACTGAAAGCTTATACTGTAGTGAGGTTTTGACTTAAATTTTTTATTGTTTATGATTATTTTTATTGCATGTAATATTATTGAATAATGAAAAAGAAACAACAAGCTTGCTTCCAATTTTACATGTTGTAACCATGCTGAAAAAATCTAGTGGCTGAAAATAGGAATATCGAAAGACCAAGTAATTATTTTGGAGTGGCCTGAAATAAGTGCTTCAAACATAAGCATTAAGAACAAGATATCATATAAATCACAGCCTCTCCGGCTATAAAACATAAAAGCAATTCAGGGTCATGAACCCTTTTCTTAAGTGGGTACTGTCAAACTAATGAATAGAAAAAAAGGCATCTCATCCAGTATATCAGTAGGCGGATTTAATTATACACTTTTCCTAGTCTGTAACCAATATATAACATGACATTCACATTAGATATAAATACAAAAGCATTTATTTTCGGGCTATTTAGATACTTTATTCAAAACCAAGGTTATTGCTCTGATCCCATTTAGAACAACATCATTTATATCCTTTGCTCAATCAGACAACATCTCCTGCAGCAGTGTCTTTATGTGCTACTTCGAAGATATTACCATAATGCATCTGTATTACAAACAATCATTAGAAACACATATAAAATGCTCAATGTATAATGCCTGAAATTTATGCAACTACATTGTATCAATACGTTGCCCAAGGCGGGGGCAGCAGGCTTACAGGATTAGACAATTTATCTTTTTTTGGGACTAAGTATATTTCCCACGACTGAGACACATTCAGCATGTCAATTTCCCAACGTGTCGGGAATCGTCTTCTGTCTAATTAAAGTCATGTGTATCTCGCCACTCCCACGTGGGACAAAACATTGATAAGTGCATGTTTGAGTTTTTGTACCAAAACCGACTTTAGAACATTTCCCTCAATGTCTCCTTTGCATTTTTGTGGTGATTGACTTTCTGATCTCTTTTTTGCTCCAACTTCAGATAGGTGTTTGGGTGCTTAATAGAATTCTAATGACTCTTAATTGAGTTAATTTGATTAGACACATTTATTCTATTAATCTGCCATTTTTCTGTTGAACTTACAAGTTGAAGAAACCATAATGAATCCATGTGATGTCAATAGTGTTTGTACGGTTTTTCAACACATCTACTCGAGGGAAAAGGTTAACCTGGTTAGATTATTGCTCCTCAACAGTACCTTTTTGCTACAGACCATTTCAAAGCAGTTAGAACACTCAGGAATCTTGTTCCATTTAATGCATTTTTCGGTGCAGCCGTATTAACATGGTTTTGCTATTCGCATATATCAGTGTTGTGCAATCTTACGTTAACCACCAAGGCAATTTCTCTTCAATCGAACGTTTGTAACCTTGACGCGGATTGGTTAGCCTTTCGATAAAGGGTACGTTACCTTACAGAAATCCACTGAATTTTGGTGAATTTACCGAAATCCATTTTGGATCTGGAGTGCCCTGCAATCTGCAATCGTAACATCTCAGCACTTTTTTATGTCGCACAACAAATCTTAACCTTCAAATGATATTTCTTGTTTACATTCACATTTGCTATTTGTGGTGCAAATATAGCGAATTCCAATATTTTGGTGGATAGTGAATTTGGCAATCTGCTTCAGACGGTTGACACTTTATGTGGGCGTAACCAGGATATCCGAGAAATTTTACATCTATATATGGCCATTATTAATGTAAGAAGCATACATCCAGGATACTGCGCCATCACAAATCAGACGCCAGCACTTACACTATGGTATACCTTCCATTCAGATTCTCATTTTCTGTTATCTATGCATATTATATATCAACAGACTTTGCAAATCAACCGACAAAACCAATATTGCTTGTCTTTACAACATCAAAACATCCTTGCTGAGCATTCCATTAATGGAATGTTGTTGACATTAAGTAATTATCCTAGGGAAGGGACAATACAACAAAACTGGAAGTGAATACCGAGAAATCTATGTAATCTGTTATTATTCTGACCATACCAACGGAAAAGACATCAAAACACACTCAATTAAACAACTCAGGCTCCGAGAATAATTCTTTCCATAGCATTTTGTTTATATTATCAATGAGAGATTTCAAATCATTGTATGTTTGTCAGATAACATCATCAGAGTCCTACATTTCTAGTCTGAAATATCAGGTAGCAATTATTATCAATGAGAGATTTCAAATCATTGTATGTTTGTCACATAACATCATCAGAGTCCTACTTTTTTGGTCTGAAATATCAGGTAGCAAATAGTCAAGCAACAATGCTTTACTGCTTAATGCCACAAGATAAAGGGAGAGAACTTGGAAACTTGAATGTGTTTTTATCAGGTTGAATTTCCAAAATGCCTCATTTTGACCGTTATGTTTCTGGATGAACTTGAAGGGTCAATATAGCTTTACATTATTTGTATTTCAGCTATAAAATGGTAAAATCTAGTCAAAAATTATCAAAATGATCCTGGATTGGAATTGCTGTCATTATAATGACAAGAGTCACAAGATCATAATATTCAACAATAAAAAAATTTATTTTTGGATATTAAACTTTTTTGCACCGAAAAACCATAAAAATAAATTTTGCTGAAAATTTTAATGAAAGAAATCAGCAGAGATATACTAATGTATTTGATACATGGTTTCCCTGTCAATTACCATCAATCACTGGGTGTAAGTTCTCATTAATCAACCAACTTACATACAAACTCTATAATTACAACCTTTAACACTTCTTTTCATATATGTACAATACAACATCACAGATTTTACGACTCGTCTACGTTTTGATATGGCAAATAACAAGTAGTGACGTACCAAGCTTTTAACCAATCAATACACTTGTTATTCATGATTCTGTATGTTTTTCCTTTCGTAGAAAGACAAGAAGGATTACGACGACCGATCTAAAACAGGAGAGGAATTACGACCGATCTAATGCATTCCAAAAGCTAGAATTCTAGAAATAGATATATACCTCATTCAGCTTGTCTTCAACAAGGCTGAATTATGCAATGCCTACACGTTAAGAGAACATTATACAGTGTTGTTGGTCACCAGAACATTAACATCACCAAGAATTGCGAGCCAAATATTAATATTCACTGTTTTTTAACGTAACTTCCGACAAGATAGACCAAACTTTACCTTCCATAAGGATCAACATTCCAATTCTTTTTACATAATTTCATAATTTTGGACAGAGTAAACAGCAAATTTGTTCTGCCTTTCAATAGCAGGGGCATAACATTTTATTACAATATTGTGGAGTTACTACTCATTCTTGTATGGCTACAATATTAATCAGAATGCGTTGGAGATGGATTGGATATGTGATTAGAAGAGATATAAATTCCATCACTAGAGCAGCATTACATTGGACTCCAGAAGGAAGGCGCAAACGTGGAAGACCAACAAACACATGGAGACGTACTGTAGAAGGAGAACTGAAGACCATGAATAACACCTGGGGAACAGTAGAAAAGATGGCCAAAGACAGACAGAAATGGAGAACCTTTGTTGCTGCCCTACATGCCAATGGCATACAGAGCAGTAAGTAAGTAAGTAACTACTCATTCTTAGTTTCCTGGGCAAATTTTAGTTACAATAGCAGGGCTCTAGAAATCCACCAGCTTGATGTTCCGGACAAGTCTTATTGCTGATTCGGGCTACCAACAGTTGAGTTGGACTTGGTCCTACTTAATGAACTCTTCATCCATACACTTTTCTATGCTCGGACAACTATAGCCTCCTACCTCGGACAAGTCAAAATTAACGGCATGTACACTAGCCCCGGACAGGTGCATCAAAAGAAAATTTCTAGAGTCCTGCTATAATAGGTGTAAAATACAGGATTTGACTTATAATGAAAAGCTCATAATCAAAATTATCATCAAAATGTCCCCAAACATACAAGTCACAGTATAAATCATACATTTGTACCATAAATTCAATAGTATTGACTGATCTCATACAAATCACAGCTGTAGGCGTAGAAGTTGGGAGATATATACTGTCCATGAATATAAATGAAATATTGAGTTGTGACACTCTGAGCCTGGACACAATACCACAATATGTATGCAAATTTCACTCAGAAACCGATGTCTTATAATACACTGATTTTCAAACGAGTGACTTTTCACCGACACATGACCTCAAAATATACAGATGACCTCAAAATATATATACTTCGAAAGCTAATTTTTTTTTTTAATAATTTAGATTTAATTTCTTGAAGCAGCCCATCCATGTATTATTGAAGCAAATATCGTCGCCGTGTCATTAATTTAAGTATGTAAGGGACATAAAAAGTCTTTATATAAGGTTGTAAAATGCAATCAAGTCAATCACTGTCCCTTTTATATTAATCACCTACTTGGTATACTATGTTGTAGTACACTTAAATGACTACCAATAATGAAAAGTCCATTAGTGTTCACTTAACAAATGATACTGTAAAAATGCCTATGACAATAAAATTATCGCAAATAGTTCATCTATGGCTGCGAGTAGTGCACACCCAGCTAGATATACCAAGGGTATGTGAATGTGACCTACCCTGAGTACATTGGAAGGCAAGTTACATAAGGCTGAACTCTGAAGTTTAAAACTGTTTTTCAACATTTTATCCATTACGTACAGTTGTGAGGCGACGACTTTTGCCTTTACTAACCTAGAGGACTACAGATCACATTAGATTTGACGATTGATCTACGTCTACCATACATTATTTAAAGAACAAAACACAACATTGGTTACAATTTGATGAAAGAAACAAAGTCCGAGTAATTCTGAAAATCACATGATTTATAAATATCAATGTACTACCGTACTCTTATTTACCCAAAACAGTTTGGACAAAAGTAAAATGCATCGAGGTCTTTACCCAATACTTTTACCATTTGCGCAATTATTTTTTGCATAATAACCTCGATATCAAAAGTGGAACAATTTGAAGTTCCAAATGAAAGATGTAAACCAGTCTATGACACAAATAAATGGTAACGATGAGTGTATTATAAGACACAGTGATACAGTCAACTCTTGTTACAACAACCATGGTTATTCCCTGGATTTTATTTTGTTGTCTTGAATAATATATTTTATAGTGAATTAGATCAATGATACCCGATGTACAGATTCTTTCCCAATTTGTGTTGTTACACGAATATATACCTTTGTAATAGTTTAGGCTTATTTATTGTACATCGATTGTGAAACAAGTTCACACAACCTATACTACATGTAATCACTCTCGATGACTGCTTCCTGGCTACCAACCAGTACTTGTGCCAAATTTAGGCATTGTGAACTTCGTGATCAAACCCTGCTAATTGTGGGGCTCGAACTCACAACATTCAGATCAGGAGTCAGGCGCTCTACCCCTTGACCACTGCGCCCCCCCTTTGTTATGTATGTCAGTGTAACATTTTAGAGTTGACTGTATCGTCATACAGTGTATATGGCATACACATATTTTTCACTATAGTACCGAGCAAGAGCACTAAAATCCTAAAAGTTCTACATAGAATTAAACTTGATAAGGAATAACTGTTACAGAAAAAATTCGCTCAGGCCACTTATTTACAAATACGTCAAGATTACGCTAAAAATGTTAACATCTATTGCTATGCAAGAAATACATGTAGATAACACAAACAACTAAGACATTCTAAGTCATACATCAATTAATTTTTAAGATAATTAAGATTAAAATATTCAATTAATGTAACAATTAACACTCCCAAATAAGCGTATATTAGCCACACTTGAAGTAGCTTTACTGTTTTGATTATGTTTTTTCGGCACAGCCGTACTAACATGGTTTTGCTATTTGCATATCAGTGTTGTGAAAACCAATCAAATCTTACGTTTCACTATTAAGGCAATTTCTCTTCAACCGAACTATGTTTGTAACCTTGACGCGGATTGGTTACCTTTCAATATAGGGTACGTTACCTTAACGAAATCCACTGAATTTCAGTTTATTTACTGAAATCCATTTCGGATCTGGAGTGACCAGCAATCGTAACATCTCCACATTTTTTTATGTTGCACAACAAATCTTAAACCTTCAAATTTCTTTATCCGAGTGTCAGCATGCTTTTGTTTACCATAATAAACATTCGTAAAAAAAAATACCGGACTGACACTGAATTGGAAACAATTATTAGCGTATAGGGACGTGGTACAGATAAAAAAGCAAATTGAACAACCTATACCAGAATCCAGTCAGGATAACATTAAAATATACATTTGAAATAAGTTGAATACCCTCGTCACATTAGAAATAGACATCATTTTGCAATATATATTTAAATATAAAATAAATTTATAGAAATGAAAAAAGCCAATGACGAGTGAATTGTTAATGGCAGATGTTGTAAAATTTGAATTTACATTTTAGAACATGTGCAGTGTTGGAGTCACTGAGTGCTGTAGCCAGAAAACGTACCACAAACACTTTCATTGCTTCGCTACATGTCATTGCATCATACAAAATAGGTCCAAAAAAACCAATATATTGACTCCGATTCATTGAACATCGAGACTGATCACACTTCCACTGGCTGACTAAAAAAGGTGATGAAATATTTCGTCACCAAATATACAGGAAATTTAACACAATAACCCAACCAAAGAGAGAATCAATACTATAATAATATTTATCTAGTGATGAAAGCGAAACTAATCTATCTGCCTCTCTATTTATACAAAAACAGACTGGTTTCACATTTGCCCTGCGTTATGTACTTCTGTAATACTAATCGGCATAGCGGAGTGCTTTCTCTATTCAAACAAAAAGTCAGCGAACAAAATCCTACAGCAATGGAGAATATTATATTATTGTATCTAATTCCCCTTGAAGTATTTTTTTAATTCAAGGCCTTTTCAAAGCGCAAACGCAAAACAAGCATATCTGCTTCTTAATTCTTATGTGGATAGACCAGTTTTGTGTTCACCCTTCCATTTATTCTATGTTATATCCTAATCTTCAACTACAATACGGACCATGTAACCTAGGTTAGCTTGTCTGTTTTTGATAAAAAAAATTAATCCATGCAAACGCAAACAAAAAAGACCCACCAAGTGGAAGCAATATGTTTCATGCTTAGTACACTTCAAAAATGGGGTTATAACTCAAATTACCAACTTTTCGTAAATCACTTAAAAATCTTATTCAGCATCACAGCGGACATTCTTAAAGATCTAATATTAGAATACAGATTGAATTTAATAATATGGTACAATCCGATTCATAGAATCAATTACAAACAAATTAATGTCAAATTAGTTTGACAACTTGTGTTGAACATTTAGTTCTATCTACCATCACTCCCATTCTTTTAAAATATTTGAACATAACCATAGATAAAAGTTTGCTTTGAAACGTAAATAAGTGAACTTGAACAAATGTTGCCATCTTTTCTGAAAGGCAATTGGCTAGTGCTCACTGCTAAAAAAGAATAATAGGCTTTTGACAAGGTAGTCCTGACTTTTACTAAAGGTATGGTTTTTAAATATTGAAAGATGTTTCAAGTAAAGGGGCATCTGTGGGCATAGTGGTTATGGTGACTCACAACTTAGGGTCCGAATCTCACCTGGGACCTGGTAGAATTTGTTAGGTAAGGAACCTATCCAGCTGGCGTATCTGATGTTGGTGGTGGTGGATCTTCCCCAGGGGCCATTCTGGGGTCTTCCTCCACCCGAATAGCGGATATTAAGTCACTACAAGATCCTGGCCTGGATGTTTGTGATTTGAAATCCAAGGACAAAAAAATGTATAGCATATCAATATGAAAGAATATTTTTTTGCAGAACATCCATGAAGCTGACAGTTATGTTTTCGTCAAAAAGAAACATAGTTTAATTGATACATGATATAATGCAAAGGAAATATCTGAATGCACAAAGTCAGTTGAATTGAATGATCATTGATTTACTGTTATTGAAAATGTTGACATTTTTTCCTTGTAACACAATAAATGCATCAAGTTCATTGATTAAAAGAGTCAGTATTTTATTCCACATGAGCTGGGACAACCATATTAAATGTGAGCGACATTTGCTATGTCATTGAACTGCAGTGATTTGAATAAATTCATTTGAATTGTAAATTGTGTAGATAATATTGTACGTCTGAGGGCTGACTGCTGATAAACATGTAAATATAACATCAGTTTTTGCACAGAGAATTTGACCGATTTAAAACATCATTTATTTATCAATTTTGAAGTCCAGCTCAATTGATGATGTTAAATTTCTATTAGTCTACACCAATTAGCAGCTCAGTTGACCAAAATAGAAAAATCAGGATAAATCAGCAGACATCAATTTACACATATAACACAAATGTACCATTTTTGCTAATACAATTTGAATGTGTCCAAAGAAAGGAAATCAGGTGAAAAGAAGACCTTTATAAGATTCTCATGATACATAGACAAGTGTTTTCAATGCAAAAATCTCAATACATGTATCACCATGGTAATGACATCAAATGGCCCACAACAATCGAAAATTCAACACTTATAATAAATTTATAACCAAATAACCCAAATACATTATAAATTCTAATAAACAACTAGCTGTCTGTCATCCACCATTATTTTAACTCCACCTAAACATTAATCATGACACATTCATCATTTAGAAACAAGGTATTGTGTATACTAGAAATATTACTTATTAGAAACACACAAAACTTCAACTTCTTAGAAACATTTTATATGATTATTTCATAGTATAATACATTATAAATATCATATTATAATTACTAGTAAATTTATGCATAAATCAAGCACAATAACAGGAATGTGTTGTAAACAATTTAAATATTCTATGACACTTTGTAAGTCACATCTGCTTCTGATAGAACAAACAAATCCCTTCACAAGATGTTACCAACTGATAAGCCAACTGATCATATAAACTAACAGGAAGTGTAACATATGTTGTAACTGGTGCCAGCAGGGGTCTGTGACCCTTAAAGATCAGTAAACAATCCCTTAATCAATCCCTCATCAAAAATGATTGATCTCCCACTGTTCAAGCAAAAAATCCAATTCAGGACAATCTGAAACATACGGGTATACTCGTAAAATCATGAAGTTGGTGTCAACCAAATAAACACAGCAAAATTTAAATGACATTATTTATTTAATTATGATTGATACCGGTAAATCAGAAATTCAATACAGGACAATCTGAAACATACGGGTATACTAGTTAAATCATGAAGTTGGTGTCAACCAAATAAACACAGCAAAATTTAAATGACATTATTTATTTAATTATGATTGATACCGGTAAATCAGAAATTCAATACAGGACAATCTGAAACATACGGGTATACTCGTTAAATCATGAAGTTGGTGTCAACCAAATAAACACAGCAAAATTTAAATGACATTATTTATTTAATTATGATTGATAGTGGTAAATCAGAAATTCAATACAAAAATCTTAACTTGTCTCTGTACAAGTTTAATTTGATTATATTTCAACACCTCTGACAACATGACACACAATAATAAGCTAAAGGTTCTCAACATGTCAGTCAATTTTGTCCCATTTACAGACCATCTGACCAACTTATCAAATGTATGAACTATATATCTGTATACAAAGTTCCTTGTAATAATGCCAAATTTAATCTAAACTTAACCAGTTCAAGTCAACTTATATAGTATTATACTAGTACAATACATACATGTATTGTTATTATACCATTTATGCAATATAGACAATTGTGTACCATTTATGCCATATAGACAATTATGTACCATTTATGCAATATAGACAAGTGTGTACCATTTATGCCATATAGACAATTGTGTACCATTTATGCCATATAGACAATTGTGTACCATTTATGCAATATAGACAATTGTGTACCATTTATGCCATATAGACAATTGTGTACCATTTATGCAATATAGACAATTGTGTACCATTTATGCCATATAGACAATTGTGTACCATTTATGCAATACATGTATAGACAATTGTGTACCATTTATGCCATATAGACAATTTTGTACCATTTTATGCCATATAGACAATTTTGTACCATTTTATGCCATATAGACAATTTTGTACCATTTTATGCCATATAGACAATTTTGTACCATTTATGTCATAATTATAGACAATTTTGTACCATTTATGCCATAATTATAGACTATTTTGTACCATTTATGCCATGATATAGACTATTTTGTACCATTTATGCCATAAAACATTGTTAAAAATATCTGTAACAGAGTGACTTTTTCATTTTTTGTAGAGAATTCATATATTAAATGAGCAAAAAGATCTTACCATGAGCCAAACAGTGTAACATTAGTGAAACATAAACATTTCTTTGTTTTCTAGGATATTTATCGTATAATATAAGCAGTCTTCAAGATTTTATGCACGTGTCCTAGCTAATACCATTATCATTCTATATTCTTATAGAGCAAACTTGCCTAAATTTAATTTCACTTGCTTCATGCAAGCGTCAAGCATTTACACTAAAATACACTACTACTCGGACCACAGGCTATAAATGTTTTATCTTCAAACTTGCCTGAATCCTTCCACACATTACAGTGACTGTTATACTCTGAATGCTATTTTGAAATTTGTTTATATACAATAAATGTTTATATTTTGGTTATGTATTAAATTTAAAATCAGCGACAATGTCATCATCCCATAAATGCATTAAGCATCCCGCACAATATATGAAATTTGCATGCTCTCGAAAATTGAAAAAATCACAAAAATTAAAGAAAATTCAAATTGCTGAAATGTCAATTTATCAGGTTTGTTTTATGTAACATTTACGGTAAGTCTATTATGATGTACATAGTGGATACAAATATCAAGGTATCTTCCTGATAATATCATGGGACTTGATTTCAATGAAATTATAAAAATGTGGAAGGCTTAAAATGCCAATTCAATGAAACATCCTGCCAAATATAAGTTCACAATGGATGACCTTTGAAGCAGTAAATCCCCTAGATAAACACACTGCACTATAATACCACTATGAAACAGCTTTGTTTTCATTGTTAATATTACTTGAAAGAACACATTGGAGTTTTTGTGATGCAATCAATTCGTACAGTACAGGAACAGTGCACGGACAGGTGGGGCGATTGTATATACTGGTCGAAAGTGCTAACCTGTCTGTACTATTTCACATACCATAAAATCCCTATTTAATGCCCCCGGGGCATAACATTTTCTGAAAGGGGGGGCGTTTATTAGAGGCCATATGGTAGTTTCTAAATTTGTTGATTTTTATTGCAGTAAGATATGACATTTATGATTTAAATAAATTCAACTATTAACAACAGTCTATGTGCACATGTGAAAATGTATTCATCAATTCAGATCTCTTGATGATGATACATAATGTAGTGAAGATTCACAAAATACAAAATGGTGGGTTAGCTCTTTCAAACAGTAGAAATTAAACAGCAAAGTCATTTCCTGAAGGTAAATTATGTTTTGATTTTTCAATTATTATCAGGGACTGTAGATTCTCAAGTTTTTGTGCAATATCTTATACAGTGACTGTTCACGGTGATTCAGAATGTTCCAAATAACTTGATGAGTAGTATCTTCACTACATATTAATACACATGTAAAAACGCTCTGGTACATGTAAAGCATGGTTTCCACAAGTTGTTGAATCTCAAGGGTCATTTTGATAATTTGTTACTGGATTTTACCATTTTATTGCCAAATTACCTGTAAGTTAGAGAGAAAATTATTCAGCCAGAATCCTGAGTGTCAAAATATGGCTTTTTTGAAATTCCAGGAGTCAAGGGGTCAACTCAAAGGTCAAATGGAACCCCATGCCTTAAGTTGTTTCTGGGTGGCCAAGGTTTAGAACGCCAGCCTCCCAACAAGGAACTACGGTAGTAGGTGTGAATCCCGCCTTGAGCAAGGTTGAACCGCTAACTTACAATATTCCCTGAATTAGGAGCAAGCACTATAGTTAGTTAACCAGTAACAGAAGTCGTCAAGAGTGCTTAATATAAATTATAATAATTTGTTTCAATAAATAAGTAAGTTAACTAAAAAGCCTTTATATTGTCCAAGGTTATATATACACTCAGATTTTAGCCAACTCCTGCACCAAGATGCTAAAATTACTTATGTATTATTGATAAGAGGGAAGTGGTCTACTCTTCAGTCTGCATACATGTAGTTAGTTACCTTCACCTCACAAAAAAGTGTAACAATTAATGGATAACATTTGAAAGACAAAATGTAACAATTAAGTTATGTAAATCTTTCAGTGCAGAATGTACACGATAAATATGAAAGATTTACAGAAGTTGAAGACAATAAAACATCACTTCAGTTTGAAGTAATTATGATATGACGAAGTGCTTAAACGCGTTAGAATTTAAATTTACAGCCCTGTTTATAACTTCAATATCTTCAATAGCAGTAAAACTAAACAATGTTTTTTTTGCAATATAGCATTGTAATAAATCAACTTGAATTATACTTATTGACTTGAAATATATTGTGCCCATATAAAGACAGGTATGATATATCAGCATATGAATTTAAGCTATAATGTAACAAAGACAAACTGGACAGAAACCGCTTATACTGCATTTATTTTGGAAATGTTTTAACGCATTTACATGTACTAATTAACTACAAGTTATTAAAGAAGGAGGCACATTTTTTAGAGGTGGGAAAAATAGAATTCTACCTAGCTCTATGTAGGGAAAAGTTAAGCGGTGCCGTTTCTTAAAAGTAGGAAAGGTAGTCCCTATCTTTTGAAAGGTTACATGTGATCTGTCGGCCGCAGCTTTGCTTAACAAAATGGCGTCCAAGTGGAACAGTGTCTGTCGTCTGGTCTGGCAGACGCAATTTTGTAGCTAGCAAGGCGTTCAAGCGTTTATAGACAGCTACCTTTTCTACATTGGCCAACTTAACTCACTTACTTCCCCTACCTCTAAAAAATGCGCCTCCGTCCACTTATGAGTTTACTGCAAACATGCAAAAAATCAATTTGTAACAGCTCCAATATGACTGGTTTATGTGCAATATAAAGCATAACTATCATACAGGTATTTCAATAACTTTATGCCCTTAATAATAGTCACTTTATCTTTGGAATGAAGACAAAACTGTTCTGTTCTAATTGCAACAACATCAAGTATAAATTAAACTGCAAACAATTATAATAACAGTAATATACATTATACCAATTATCTCGCAAGAAAAGTAACCCTTTTATCTTCGATGAACATCGAACAGCAAGAATACCCCTTCAAAGCACTTATTTTGAGAAAGTTTTTTTTTTGTATGAAACAAGTGCTAAGCAACAAAAGATCATTTAAGCAAGATTCCGAATGAACCATAAAGTATCAACATTCTTATTCATGTGGTGAGAACTGTACTTGCTGAAATCAGTTTATATGTAAATAACGAATTTTTTGGCTGGAACCAGTTAGGACTAGATATCCCTTCATACGGTTGGTTCTTCAGAGATTACACAAAAACATTACATAATTACTCATCATCAGTGGTAGGTAACTTTCCGTTTCCTCCCTTCTTCATTTGCATTTAATGCGCATTTTATTTGAGAACAAAGAGGGAAACAAATTCGTTTTTGTATATTTACACCCCGTAAAAGATGATGCAAGCCAGAACTTTATAGATGAAAGTCTTCAGTGAACCATTTTGAAGTACAAAAAAATATGCTGTACTTATACATGTATAAGTATTACTCATCAAAAAACAGCCTGGTTCATTTAAAATGGGGAAAAAAACAGTAAGAAAGATGTTTGCATGTTTGATGCACATGCGCTGCACGACAAAATGTGACGCAACAAACAATCTTGTAAAACATTAAACAATATCAAAGTAGACAGGACATTGCATCAGATTCATGAGATAAAAGATATAAAATACATGTCTTACAGTGGTAAAACACAACCATATATAGCTTGAAACCACGCTTACAATTTTTTACCAGAAATTTGAAAGAACATAACAATCAATTTAACTGCTGTTTAGCTGCAATTAAATGCACACAGATTATTCCAATGATGAATTGTGTATATAGGACAAATAATGTACAACCAACGTATATCATATTTCAATGCTTCACTAGTAATGTTTTATGCTGTAATAAAAAGTACATTACTGGCCATATAAGCAGATTTATTCAAATAAATACAGTCATTGCAATTGACAATCATAAAAGCTGGGATTAATTTCAGTATGAAATTGCACTTCTTAAATGATTTACATAAAATCATATGTATGTAAATAATACATAAATGATAAAATTTAGAACTTTTGATCTTTATGATAATGTGATGACATAACAAATGTAGTGCAAATACATAAAGATCCAATATTACAGTACATTACATCAATACGATAACAATTTTACATAGCATTCTAAGACAGTGCTTTTTCGGCACAACCGTACTAACATGGCTTTGCTATTTGCATATCAGTGATGGGTAAACCAATCAAATCTTAATTCAACTGCTAAACCATCTTCAGCTGAACAACGTTTGTAACCTTGACGCGGATTGGTTAACCTCTAGATAAGGGGTATGTTACCATACCGAAATCAGCTGAATGTCGGTGAATTTACCAAAATCCATTTTGGATCTGGAGTGACCAGCAATCATAACAATCTCGACAATTATTTTTTCATGTTTCACAACAAGTCTTAATTAACCTTCAAATTGCGCTGACCATCTTTTTTCAAGATATTTCTTGTTTGACTTACTTTTGAAAACATGTCATGTACCCATTTCAACATGAGAAATTCCAACATCATCAAAGCAATGATAAACGATCATTTTTTGGAATTTCACACAAACATGCATATGGTTCCAACTTTTGTTTAATCACGGCGATCAGAGAAAAATGTATCAAACATACAATGAAACCTAAAACAAAATGTCTCACAGCAACCAACAACACATTCCACATCTGGTGTTTCAAAGAGCAAAGGTGAACAACAGTATATAAATGATAATTACCAATGAACCAACACTAATCTATTGTTGCCTGGTGAAACATTAGAGTATGGATGTCAAACTGGGCATGACTGCCAGGGTCTGGTAAAGAGGATACCATTTCAACATACTGACAGACAAAGTCAATAACATAAGTACTGGCCAAATGTTAAAAGTACTGATTCAACTTACAACACGTGTGTTCCAAGCAAAGATACACATGACTTAAAGTTGAATGTTCTTAACATTGTATACTAATCCCAGAGATACTCAGATCAGCACTTAGTGATAACCAGGTCAAACAAACTTGTTAAACAATTAAACTTACAGAAGACTTCATTAGTTTCAACAACTGGAAATACTAAATCATTGACTTACGCAATTTTTATCAAATAGTTTAAAGATGTATCTGGCTCATCTGAAGGTAAAATGTTTGAATGTGTTTGATCCAGTATCGTTGCTACATTAGCTAAAGCATCTCTAATAAGAATCATTACAAACCGTAACCAATTAAAAATATCTAAATTCATCATAATACTAACAGACAAAACTAGAAAAATTACACGCTTGTTAAAAAAACTGAAAGTGTTTTTAATTTGTGATAATACAAACTTCTTTTTTTAACAAATACATAAAGAGTTCATCCTTTGACAACGCATATTTATTGATATTTTAGCTATATGAAATACATTTTTCCTATTTGGGTAGGTTACATAAACAAATGACCCCGAAAATGAATTGTGTTACCTCAGAGAAAAGGTTGTAAGAATTGGGTTCAAATAAAAGGTGGATCCAGCAAATATATATATATACTACATGGATAGTAAAATCCTTATATACAAGCATAAATGGAAATGGAAGTTTAGTCATCAGGTTCATAATACCTATAACCAATCCAGTACGAGGTTGTGCAAGTCAACTATTACCACAATCCAAAAAGTATCAAAGCATCCAACCATAGGCCACCAGTAATATTAATAAGAGAATGAACGCACATCAACATCATGTTAAACAAGAAATGTCTTGAAAAAAGATGGTCGGTGCAATTTGAAGGTTTAGATTTGCTGTGCAACATAAAAAATGCCGAGATGTTACGATTGCTGGTCACTCCAGATCCCAAATGGATTTTGGTAAATTCACCAAAACTCAGTGGATTTCGGTAAGGTTACGTACCATTTATCGAAAGGTTAACCAATCCGTGTCAAGGTAACAAACGTTGTTCGGTTGAAGAGAAATTGCCTTGGTGGTTAACGTAAGATTTGATTGGTTTACAAAACACTGATACGCAAATAGCAAAACCAAGTTAGTACGGCTGCGCCAAAAAATAGAGAGATATTTATTCCAGAATAAAATAAAGTAAAATAATACATGTGCAAGATAACATTAACTGATATAGTGCACATATTATATTCAGTCAACACATTTCTTTAGATTTAATTCCCAAACATACAAACATACTTCCATTTTAATTGAGTTATTATTATTATATTATTTATACATTATTACTCTCTTTCTTTTTGCAGTTAGAACATGTGCCTCAATAGATTCACATATACTATAGCGATGTTGAAAACAATCAGCATGCGCCTGATGTAAGACTTGAATACATGACCCCCACAGTCTAGTATGGCGCTCTTCCAGCTGAGCTTTATGGGCCACATGTCATGCATCCACACCAGATCACTTTACTCCTCCCTGTTTTAGTTAAATATCTTTGTAGCTTCAGACATCAAGACGCATATATTCCTCATAACTTTGCTCGTCAACAGATGCATCCAGCCTTTATATAACCAGTTCACCTTGTGAGACCTTATTCACAAACTTAGGAGGAAGTGAGCGCTCAGCTCAGGGTTCGAATTCACAACCCCAATGAAGCTCTACCAGTTGACTAACCAGGTGGCTTGTCATGTTCCCATATCAAATCACTACGTATGCATAATAATTTATATTGGTAGATTATGCTGCAATCATATATGAAATCCTAGTTCCAAACAATTAAGAGTAATTAATTGACTTGTAAATCCACAAACCACTAAAATACGGCAACTGACTTACAATATGTCAACCTCAACTTAGTATTTAATCAAGATATCTGAGACAGATCAATGACTAGAATAATTCTAACTAAAATCAAAGTTTACTCACCGAGCCGGCCCCTTCCAAGACCCCTCGAGGGGACACAAAAATGCCAGAGCCTATGATGGAACCAACAATAATGCCAACCCCATTGAATAGGGTAATCGTCCGCTTCAGTCTTACTGTATCGTCCGGTTCTATGCTAGAAGTTCCATTAGACGAGTCATGACCACTAGGGTTCCGCTTTTTCACTTCCGTAGAAGACATCTTACAACGAACAATTTCGCTGTATGCTTTCTGACAACAGAAATCTAATGTGTGCTGATCAAACTTAGCACATTGTTTTGGTATACACTGCGCATGCTCCGTGACGTAAGGCCATATTGGGTTGGTTCAATATGAACGAGGGAAGATACCTTCGTAGTAAACAGCTCAATTTATAAATATACATACTTTTTGGCACTTCTTATAGCTTTATGCTGCTTTCATTGCTTAATTTTGTTTAAATGGTGAAAGAAATGTGAGTTTGATGGTACATAATTGCAGTGGAGAAATTTATAGGGGCGGTCCGTTGCCATAGCACAACGTATCGTAGTAAACACGGCCACTCATTCAAGAAAAATGGGTGATGCAACCTTACACTATATTCCCACGCTCGGATACTACAGAACGCGGAGTAAGAACGTGGCCTTGAACTTTCAGGTGGCTGCGGTAGGCCCCCCCCCCCGAAGAATGACGCAAGAAGGGCATCATATAACTGTTGGGTTACGTTTTGTTCATATCGATTAGCTTCTTGATCAACTTTTCTGTTCTAAACTAAGCACATGGACATAATTATATAAATTTTTTACTGTCCTAATCGAGTTTTCAGTGGATCGTCTTTGTCATGTAGATCATGTAGATTTAGAGACAGTTTCTTTGGTCCTTTAGATATTATTTTCCCTGTAGGCCCTATTTACCATGAGTTCTTCCGGTTCATTTTTTTCTAATTTCAGTATAGGCCTATTGATAAGTTCTCCTATTATTATTTGCATTTCAGTTAACATAATAAACAATTACGATATTGATAACTTCATCTTGATTCACGACCACGTGTATGCTCGAAATTAGCCTTAATGATTTCACAAAAGTTAAGGTAAACTATCTTAACCTGTCATTAGACTCACTTTAATCATAAATATCCAAAAATTGAAAGGGTAGGCCTACAGCTTCACACTGCATTGCTACTGGTACTTATAGTTGCTGAGAGGTCAGGGACCAGCCGCTTATTCACAAACATTTTAAAACTGAAACGCAGGCTTAGACTTATACTTCAAATTTGCAAAAGTTCAATTCAATAGCATTTCATTTTCATTGAATATAAACCAACGAAATTCTGTTTGAATAATTGTTGTTACCCGGCCACTACACTTTTGCCATTTAAAAAAATACATTGTTATAACAACAAAGAACATAATCTTTAACATTTTAAAGTCTAAGTCTTAGTTTCAGTCTTATTATGTTATGAATAAGGTCTCTGATAGGTTGTAGGCTTACTATATAATAGACGGAGACGCTCATCACCAAGCTGCTCTACCCAGCTTATGTTTCATTGTTCGTAGATCTTTGCGACACGAAACAAAATCTACGTTCTCCATCTAGACTTCAGATCGCCTCTGGACTCTATGGCAGCTTTGTCATCAAACTCCTGATGAAGAGAGAATCGCCTCTCATACCCTCGCCTCACAAACATGTATATATATCACATACGAAACTATTGTAACGTGTTACCAACTGTTATATATATACGACAGTAGACCGATATTCGGATACAACGATATAAAGTTTACGGTTCCCTGAATATCGTTATAAGCGGAGTTTACTGTATGTATATAGCGCATACGCTAATATTGAAACGGGTTATCAAATTTAATATATACGCGACAGCAGATACGAGTTGTAGACTATCATCAGATCTCCCTTAATTGCATTTGATAAGAATCTGGTAACAGTAATAGATCTATTGATAACACATGTTTCCATGTTTTAAAGATATATTATGTGATAACAACATGTCTTCAATTGTGACACGGACCTATATACCTATATAGGTCCGTGATTGTGATTACAGTCGTGTATGGATGAAGGCTCTACTAAATTGACTTGCGTTCACTTCGTATAACAAGGAACGTAACCGTATCGGTATGTATAAATGTGCTGTACTTGCTTAGCTCCCTTTGTAGCGGATCAGTGGTCCAGTGGTAAAACGCTGGACTTGTAATCCAGGGATCGCTGGTTCGATTCCCCGCTCCATCACTGACCGTACTAACAGTCTTTCGGACGAGACTTTAAAAACCGAGGTCCCGTGTATGATGCTTTACATCGAGCACGTAAAAGAACCAGGGGTGCTTCTGGAACTGGGGCATCTTCTGTATCATGCACTATCCTCCAAATCTAATATGACTAACATTCTTCCGGAGGCGTCGCCCATGTGGGAAACCGGTGGCGACGATAAATAAAAGCAAGTTCCCTTTGTTAATATGAGAGGCTGTCAAATACGCTGATTTGTCCATTATCATTTATTCATTATTACGAAATTTAGCAGGATGATCACCAATTATTGTTTCGTACGCGGCAAGTATGAAAATTCGCACAAAAATGGTGTTTCTGCTCCTGCGTTTTAAGTTGCAGCCGTTTAACGATTTACAATTTAAATAGTGTGATTTAAATGACACTTCTGCAAGATTAAACATCGTGTATTTGATGTTTTACTTACCAAGTGCTATTTAAGGCATTGCTATGTACTTGCAGTATGTTGACATTTAAAGCAACTACTAAGTGATGAAATGGTTCATATATTACAACATCTGGTGTTAAGTGCTGTGTGGCAGATGTAAAAATTCGCCCCGTAGGCCCTACTTCGTCCAACGTGTAGTTAACCTTAATCAACTTTATATAAGTTAAATTTACACGAATATGACGTTAGGTTGCTGTGGTGTAGTGGTTAACAGACCGACAATCCGTAGACCCGGGTTCGAATCCCGGTAGCGCCATTGGCCAATTGTTCGTGTTCATCAAAACATGACTTTATTCCAAGCATTTCATACGAGTCACATTCCCCGATATGTGTACATGTACCTTTCAATTTATAATAGCGATCAAAAACAGGTCAAATAATTATACAGTACATTGTCGCTTGTACCCAGTACAACATACATATACCTCTAAAGCGACCAATATTCTCAATACCACAAACAGTAAAACTTCAATAATAAGACTAACATTGGGACCCTTGAAAACTGGTCTTCATATTGAGGTTGTCTTAATATTGAGATTGAATAAAGAGCAAAACAGTGAAAATGGACTTGAAAATTGTGTTCTTAATTTTAAGGTGGTCTTATTATTGAGGTGGTCTTTCAGTGAGGTTTTAATGATCTTGGTCATATACAATATACACTGACCTATCTACAGATACAGAATACTGCGACCTATATTCCTGGTACAGTGTTTCATTCTCTGAGAAAGACGACCCATTACTGTGTGCAGTGGACCCATGTATATATACAGGTTCACCGGTCTATGTATCCGGTACAGTGTCCCATACGCTGAGTAGTCACACCCATATTCTCAGCACAGCAGCTTTTATTATACTGACTATTGACTGGACCACAGTGACCCATACACTGAATACATTTTCTAAATTTTCATGTAGTAAAATACAAAGGTTAGAAAAAGGTTTTATATGCCGACCTTAAATTGAATTCTAGTATTATACATATAGTACTCTATCGATTTTCACATAGAAAATACTTAATTATCGTCATGGTTGACCATGCGTGGCTGTGAGTACGATTTTCAATTTTTGGCAGGAGGATCACGTGTATTGTGTAGTAAGCGGTAAATTTCATTGCAATGCAATCCACGTTGTATGCCCAACACGAAAAACAGAAAAGATGGCGAGAATGATCACTGAATAACGCGCCAGGGCCGTCGGTATGATTGATGCGGGGACTCCGATTCGACAGGTATAACTTGATGAATTAATTAATAAATTCAAATAAAATTTGGATAATAATTATAAAAATATATATTTTTTGTATTATTTAGCACTTTTTATTTATAGTTCAGATTGCCCGTCTGTTCGATAGGCGCAAATGTGTACATTTGTTTTTGTTCTTAGATTTCGACGAAATACCAAGTGGACGTTTAGAAATATTGTACAGTCATGTATACTGAGTATAATTATATATTAACTATCCATTTTCATGTTTGGGCTAATTTTATTCCAGTCACCAACCCAGTGAACCATTCTACGTTATCTGAACGTGACGGAGACGTTTCTCGACGTTTCCAGCTTACAAGTGCTGAAGACGTTGCCGTCACCCAAAAGTGTTACATTTGTTCGACGTATCGGTTTGGTTTTCTGAACGTTTTGAGTACTGCTAAAAAACGCTATAAATATTTTGCAAAGACCTGTGATGTACACGTCTTTAGGACGATTTAAAGACGTTTTCCCGGCTAAAACGTGCTGAAGACGTTGCCGTCACCCAAAAGTGTTACATTTGTACGGTTTGGTTTTCTGAACGTTTTGAGTACTGCTAAAAAACGCTATAAATATTTTGCCAAGACCTGCGATGTACACGTCTTTAGGACGATTTAAAGACGTTTTCCTAGCTAAAACGTGCTGAAGACGTCGTCGACACCCAAAAGTGTTACATTTAGTCGACGTATCGGTTTAGTTTACTGAACGTGTTGAGGACTCCTAAAACACGATAAAAATGTTTAGCCAAGACCTGCAATGTAAACCTCTCTAGGACGATCTTAAGACGTTTTCCAACTAAAACGTGCTGGAAACGTTCACCCAAAGTGTGACATTTCGTCGACGTATCGGTTTAGTTTTTCAAACGTGTTGAGGACTGGGAAAAAACCTTGAAAATAGCTTTCCCTGACCTGCAATGTAGACGTTTCTAAAAGTTCTAAAAACGTTTTCCTTTCAGTTCCACTTCACCAAAACGCTTGCAAAACAGAAAGAAAACAAACAAAAGAACCATAAAGACGGATAGCTGTAGTGCTTAAAAGGGTTTAAATGACTTACGAGGACGTGTAATGAACCTTTTATTTTCTTTGAAATTTCAATGAACAAACTTACAACATTCTTTTTAGCAGAAAGTAACTAACACTATGTATCCTTTCCTCCACTACCTTTTTTAAGAAAAATATGAAAAGTCTATACCAGAGAAAAAATCCGTTACAATGTTACAAGCAAGTGCTCCATTTTCTACAATGATTTCAATAACTATCAGTAACACAGGCACTTGAAATCGTTTCTGTGGAGAAAATGGTTGAATTATAACCGCTTGGGTTTTTGTCAGTTTATGCATATCCTGGTGTTTCATCTTCACTAGATGAGCCACTTTCCTGTATTGCATCTGGTTTGGATTTTGGACTGGCTAAGGCTGAAGCAAGTTTAATCCTTTTGGCTTTGTATGCAGCACCACCCTTTAGCCCACTTGACCGCTTCAGAACATCGCTTGCCCTTGACCTTAGGCTGCATTCTGTCTCTTGTGGAGATTTCTTGCGCAGTACACCTGTGATGAAAAAAAAGAAATGACTGGCATCCTTCGAGACAAAATTATACAAAGAGCAGCGTCCGTGTTGTCAACTTCTGGTCAGGGTCTACACTGTTTTATCTTGATGAGTTTAAAAAATGTACACCATAACCAGACGCTGCGTAGACATCGTGGCGGCTTGGCTGGACGTACACCAAAGCCAGAGGGTCACTTATTAAAATTATTACAAAGCTTGACAAGTATGTTTAAATATACATACTACTTGTACTTTTCAAGACAGTGTTGCCAACCTGCTATTTAACATACGTATGTATTACAAACAAACACTTATTTCATAAACAAGATAAAGTTTCATTGACGGACAGCATACAAATCACAAAGCAAGCATTAAAAACTAAAGGGTTGTAATATTCCATTGATCGTTACACACATTCTGAAATTATCATAAGATATATTGGCATGCACAGATATACGTGTCTATCTATATTACCTGCAATTCCAAGAATAAACTGCTTGTTGACCTGGCAATGTGCTTTTCGGATTCATCCAATATGGCGACAGCCTCGATTTCAGTTCAAGTACCCGGATGTGACAGACGTCTTAAAGACGTCTTCCAGACGTCAGTGAATATCTAATACAACGCACATATATCTAAGTTTATTATATTTATTTTGAATATGTTCTTGATCTATTTAGACTTTGTAATTTGGAATTATTTTATTACCTATCTTTTAGATATGTTAACTGTATATTGGTTTCAATGTCTTCACATAGTGTCCATATGGTTTTGAGTACCAAAACGTATTTGAAACGTATGGCAGACGTCATGTGTATTTTTTTTAAAAGTCTTTACTTAGTGACCATATGGTTTTTGTAACCAATACGTAATGAAAACGTATTGCAGACGTCTATTATATTTTTTCAAAGTCTTCACATAGTGTCCATATGGTTTTAGTTACCAATACGTATTTAAAACGTATTGCAGACGTCAACTGTTTTTTTACCATTTTTTTCATTTAGTGACCATATGGTTTTTGTAACCAATACGTAATGAAAACGTATTGCAGACGTCTATTATATTTTTTTCAAAGTCTTCACATAGTGTCCATATGGTTTTGAGTACCAAAACGTATTTGAAACGTATGGCAGACGTCATGTGTATTTTTTTTAAAAGTCTTTACTTAGTGTCCATATGGTTTTGGTTCCCAAAACGTGTTTAAAACGTACGGCAGACGTCAACTGTTGTTTTAACATTTTTTTCATTTAGTGACCATATGGTTTTGTAACCAATACGTAATGAAAACGTATTGCAGACGTCTACTATATTTTTTTCAAAGTCTTCACATAGTGTCCATATGGTTTTGGTTACCAATACGTATTTAAAACGTTTTTCAGACGTCTTGCAGTGTTCCAATTTGCTGCGAAACGTCTTAAGCACGTGATAAAAACGTCTTGCGTACCAACACTTATAGGAGACGTTGCCGTCACCGAAACGAATGGTTCACTGGGAAGCAAATACCACGGTTCTCAATTTTACTTACGGATATTTCCCAACCCGCTTTGTTTTTAAACAGTTTGCTTTTTAACCTAAAATAATTGAACTTAATACGGCCGATTAATGAACATGTTTAGATTAATTATTACAAAGATAATTGTTCTATTGTTGTTGTTTTTTTCGACGGGAAATATTGTAACTTGCACTAAGATAAAAGAATGTATGAAAGAAGCCCCCCCCCCCCCACACACACACCACACAAACCGTTAAATCTCAGTTGATCACCCCAGACGCTTTCAGACGTATGTTGGTTGATGGGAACGCATCCAACGATATTCCATTGTACATGATATATTTCGTTGTCATCATTATTCGTCTTGATAATTTCGTTGTGAATCATAATTCGTCATAAAATGACATATCAGCACTAATTTTCCCACTCTTTGAGTTTCTACAATGAGATTTATTTCAAATCCCTGTAAAACAGACCGAATGCGAGATTCCGTGTAAAGAGTGTACTGTTTCCCACCATTCACGAACTCATCACAGTGCATGTAACACTAAGGCATATGTCTACCTTTTCCTATTGTATAATCATTCAAAAAGAACGAAACATGCCCCCCCCCCCCATTTACCGCTAGGCATACTCCTAATCACGTGGTAGTCAGGGGTAGGCCTACATTTCTAACATGAAGAGACCCGGGAGATGATATCAAACTAATATATGTAACATCCAAAAAAAGATGTTCAACTTTGTTACAAGGTAAAAGCAGCACGATTTTGTCTCGTGCTAAAATTCAGGATTGTCATTGGCGAAATAACGAGTCATGATTATATTGTGTGTAAATATTACATTAAGATGTCGAGCAATGATTCCCCTATGACCTATGGAATTCCGTCTCGTGGTAAAGACAAATATCCAACTATTAGATGTGTTTGCTATTTTTATTTCAATGATATGGCACTATCGGTATAACGCCGGTCCGTAACTTGGGGACATACCAGGGGGTCGGGCGTGCTGTCAGGAGAAATTTCGTGCGTTTTTTTCGAAACTTACACCCATTTGTCAAAAGGGCATGTGTTTGCCCATGTGGTGTTTGCCTCTTACATTAGCTATATATATGATACTGTAATTACACATATAGTTATATAATCACATTTAGCAATTTAAAGAAGTTAATTAATCGACGACAACATTCTCTCTCAAAGGCCTAGGGTATAGGGGGGCCTATCAAATAGAACTAAACAACGCTATTCTCTATTCTCAAGAGTCTGACATAATATTATCATTAGTTTCAATCATAGTTGATAGACAGTATGTACAAAGATGGGAATGTAGCCTGACTGGTATTTGTAAGATAATATAACGAAAGAGTTTATGTAAATGTTTAAACAACTTTTCCGACACACGCTAGAGCAGACACAGGCCTGTAATTTGCATTATCGGACTATCTCCCTTTTTAAAAAGAGATAAAACTGTGACCTCTTCAAAAGACATAATTAGTAAGGTAGCCTACAAGTAGATATGAGCTTTTTTCACAGTCACGCAATTATTTGACGTCGTTAAAAAGCTATAATTTAGGCCTTAGAAAATGTTAATAATCTTTCAAAACAATTGTTTGCTTGACCACTGACTTAGCAGCTTGTAAACACGACACGAGTGTCCGTCGTTGGGTATTAATTAGGGGAAAAAAGCATACTTTTTCACAGAGAATTTATTCTAACAGTAGGCTACGTATATTACTAGTAGTAGTAAACAACGAATTGACTGCAGCTCCGCCTTAGCGCGGAGTAAAGTTTGATTGGCAGGCGATAATTCGTTTCGCGCAATCTGATTGGTTATTGTCGATTGACATATCTGCATACAATACCGGAAACTCAATGTGCCATTTGTAAACCTAAAATTCGCGCGAGGAAGTGTGATTGTTTATTTGGTTAACGCTCTCCATACCGGTCACTAAACGCAAGTGTGACTTAGGATATTAAGCCAGGTAAACTTTAGATATTAGAATTTAGATAACTTATTTTTGTCATCATTTCGATGTTATTTCAATATGGTTTCATTATCATGAATGAAGCACATGTTTTGCATGAACTAGTTTACGACTTCGAGTTAACGTGTCTGTTTTCATTATCATTTCAGAGTTTTGACTACAATAAACTTCCACAAATAACATGGCTGACTTGGAAATTAAGGCAGTGAAGATCGACTCAGAGAGTGATTCGGGTCAGTTCAAATTGAAGAAAGAAATCGGTCTTTCCAGCGCCGTAGCCATCATTGTTGGGGTGATCATAGGAAGTGGTATTTTCATCAGTCCAAAAGGCGTCCTACAGGAGGCTGGCTCGGTCGGGTTGTCGTTGTCAGTATGGTCTATGTGTGGAGTTATCTCACTCGTTGGAGCTCTGTGTTATGCTGAACTTGGTACTTGTATTCTTAAATCGGGTGCAGACTATGCGTACATCGGTGAGGCGTTTGGACATTTGCCGGCATTTCTATATTTATGGGTGGCCCTGGTGATTATTATGCCGACAGGTAATGCTATAACTGCGCTGACGTTCGCTAAATATGTGTTACAGCCCGTGTTCCCTGACTGTGAGATACCCAGCGGTGCAACACGACTGTTAGCAGCGTTGTGTATTAGTAAGTATTGATATTTGTTTACCGTTAGTTTAAGACATGTTATGAATTTCCCCCTAAAGAACCCCGTTGTTAAATGTTTACTACAATACTACATGTGCTCATAAATAGTGGACTACCGTGATGCAATACTTGCTGTAGCTAGCATGGGTTTCATCATCAGGTGAAGTCAGTTGTCGGCAAATTTATTGGTTTTCGAAGAGATGTAATAACTATACCTTCTTCCTAGTGGTTAAATCTTAGTTTATCCATATATGGGTAAATACCAAAAAAATATTTGCTATATTTAACTTGCGCACTGTCAATTCATCCATTGATCTATACTTGCACCAGATAATTAAATCAATGTATTTCATTGTTTTAAAGGGATTAAAGCTAAATCTGCAGAGGAATTTTCATTCATATTCAATTTGGACCCTGTCTGGTCTCCTAAAATATTAATAACTCTGCAAAAAATAATTAAAAAAATACCATTCATTGATGTAGAATTTATTTTAGTGTTACTTTTTTGTATTTTAATAATGTATTCTGAAACACATGACCTGAAAATTGTACTTGTATAAACCATTAAAACAATGAATTATGGCATTAAGTTGAGACAGCTGTGACATGTAATGTATTATCTAATATACAGTCTGGGAGAAAGCAATAGTGGTCTGTCTGTAAATGAAGTAAGGTGCAGATAGATTTGTTTCGCTTCCAGTCTGCTGTACATTTACATATTTTGTTATTAAAGTGTGTACATTCTTTATGATAGTATTACATGTAGTTGATTAAGATAAGTGAGGGCCATAACAAAAGATGATATTTTGTCACAAAGTAATTTCAGTTTTAATACTTCCTAGTGTAACCATGGAATTTTCAATGTCTTTTTTAATTCCATAAAATCCATTGTGTAACATATATCTTAAATTAAGGCTGGCAATGATGTTTGTTAGTAAAGTTTGTAAAACAATTTTATGTAGTGAATTATGAGTGTTATTCCTGCAGTAACACAATTCTAAACTTGTGTTTTGATGCAGTGAAGCATATATGGTCCAATATATTTCCCAATCAATGTCACATAGAAAGTTGTGCATCCATTAATCAATATTTCCCCCCATGCTGACCCTGGGGATTTTTTGTGTGGAAAAAATAGTATTTTTTTAAGAATAATTCCCTGCCCTAGAGCCAAGCATTGTGTCTAAAACCCCACTGTGGTAAATGACTTATTCCCCACTTACTGGATCTATTGACCCATTCTATTTCCTGGTACTCAGAAGATTCATTTGGAGTGTCAAATTCCTACCCGTCAAAAAACATCTTGTGTCGAAAGTCCAGTGTCCCCCCACCCTCCGCTTTTGAAAAACATTGATACACACACATTAGTAAATTAAGTCCCTTTGCAGCAATATGTGTAAATATTGTTGCAGCTTTTGTATTTTCAGGGCTCACATAAAAATTTGGCATATTTTGGGGGACATTTATGGGTACTTAAATACTAACTACTATTCCCCAACTAAAATACTTTGACTTTTCATAGCAAATTCCGCTTACAAAAGTAGAGAAAATTCTTGTAAGATTAGGGGTGTTGATCCACATTTCTTTAAACATATTAAGACATTTTTTAAATGCAGTATATATGTCATATTTGATTAAAGTCAGTCCAACAAATATAAATTTGACACCCTTTTAAATTCCCCTATTGTTTGGGTATCAGTCGGAGTCCCCAAAAGCTGTCTAGTGCCCTGATTTTGCTTTCTTTAAGATCCTTTATAGCCATGGGAAGATTATTCTGTCTTCCTATTGTGCATGACAAAGTGTGTTTACAAAGGAAAGACAAATATTGGATCCTGGTAAACTTAAAAGTTAAACATTTACTTGTGACTGATCATCTGCACCTATCAATGCCTTTCACAGCTACTGGTAGTAATAATACTACATGTATATGCAAATATCAATGATGTAATATTATCTGCAGGCTAGTTACAAACCTTGCACCTGGTTTTGAATGTACACCACCTAAAATTTTATGTGACATTGCATCATTATTTTGTCCCAGATAAGCAATTTATTTGCATATTTTTAAATTTCATTGCTGCTCAACACAATTTATTTGAAAATTAAGCATACATGTATTGAAATTATAAAAATTTAAATACACAAAAATGTGTAAATTGTTTGCATTTATGAAATATATATGTTTGTGTTTTGACCTTAGTAAATAAGTAACTACACCAGACTCAAGGTAGAAATTCACCCGATCACGCCTTTTTCTGTCCATTTTGGGAAAAATACCCTAGACAAATTGGGAAAATCTATGAATTTCATATTTGTATATTTTACATTTATTATACATGTATTCAAAGGGTCACCACTGGGTAATTTTGCAGGTTAGATATTTTTAGTGCTCGGAGGAAATCTAAAGATTGTGGTATCTATGATAATGAAATTCAGGCACCGTGGGGCCAGGGATCTAGCTGAGGAATCATCACATGTCTGATGTAACCTCCAGACTCTAAGAGTCTATGACACCTGTAGTTCTTTGACTGTCAGAATGTGGACATTTTTTTGTATTTTTGACATTTATTATCATGGTATCTGATATTTTTAGAGATTAAAACATCATGTGATTGTCATATGGCAAACAGGACATTTCATTTGCATGTCTGGTGGTAATAAGAAATAACTATCAACGCACATGATGCCAACTTTTGTTTAGTTGATAATATCATACTATGTGATGTGTTAATTAAATGTTAATTGCACACTAGTTGACACATGGCACAATGTAATGGCATTATTTTTGTGAATTGCCAATTTACAAAATTGATAACAATTAGTGATAGTCATATTTTTATCATCCAGATGCCTCCCTGCTATTTACAGACTATGATCATTTGTTTAAAATGTTATTGATGTACAAGTGAATGAATTGTACAGTTTGTGAGAATAACAACTATTGCAATAGTCCCAGAACAAAAATTTTGACCTAATACAGTAAAACCTCACTTAAAGACCACCTCAATAATAAGACCACCTTAAATTAAGAACACAATTTTCAATTCCATTATCACTGTTGTGATTTATTCAACCTCAGTATTAAGACCACCTCAATAAGAAGACCAGTTTTCAAGGGTTCCAAAGGTGGTCGTATTATTAAGGTTTTACTGTACATTTTGGCTATACAGTTTTGTACCTGACATCTTCAATTTGGGAATGCTACCAATCCAGTGTTAAGAAAAATGTATCATAAATTGTCTTGATTAAGAAAAATTAAAACTTAGCATTTATAAAAGAAGTAAAAAACAGCTACACTTTGCTTATGTCTATTTTGTTTGAAATGTAGATAGAAAAATCATTTTAGACATTTTGATACACAAAACTGTCAACAAAGAAAATTTGATATGTGGATGGCTTAAAAACATGCTTGCACTGGAAATACATATGTTTCTCAAACAATGCAAAGGTAACTTGATCCAGAAAAAGGCCTGTTTCACTATGAAGTATTGCACTATTATTGCACTACGAAAATTTGAGTTTTCTATTTTCTTTTATTTTCAGCCATTTTAACATTTATCAACTGTATGAACGTGAAGTGGGCTACACGAGTACAAAGTGTATTTACAGTCACCAAAATCATCGCTTTGATTATGATCATCATTACTGGCTTTGTCAAATTTTTTACAAGTAAGTTCTGATAAATATATATTTTCATACAATAATCTTGCAATGAAAGACGTTGATACATACTTTTTCTTTTTGGGACTGGGGCCAGGGTCCATGCAAGGGGGGAATTTTGCATGATTTTTAAAGATTTTTGCTTGGAGGGGGAATTTTCGTATTTATCAAAATGATATAAAAAATTCAAACAAATATCAACAGTTTTATCAACTTTACTGAAACAAATCTAATTTCTGCTTATCAACAAGTTAAAACATAAGTTTTCTGTCCTTCAAGTTGAAATGGTGCGGCGCTTTTTCCAGAAGTTCTGGTGACAACGAAAAAATTTCGAAAATAGAAACAACGCTTGTGCTAAAAACTGTCTGGACCGTTCCTTGCACTCACAATGTACTCGCTGATTGTTCGATTTTTTTAGGGGGATTTTTTTTGGAATAGGGGGAAAATACATACTATTTTAAGGGGGGAATAGGGCCCCAAATTGTGCCAAACGAGAGCGAGCCCTGTGTTTTCATATATTTTAAAATTGTCATCATTCAACTTACCGGTACTTTCATTTATTTTGTCAAATTTCGTTAATTTTTTTTAAAGAATCAGAATACATTGTATTATTGTTAGTCACCTGTCATCGATAGAAACGATATTGATGTGTCATTTGATATTTTGCCATTGATAGATTATCAATACATATTCTAAAAAATCGATACTTATGAATAATAAATATATGCCTGAAAATGACGAAAATTCACTTGAGACAAAAAATGGAAGCTGGTGCACTGTCAAAAGGCTATGTCTAAAACATGACCGTACCTATCTCATGTGTTCAAGAAAAAATAATTAACTGAAGATTATTAATATTTTCCTTGTTAATTTTGCAAATAACACACATACTAGTACTTCATAATAGTGAGGAAACAAGGTGGTCTCAATAATACATAAGCATGTAAAATATATAACTTAAAGAGAAAATATATGAAATTAAGAACTGCAAGCCTGTTAGTAAACAATACTTGGTGTATCGATGTATCGTCAATATTTCTTATCCGATATTTCAATTTCGTCGATATTATGCATTTTGCCGAATCAATGACAGCTCTTAAATTAGTGTGGAGTCTTTGGCTGAGGATGGGCATGCTTTCCCTCAACTTGGATGTGTAAGTGGATTAAAAGTGAAACAAAAGGCAATGTAATAGTGTCCTTGGCATCATGCTATTGACGTCTCCCTCAGTCATCTACAATGCTGCTTGATAAGTAATTGACAAACGTTTCACGTTTTGTCTGCTTTGGCAAAGGAGGGATTTATGTCCCGCTATATAAAAAAATAATGTTTCCATGTGGACAAAATCCGCTTTTACCTTGCGGACAAATCAGCTTGCAGTGTCTGCAAGGCAACAACAAACAGAACTTGTCGAAACTTGCTGAATCACAGTGTTTGTCCACCTGATATGACCAGTAATATTTATTCATTCAGATCAAAGAATTGGTGAAATTTATTATAAACGTAGTAGGAAAGAGATATTTGGTCTCTGGTAATGGGTGGCTAAATTGGGAGATATCTAGGTTGTTATTTGAGTGAATGTCCTTTTTCTGGGCTAACAAATATTTACCCACATGTTATTGAGGAATTTTGAAAATATTTAGCACTTTTTAGTTGGTTAACCTTTTGACCTCTAGCTGCTCTAAGATGATAAACAATTCAAAGACTTGAGGTATTTCATTTGTTTTCTACTGTAATGTTTAAGTTCACATCTTGATAAAACTGTTTATTTTGTGGACAAAAAGATCAAACGATTACATTTAGAAATGTACAATACTCAGCTTTGACTTCACTGTCAACTAAGAGTTGGTAATCTTTATTTGTTGAAGATAATTATGTACAGTGAACAAAAGACTTTAATTTCAATGAAAAGCTAACTCGCTGGCTCTTAACTTGACAAACGCTAATCTGCACCAATATTGATACAAAAAACATTGGTGAAAGAGATGAGCAAGTTAAGGCAGTGTGTTTATGCAGATTAGACGTACTTCTGATGTTCACCCTACTTATAGTATTGTATTTTAGATACATTAATTTTTCTGTCCACTAAAGGTTCTAATTCAAATAATAAATATTAATATTTTGGCTACTAAGTTATTTAATCTTTGTAAATGTTATATCTATTCACTTTTATAGACATTTTAAACAGTAATTAGTAAGTGGTATTGAATAAATGAAGGGATGTACTTTTCCGAAGTACTCTAGATATCCACTTTGCTAAGTTGAATTTCAACCACAATTCCAATGCGACAACATGGCTATTTATCAGAATTTGCTAAATGCAATCTCCTGTAGATCTATAAGTATAATTTATGCATTTTGTCATAAATGTATCTCAACAATCGTTTACTGAATTCATCCACGAAACTGTAATTTCTTACCAATTTTCCATTTGAATCTAATTCAAGGCTATAATTCAATCAATCGATGTTTTGTCCCTTTGTTAATCAGAATTCTGTTAATTGTTTGACTAATTGGGGTTGGACTTGACATGAATCTACAATGAAGCCATAACACAAGAATGAATTAATATAGCTTTTCTTTGGTGTCCCGAGCGAAATTAATGATCCATGTTACATAGCTTGACATTTTTGTTATCCTATTTATTTCAAGATTTAGTCTGATATCATTGAATTATACTACATGTACTGAGTAATATTCTTACATGGTATGTGATTCTATTCTGTTCACTTTTCCTATAAATAACATATTAAAATTACAAAAAAATGTTTACCAGTACATCAAGCAGTTAAGCACAGAACTTATGAAATGACTATCTGTATTAGTTTTGAGTTTGTGAATGTTTTACGCAAAGACTCTCTGTAGGGATTGTTGTAAAATCAGTACACGAAACGCTATGATTTTAATGTGGCACCGGTTTGACCGAGGAACTGTAAACCACAGTTAGGATAGGTGTTAGAAGTTAGATGACGTAAGATCTGTAGTTCCTACATTTAGTAACATTGTCCACCTCACATATGACGTATGATCTGTCGTTCCTACATTTAGTAACATTGTCCACCTCACATATGACGTAAGATCTGTAGTTCCTACATTTAGTAACATTGTCCACCTCACATATGACGTATGATCTGTAGTTCCTACATTTAGTAACATTGTCCACCTCACATATGACGTATGATCTGTAGCTCCTACATTTAGTAACATTGTCCACCTCACATATGACATATGATCTGTAGTTTCTACATTTAATAACATTGTCCACCTCACATATGACGTATGATCTGTAGTTCCTACATTTAGTAACATTGTCCACCTCACATATGACATATGATCTGTAGTTCCTACATTTAGTAACATTGTCCACCTCACATATGACGTATGATCTGTAGTTCCTACATTTAGTAACATTGTCCACCTCACGGGGATATGACGTATGATCTGTAGTTCCTACATTTAGTAACATTGTCCACCTCACAGGGATATGACGTATGATCTGTAGTTCCTACATTTAATAACATTGTCCACCTCACATTTCTTTATTTCTCATTACAGATGAACAGGTGGAAAGTTTTGAGGAGCCTTGGGAAGGTACGACAACCAATGTGGGTCAGATAGCATTCTCATTCTACTCCGGCTTGTTTTCATACGCAGGATGGTATGTTGGTCTATATTACTGCTGTATCTTTTAAATCTATATGTGGTATTCATACGCAGGATGGTATGTTGGCCTATATTACTGCTGTATCTTTTAAATCTATATGTGGTATTCATACGCAGGATGGTATGTTGGCCTATATTACTGCTGTATCTTTTAAATCTATATGTGGTACTAGTTGGATCCTAGTCTGAATCGGTGTACTATTAATTTTTGTAGTTGCCTTTTTTGCCTTTTGCAAAGAATAGTTGTGGCATTATCCATTTAATTTATTGTCAAGCCCGCTTGCGTAGAGCTCAACATAGTTGCCACAATGGCAGTCCGGTGAATGAGTGTGTGCAATCGTCCGGACCATTTCTCTGTCACTTATAAGAAGATTTTCAAATGACTTGGTACAAATGTTCACCATAATGACAGGGAGTGATGCAAGCAAGACCCATGTCCGTAGATTAAAGGTCAAGGTCACACCATGGTGACCTCATGTGTCGTGCAAGACACATACCCTACTAGTACATAGCTCAAAAGTCAAAATCACACTTAGAAGTCAAAAGTAAAAATGGGTATAAAAGATATGCATTGTAAAGCAATTTACGTGTAAAACCATATTCTCTTAATCTCTAAACACTTGACAGGCTGGAAATGTTGCCCTTGGGCATCTAGTTACTATTTCAGTTATTGCATGGCGTGTCCCACCAGAGGATCAGTCATTGTTAATTGGTCTGCTTAGTTAATTTATTTGGTAAATTACGTATGTTTCAGAAAGGAGTGAAATATATATTGCTTTATCGTTTATAAAGTGAAAGTAAACTAAAAGAACATATTTCCCCAACAAAAGAAGTTTTTTGCCTAATTACATCACCATAATTATCCTTGTCCATTAAAGTTCTCCAAAAATCATATGTTAAGAAATCAAATTAATAAAAAAAAGTTTTCTGGGACATATAGCTAAACTCAAACTGGATATGTACAATTTTTTCTGGAATTCTAAGACACCTGTGTTGTACATTGATGTACCTTCTTTTGTTTGTCACATGGTACAAGTATTTAAGATGCATTTTCCCCATTTTGCTGAACCCAGGTCATTCTGCCAAGTATTATGAAGTCTCTGTAAAGAGAAGATTGTCCCTGTAGACCATACAACTTCTTGTGGGAAATCCTCAGTTATATTAATGTGAGCTTTTTGTCGAAATTTATTTCTGAAGCAACTTTATAGTTAATGTTGATCTGTATTTTGAGTCTTGAGAACTTACTCATTTTTTTATTTTTGTTTAATTATATTCGGTGAAGTTTCTCAAAAGATGCCATCTTTAAATTGACAAAATTTTCATAGCAATATCTTTGCAAAATATTGGTCTACAGCGACATCATGGAGTGAAAGTGTCACATACTATTCTATCTGTTTCTTCATTTTTTTTAAAGATATATCTAGTGTCACTTTCATACATCTGTATATAATCTATTCTCATCTGTCAAATTATTTTTAGAGTGCTTAGGCCATAATTAAAAAATTGTTTGTTTAGCATAACCCTACCTAACCGTGAAAATGACTCCTACTCGAAAAAATGTTTTAGGGGTCCGAGAGGGATTTGTTTTTAGCAACATATTAGTAGTTAACATTTGTTTGACCATGAAAAATGATTAATAAAAATTAATTACCTACCTACCTAAATTTTTCTAGGTAGGGTTATGAATGCCAAGGAAATTTTTAAGGTTGGCCTTATTTGGATATACCCATTATGTTGATAATGAGTTTTATGTAATATGTTATTTAAAATTTTCTGTCAATCTGTCTATTAAAGTTTGAACACATGTATAAGAACTACACCCTGTGAAATTAATAATTTCTCTTGTCTGTAGATAAATGGTTCACTGACATGCTCATTTTATGCAAATTTTCATTGGTTTGATATTTTTTTAATTTACGAGGTCTGGTTAAAAAGTTCATGAATATACACGGAATGATATATCACAAAAATATTTCGATAATCAAATACTTCTGTATATTTCATTTTGTACTAAAAAAGCTGAAAAAAACTAATTTACATATTGGGATGTCAATATGCGGTTATTTTGCTAACCGGTTAACCGTTTAATGTTCCGAACGGTTCACCAAACATGGCATTCGTTACATGTTTTGTATTTTGTCGTGTATAATTTTACAATCACTAGACTTATATTCTGACGTTAGTATTAGTTCGGATTGTGTTTTATTTCTGCTTAGTACTCAACATAATTCATAAAAGAAATCATTTCAATAATTTTTAAGAAAACATCCTTTTTGTTTCCTACATTATAATATGATATATGAAAAATTGAAGTTTAACACTCTATTCGAATACAACAATGTTAAAACTTAAAATTTACTGGTAGTACAATAACAATATTCTTTACTTGTCTATTTAAATATTCCTAAATTCTTGGGCACCCAAATAAGTTTTACGACTGTCATAAACCTTTTCATTAAAAATTTATAGCAAATGCATACGTGTTTAATCGATTTTGCCCCCTTACGCCCCGCATTTTCACACCTTTCAGGGAAAGAGTACAATGAATTGAGATTTGTGACAACAGATATCTTGCAGGATATTTTCCAAAATGAAAAAAATAGATGTTTTCATAAAAAATAAACGATAAACCGGTTAGTGATTTTACTAACCGATAACCGCATGTTCGAACTGTTAACCGGTTTACCGTTTACATCCATATTATGTATTAATTAGTGATTGCCAATAAAATACTCTCTGTCAATGCAAGCAGGTGGCAGAGCAGGTATTGGCAACATTGTAGTATGAATGAATTGATAAAATGTTGTGGTGAGTTGATACAAATGTCTATATTTTTAATGTGTATCAGTTATTACTTGGGGGGGGGGGGGGCGGGTACCTTTCAGCGAAACATTGACTGGTACCATTCTTTTGACATAGTTACAACACACTTTGCTCACATCCTGACCTTTACTTGTTGAATGGTTGCTCTTCACTAGCCCATCTTAGTTAAATAGTTATTTGACAGTCACCACAATGTTAACTACATGTACATCAAATATTTATTGCCTTGTGATGGGTTCATTTGTCATTCTTAGATGTTGTTTTTTTTCACAATTTTGCATTCGTTACACACAAGTGAGCATGAAATAATTACCCATTGAACATTTCAACATTTCTATGCATGGTAGCCTTATAGATTTCCAGTTTTAACTAACATCATAAAGTCATGTTTTGAAGAAAGGATGTCCACAACTTTTTTCGTTTTTTGAAGGGGATATATTTTTTTTCCTCGTAAATAAGTATGTCCACAACTTTTTGATCAACCCTCTGTAATGTCATCTGAGCTCCAGCTGATCGAATGATGAAAAATAATGGTCATTTGAACAATGATTTTGTATTATTATTTAATTCATAGAATAACTGAATATAGATTGCTCTTATTCAATGGTAAACCTGTATATAAATGTACATGTGAATTATTTATACTGGGTGAAAGTGCTAACCCACCAGTACCATATCATGTAGTTTGTAGATCTTGTGTTGACTTTGTTAAATCGATTTAAACCCTCCAGTTTTTTTACTGACAGTTCCGAGGCTATAAATCGCTGTATGGTTATTACATGTATTTCTATTTGTGTTTTAGATCTACTGGTATGTTAAATTTACCTTTCCCCATGTGCAATATTTTCTCCCCCTTTTCGGCCTACTGTTGCCAGCTGTCTTGACTTGTCCTGTGATGTATTCCATTCATTAAATCCCCCCCCCCCCTCTGTTTGTCCTCATCATTTCTCCTAAGTTGTCGTTTATGGTCGGCCAGGCAGTTACTTGTGCCCCTGTTCCTTTGCGTATTACCCTTGTACCTCCTCTAATGCCTGATGTTTTATGGACTGTTAATTGTTTTCCCCGGATTTCTGTTTGTTGAGGCATTGTCTTGTGTATGTGGCGTTCCCTGTAGCAACTTACTCTCTCTTTGATTGCAATTCAAATGAATCAAACTATCAAAATAGTTGGATGTAATCCTGTGTAAAACCACATACATTGTTCCAGATCACTTTACCTGTCTCGATGATGTGACTATTCGTTAAATACAAAATAACTGGTTAGCTCTTTTGACCAGTATATATTAAGTTGAACATTTATTCTCCGATATTGATAATGAAATTTGTACATCAGTTTCGGAGTTGGTACTATTACCACGGGTTGTCAAATTTCTGCTTTATCTGTTTAATTGTTATGTCAATGTCTGTTGTAGTTAAACGAAGTTGTGTTTTTGCCTTACGATTGTCTCTTGATATTTTCCTGAAATTTAACAAAGTAATATTTCATTATTACAGGTCAATGATTTGTTTGAAGTATTGAATACTTTGATATAATGCATTAAGATTTTGTTACTATATTAGCCTGTTTCTGTTCTCTGACTTTTACGCGCGTACAGCGACAGTATTAAAAGTAATGTGATGTCCATGGCTGGACTATTACTACATATACATGTAAATGATAAACATATTGATTATGTCACTTAAAGGGCTCCATACTCGTCTAATATTTCATTGTCTTTAAAGTATGGAATTATATTTCATTACACATGATAGTAGTGATATAGTATCATGTAGACTGTAGAGGTAAAATATCTTGTGAAAAAATGATAGTACATAAACAAATATCTTGTATAAGATGAAATCAGTACATGTCATATGTAAACTTATTAAAAGTTGTTGTATGTAAATTGTAATGATACAAATGTATTGAGATGATTATGCGCCTATCAGTATTCTGCCCTAGGGGAGGGTGGGCAATGGGCTCACCCAGGGAATCAAATTAGACAAAATCTGTCTTTTTTGGGTCTGATTCCCCGACCTGGAGCCAAGCATTTTGTCTAAAATCCCCAATTCCGGGATCTATTAAAATTCGCGCCAACATCTATTTCCCCGGGACCCGGAATCATTCTGTATGTCAAATTCCGACCAGTCAGGAATCATCTACTGTCTAAAGTCCTGTGTATCCCTGCAGCTGATCCCTCCAACAGCAAAACATTAATCAGTGCATAGCGGTGTTTATGATTATACTGGTACATAATTTATGGCACAATATGAATCAGCATAATATATAGGATAGATTCTATCTCAGTGCACTTTCTCTATGATTAAGTTTTTTGTTCATTCCCGTCTTATTTATGTTATGTTAACAGTACTCTATACATTTGTATTAGTTGGCACATTTGTTGTTCATTCTCATGTTGTATGATTCGGCTATGATTTTGTTAGTCACTAGTTTGTTCCGATGTGACTGTGATGTGCTCAGTGTGTGATACACTCATGTTGGAAATACTGTCGCTTACCTTGAGTCTTATGCTTCGCGCCTGACTGACATAGATTTACTGTAGGTCTGCTTTCTTGGTTTATATCCTTGTGTTTTTTGTCAAGAACTTCATATTATGACCGACTGCAGTATAAACAAATCATGTTCTCAGGTACCACTAGGTCGTTTAAGCACATTTATCAGTGTTGCTATGAATGTGAGGGAACACAGACAACAGGAATTTCTCATACATGACTTCCTCATGTAGAGTTCGGTGTCCTACTTCAGTGAATGTGATTGATGCATTTACATGTTTACTGTAGCGTGATCCTAATTTTATCTCTTCCTAATTTTATCTCTACCGGTCTGTGAACACGGTATTTTGAAAGTTCTGTGTGCCGGGTCAAGGTGTATCCTGATACAGCAGTGAAGATATATGAAATTTATACAGATATTTAGATATTACAATACAGTTTGTAGACTGTGAGTGATCGAGTGTGAGTCAATGTCCAAGTAATTCATACCGTCACATTATATGGCCCTAAATGTGCACCTCTGTGCAAGTAGGTGCATTAGTAACCCACTCTTTCATTTGGTAACTGAAGGTTACTTGTTCTATCTCTTTGGTAACTTCTCACATTTTTGGAGAATTTGGAGAATTTCTTCCACATTACGCTTAAGTATAATGCTTAAAAATATGATAAAAAATGGAGAATTTGGAGAATTTCTTCAACATTACGCTTAAGTATAATGCTTAAAAATATGAAAAAAATTGGAGAATTTGGAGAATTTCTTCAACATTACGCTAGTATATTATGCTTAAAAATATGAAAAAAAATTGGAGAATTTCTTCAACATTACGCATAAGTATAATGCTTAAGAGTATGAAAAAAATTGGAGAATTTGGAGAATTTCACCAACATTACACTAGTATAATGCTTAAAAATATTAAAAACTGCACTATATCTATTGTTACTTTGAAGTAACTTGTGATTCTATCAAAATATGAAAATCTATGATCTCAGAGTAAAAACAACAGCATGTCATAGCTGCACAATTTACAAAGATAACTGCATGCATTTCCATCTTGGCTAATCCGTTTTGTCTTGGATTGCTTACAAAATATATGTATGAATGTAGCAATGTATGACATGAAATTACAGTGAACAACCAATGCTTTGTACTGTTATGATAACATCTAGTACAGGAATATATGTCAGTTGTACATTGTCCTGATAAATGATTGTTTCACTTAGTATCATTGCTGTTGGTCTGAGGTGTACCTGGAATAGTGAGATGTGTTTCATCGACTTCCTCCCCTTCTATTGTAGCTCCTTTAGTCTCCTGGTCCCATGTTCACAAAGGATTAACTGATCTTGATCAGCCTTTTTGACAGTGCTCCAGCTTCCATTTTTGTTTTGGGTGAATTTTTGTCATTTCATGCATATATTTATTATTCGAAAGTATTGACTTTTAAAAAATGTGTTTCGATTATCGATCGACGGAAAAATATCAAAGATACATTGATATCGTTTCTATCGATAACAGCTCTAGTAAAAGTATAAACTCAACTTGATGAACATACTTTTTGTAATTGTTATTTTTCTCATATATATACGAGGGTTATCCCATTAAATCGTAGACTCTGTCTATAACATAATTATTTGACGTTCCAACGCAATAGTTTTACACACTCATACTATTTAATCATTTCTGATCGGTTTTATTGCATTTGTTTTGAAAATAAAACAAACTTGTGTATTTTGTGTAGCAATATAGAAACTTACATACACGTGAGCAGCGCACGTCTAACCGAAATAGCTATAGCTTTTAATAAGTTGTACTATCTGTGCCAAACTGAATTATTCCGCCAAATTACGTAACACATGTATTCTTTGATCAGTTTGACGTCATACTTTAAAATTTCATAAATGTTACGTCTGTTTTTCCGCATGGTGCTACTTTTACGCAAATTGGTGTGTAGTGAATTTTGAAAAAATGGCAACGTCTTGGAAAGCAGCGGCGCACCAAGCAGTCATCGGATTCTGTGTGGAGTGTGGAATGACCCCCAGAGACACTCTGAAGAAGATATCCGACTGCCAAGATTTCTGGTGTGAAATGGTCACCTGTAAAATTAATGATGTTAGTTTTTACAATGCTCAAAACTCAGTGACATTACCGGCTAACCTATTTGCCTGAAGTCAAGAACAAAAGAAAATCATTCAGGGGAGGAGGGGGGGGACTGGAAATTGTTATTCAGTTTATGTTTACAAACATTTTGTTAAATACATGTTTGTATCAAATGGCTGGATGGGATCATTTCTGACAACCAGCTAAAAATATTCATCTCATATGTCACACAATGCATTACATCAAGAGTGCACCTAGTTGTTGTTTTTATTTACTTTGTTTTTGTGGACATTTGAAACTTACTTGTTTAGGTTATTCTGTGATACTGATAATGTTTTATATGTTTAAAGTGCTGTATATTTATTTCAGGAATTACTTGAATTTTGTCACAGAAGAATTGAAAGATCCATACAAGTAAGTAACATTAAATGGACTTATCCCCCTTTTCTGTGAGTTATTGCCCCTGAACTTTGAGTTATCTCCTTTGTACTTAGAGTTGAATCATCTCCTATTTACTGTGATTTAAGTCCTCTGTACATAGAGTTATCTCACCTGTACTTACAGTTATTCCCTATGTATTTCAAGTTATCTCACCTGTTCTATGAGTTATTGGCCCTGTTCTTTCAGTTATCTCTCCTGTCCTAACAGTTATCCCCCCTGGACTATCAGTTATCTCTCCTGTCCTAACAGTTATCTCCACTGAACTATCAGTTATCTCTCCTGTCCTAACAGTTATCTCCACTGAACTATCAGTTATCTCTCCTGTTCTAAGAGTTATCACCCCTGGACTTTCAGTTATCTCTCCTGTTCTATGAGTTATCATGCCTGTTCTTTGGTTATCATCCCTTTGAGTTTTCTCTCATTGACACTGAGTTATTTCCCCCTGCAGTACTTCACGTTACGCACCCTGTTCTTCTTTATATTGATCCATAATTATGAACTTCATTTTGTTCTCACCATTCAATAATTGCTGGATACACATTATCCATATTTTTATACATTGTATCATCATTATTTCTTATTCACAAATTTATTTTACTGTAATTTTGGGCAAATTGATAAAATTGCTTCTCTGTCTCAATTTTCAAAATAAATGTCAAGCAACATTTAAACTGTATTTCCTGTCAGATTGTCAGTGAAAATATATAGTGATGTATAGCTGGGTTTTTCTTGTGTTCTTTCTGATACAAATGATTTCACAGGGAATTAGTAGTATAATACAGTAAAACCTCGATAATAAGACCACTCTTGGTACCCTTGAAAACTGGTCTTGTTATTGAGATTGAATAAAGAGCACAACAGTGAAAATGGACTTGAAAAGTTTGTTCTTAATTTTTAGGTGGTCTTATTATTGAGGTGGTCATTAAGTGACGTTTTACTGTATAGTTCAGAGAAATCAACATGAATAAATAATAAAGTACCTTATTAGGTTGTAACATTAAGAACGATGCAGTGCTTTTGAGTCATGTGATCAATTTAACCACATAAAACATCAACTTTCAGAAAAAAAGTCAATTCTTAAACAAAGCAATACGGCGATTACACATTATTATGTAATACTTAGTATGTTGATATTTGCTAAGGGGACTCCATGGACAGAATGGGTGTGGTCACTGACTTCAAACCACTTGCCCCTCACTGCTGCGAGTTTGAATCCCATCTGGGATGTAGAATTCGTAGGTGAGGAAAGTGGAAGGTTGGTCAGTTCTACCCAGGTGACCCCTAAAAACAATAATTCCAGAAGGGTCCTTCCTCTTTCTGATAGCTGGAAAAGTCACAACATGATCCTGGCTGTTGATGTGACTTAAGTTAAAACTCCCAACAAGTTACATTGCTACATCATAATGGCTATAATTAGCTGATATATAATTATATTCTGATCTTGAGTGAACATTTCATTGAAATATTTTTGTTGTGTTTACTTAGTATTTTCAAAATGTCTGAACACTTTGCACAGCAATCTGTTGTTAAATTACGTTTATATATGGTCACTTGACAATATGGAATAAATGAAACAGTAAAACATGGTTAATATGTTTGCATTTCTCTCCAATTGTCTCGTTGGATTGACTTCTAGCACTTGTACATATATAAAACTTTTCGTTTCTCGACCATTTAAGGGTCTGTGGTGGGTGACTTTTATTAATAAGGTTGGATAATATATTGCCATTTTATGTTCCAAATGTGCTTGGTTACCACTTAATTGGTTTGTTTAATACTTAAAAGTTAATTATTAAGAAACCATGTCACTTTGTTGATGTGCTAAGTGAAGTGTTCTTGCAATTTTTCTCCTAATTGTACAAAAATTCTTAAGGGTTCGGAGGCTAACAAAATCAATTGTTATTGACATTAGCATTAAAATTTACAATCTAGAGGCATATTAAATGACATATTTAATGTGCCTTGGTGATATTTGGTAGTAGGAATTCTGTTGGTAATTAAGAACTTACTCGGGCCTTTTTTCATAATTTTGGGAATGTTACCAACCCCCAATAGAATTGAGAAAATAGCCTTGTAAATTGTCAAGTGCCAAGCGTCCTCATGGGCCTTGTTATTTTAATTACTAAGTACAGTTAAACCTCAACAGCCCTTTTTTTTGCAGTTTTTGGGGAATAATGGCGGGTCCTTTTGAATCACCAAGTTTGGGTATTTATGAGGCTAAAATTTTAAACAATTTTACTGAAGGGGAATTTTCTTTCTAAGTAGGAGAAAAATATATACTTTTTTTTTCTTTGGGGAATGGGGACCAATATCGGCCCCTAATTTGCCATAAAATAAGGGCTGCTCAATAATGTGACCACCCTTGGAACCTTGTCTTATTATTGATGTGGTTTTAATATTGAGGTTAAATAAAGAGCAAAGTAGGGAAAATGGACTTGAAAATTGTGTTCTTAATTTTGAGGTGGTCAGTTTTAGTGAGGTTTGACTATACACAGTGGTTTCGAAAATGCATGGCTGGAATGATTTCGTGTATTAGGGACAATGCTCTCATCAGTCCTGAATCTGGGGATCATTGACCTATTTTATTTATTGATGCATATACTGTGATGATGACTATCTACTGTAACTTGTAAGGTTGTTTTGTGTTTATAATGACTTTTTGAGTAACATAATATTCTGTTACATCTCCAGTTACCAACATTTGTATCTGACACACTTCAGTCATGATGGTAAACTCTGATAAAGATGATAGGATTGAAAAATTTGTTGTCATTTATGAATCCATGTGAGTGTGAGACTTGATTTTTCATCCAATTCAAGTAAAAGTTACAATCATCTTTTTCTGGGATGTCTTCCTGTTAGAAAACTAAAAAAAAGTCAGATTTGGTCAGATATGTGCTAATGTGGTAATTTTGGTCCGATATGTGGAAATGTGATAATTTTGGTCCGATATGTGAAAATGTGGTAAATTTTGTCAGATATGTGAAAATGTGGTAAATTTTGTCAGATATGTGAAAATGTGGTAATTTTGGTCAGATATGTGAACATGTTGTATTTTTTGTCAGATATGTGAAAACATGGTAACTTTCGTGAAGGGTGTTTTATGCTATTATTGTTAGTTGAATGCAACTTATTCCTTCTCTTTTATTCTCTGATTGATGTGTGGATGGAATGACCAGGTTGCATATTGAATGTACATGTAATTGCTTGGTAGAGATTGACCACATTTACCTTAGCAAATATTACATGTTGCTGTGCCAGATATTCTGAATTTGGTTCATGCAGTAAAAAAATCCCAATCTGCCAAGATTAGTGTAAGGGGCCAACACCTAGCAATATGTTATACAGACCTATATTTTAGTTCTTTCACACAACTATGTTTGTATATTTTCAGAAATCTACCTCGTGCTATCTGGATATCTATTCCCTTGGTGACCATCATCTATGTGTTAGCCAATGTTGCTTATTTTACTGTTCTGTCACCATATGAAATGTTACAGTCGGATGCTGTTGCTGTGGTACGTACAGTTATTATTTTGATTGGTTTCCATGGTAACTAAAAATTAAACCACACAATATTTTCGTAAAAGATGAGCTCTGGAAGAACGTATTGTGTGACTTGACTTATACAGGTCAAAAGATCACCCGTCACTTTCGTGCTGCATTTTTGGCAACACTATACAACAGTTTATCAGCTATATATAGCAGTTTGTGAACCTAACCCATGTTGTTGTGTTACCAACCACTATTTACTTACTCTTCCACAAAGCAACTGACAACTTCCCATCATGAATGAAAGGTAGATATTGTAGATTTGGGATCTATCTATAGCCTCCAGAGTGGTAGTCAAGTGCTTTACCAGCTGATCTAAGATGGGTGCACCATCGTCATTGTAATCACTTGGGAGCTTTCAGCTTCATGGTAGCAAGTTAATTAAAGTTATTGCTCGCTGCAAATACTGAAAAGCGTTGCCCCCTTTTGACCCTTTGTGAAATAATACTGCTGGAGTAGAAATTTTAAAGTTTTTATGCAGATTTTGGTTCTAAATAAATATTAGTCAAATAGTTGAATGTTACCAAAACATATACAGTCGAACCTCGTTTATTTGAAATCATTGGGTCCGAAATTTCATTTCGAATAATGCATAGTTTCGAATAGCCCATTTCAATTCGATGTGCCTTTGTAAGAAGATACATCGGGATATGATTTTTATTTCGAATGATACCAAGTATTCGGATAGAAGGTTGTCGAATAAACACGGTCCGACTGTAGTTCATGATGCTATTATTTGTAAGAAATTGTCATATCATTACATATTGTGTTTTTGTTTTTCCAGACATTTGCAGATCGTACATATGGTGTCATGAGCTGGATTATGCCTCTGTTTGTTGCCTGTTCTACATTTGGAGGTGTGAATGGAGCCATATTTACCTCAGCTAGGTATGATGTAACATAATTCTAACTTGCTGAACATTTGTGGTCCTTTTGGTGTAAAATTGCACTCGATTTTTATTCCCCCCAACCCCCCCCCCCCCCCCCCTCGAAAAAGAGACGGCATATTGGTTTGCACATGTCGGTCCATCCGTCGGTTGGTAACCTTTTTGTTTCCTATCAATAAGTCAAGAAAACCCTTGACCTATCATCCTCAAACGTGGTCCACACATTCATCTTGGGTAGCAGAGGAACCCTATTGATTTTGGGGTCAAAGGTCAAGGTCACAGGGGGCATTGTTTTACAAACATATCTTGTTGCACCAAATGTTTCATTGAACTTCAACAACAAGGCATGTTGCACTTTTTGGAAAAATTCTCTTGTCCACATAATATTTGGAAATGGGGCTGACCTGACGTAGATACTAGTACCGTATATAAAGGTATAGGGGTTTGGGATAGAGATGCCAAGGTGATTTGTTTTACCTGATATGAAGCAGAAAGATAAAAGAGTTTACTCTGGCAAAGAAATTTGTTGAATGATAAAAGCACTCAAATGCCTGATGTTTTATGGATGTTTTATGGATTGCTGTTTTCCCCTGAGGTCTGTGTGGGGAGGCATTGTTTTATGTATGTGGCATTCCCTGTAGCAACTTATTTCTCTCTTTACTAAATGTTAGTGCTGTGTTCCATTTAAACCTTCAATCCCAGGTTGGCGTAGAGATGTCACAGCATAGCAAAACAAGCTGTTCAGTCCAGTCTGTTTTGGTATGGGTCTAGACACTATCTTATAGGTATTGGGTTTCTGACTGAACATTGTATTCATAGTTACCTGAATTCTTGGAATTAGGTAGTCAGTCATTGTATAGGCTGGTGTTGAGATGTTTGGAAGTTCTGAAGGTTTCATTACGTCAAGAAATTACTCAAACAAGTATTACCAATTATTGATGTTGTTTTTACTGACATATTTGTAGCTATATTTCATCACAAGTTGATTAATGTTTGTTATGTTTTGTTGTTATATATATATTGTGACAGAAATTGTATCTGTAGGGCATTCTATCACCTTCAGTAATTATCTTAATGTTTTTTGCTTCATATTTACTTGTCTTGCTAACATTCCATTTGTCACTAATGACCTCTGAATATGGTTAGAATTCTATTGTTCTATTTGATAATAGAATTTCAACTGTAAAAATGGTTGTTAACTGATTTAAAAAAAGTTAAAACGATGATAAGCTTCAAAAGAATACTACATGTATTTATACATGAAAAAGGGAGGAGTATCATCTACACTGATTACTAGATAATAGTAAAGTAGATATTTATTTCAACTTTTGTTTGAACTCTTGTCTATCTCATGATGACTATGTGATTTTAGTGTATAACAAACAATATAATGTTCTGTTTTACCTTTGCTTTATGTTTTTTATTGGTTTTTTTTTCAGGTTGTATTTCGTCGGAGCTCGTCAAGGTCATTTACCGGGATGTTTGGCAATGATTAGTACAAAACATTACACTCCTATGCCTGCATTGATATTTGGTGTAAGTATTGACGTCTGCATTGGCATTACATGCATACCTCGTGTGATGTCATGATGCAAAATAAAGATGAAGTCTGATCTCACAATAGATATATGTACAAAGAAATAAAGTGATGGAAATGGGATATAAGATATATTGAAGTTGGTACTGGGAAATGAAGTACTCACAAATTCAAACTGATTGACAATGATATTTACTTTTTATGCTAGTTGTACCTACAGTCAGACCTGGTTCATTCTAATTCATCTGGTCTGAAATTTTATTTCGAATAATACATGGTTTTGAATAGCCCATTTCAATTTGACGTGCCTGAGAAGATACATCGGGACCTGATATTTATTTCGAATGATACCAAGTATTCAGATATATGTAGCAGATCCATGGTCCAGTGGTAACGCACTGGACTAGTAATCCAGGGGTTGCAGGTTTGATGCCCGCTCCACCACTAACAGTACTAAAAGTCTTTCGGATAGAGACAAAAACTGAGGTCCCATGTACAATGCTTTACATCGGCACGTCCTCCAAAAAGATCTAAAATGACTACCATTCTTCTGGAGGCGTCGCCCATATGGGAAACCATGGAGACGATAAATAAACACATACACAAAAAAAAGTATTCAGATAGAAGGTTACACAAAAAAAAGTATTCAGATAGAAGGTTGTCAATAAATGAGGTATCTGTATATGAGACTTTCTGTATAATTTGTGTTACATGTTTTCATTTTATTTTCAGTGTATTTTAACCCTAGGTATGCTCAGCTCAGATGATATATTTGCCTTAATCAACTATGCCAGTTTTGTGGAATCATCATTTATTGGTCTTAGTATCGCTGGGATGTTATATTTACGATACAGTCGACCGGATATGGAACGGCCTATAAAAGTAAGACAAAAATTTTCAATATTTTTCAGGAACTTTTCTAAAACAGGCTGTTTCTTTAATTGAGACTTGTCTTTGTGTTAAGTACTTGCTGATAAAATAAAACCGATTATGAAATTTTGTTTATGTACAGTAAAACCTCACTTAAAGACCACCTCTATAATAAGACCACCTTGAAATTAAGAACATATTTTCAAGTCCCATTTTCGCTGTTTTGCTCTTTATTCAACCTCAATATGAAGACCACCTCGATAAGAATACCAGTTTTCAAGGTTCCAAGTGGTTTTATTATGGAGGTTTTACTGTATTATTGTTACTGTCTGTATCATTTCTATTAGCTTTATGTTTCCCAGTATGTTTAAGTTTATCATTAAGAGGTGGTTCATCTGCAGTCTTCACAATTTCTAGAGTGTGTGAGAGTACTAGTTTGTAACCCAGGAAGCGGTCGTTGAGAATAATTAATATAAGAACTTAATTCGCTATTGATGTGAAATAAATCTACGTAATTATGATACTAGGGTATATTCACTTTTCTTCCATGTTAAAATGCATTGTAAATATAATAGTTAAGCCAAACAATACTTGAAATTATGTAGTACACATTTAGTTGCAGAAATAATATCAAAAATTCATTGATTCAAGAGGTAATATTATATATTGATTACAATTTTAATTATTTTATTTTTCAGGTTTTTGTAGGATTTCCGATATTTTTCATGGTGATTTGTGTATTTTTGATAATCACTCCATTAACAAACAGCCCTATGGAATGTTTGATGGGAATTCTGGTGGTATCTATTGGTATTCCTGTGTATATTATTGGCGTAATGTGGGAAACAAAGCCTCGAGTCTTCTACGATTTTATGGGTAAACTACTTTTTAATTTTTTATTATACAGAAATGGAATCAGAATCAGGCCCTTACCTTCGGAAGCAACTCAATCTGATCTAAATCTCGGCTCAAATATTTTTCTCGAAACGTTGAGAATTTTCTCTTCTGAGACCCGACTCAAAATCGGTATTACAAGACGAAAAAAAATAGATTTTTTACAACAGAATTTTCAAGAGATCCAAAATGAGATTTTGTTTCAAACTCAGGCTCTGATTTGAGCAAAATCTCAATATTGAGCTGAGATCTCTGTTTGAGATGCTTTGAGAGATTGGGACCAGTTCTCTCGCATATTGTCTTTCTAAAAACTCTTGCTGCTATAGAGTTCTCACTAGGATTAGATAACAGGAGACCAGAAACATGCTTTTGGAAAAAGTTGCTGTCCTTCAATGTAATTTCAAAGAAATGTTGCCAGAAATAGGAGACTCCCAGGGAAAAAATAGGAGTTTAAAAAGCATAATAAGGATTGTAGCGCGAACCAGTGCTTTGTCTTGATCCAAAAAGTCTATTCTAAAGACTAATTGTATAGAGTCGGCCTTCTGGCTGTGTAAATAAATTAGACTTCAGTATGCCTACCATGAGGAGGTGTGGCCTTAGTAGTGTGTGCTCCCTAAAACATACAGTTCTAATAAGATCTTCATCAAACTTGGTCAAAAAGTTGATGGGCATGCAACATCAATCAAAATTGATAACCAGTTGAATCGCTCCTGGAACCCTGAAGATCTAGCCCTTGAAATTTTGACAGACTTATTGTGTGACTGCGTGTACACTATTGTTATTTCAAAATACTTAATTATGAAGCAGGTTGTTCAGACCAAAACCATTGAAAATGTTTTTATGACCCCCGTCATTCGAAGAATGGTGAAAGAGCATAACGGGTCCTTTTAACAAATTTATATTTTGTTGTTGATTTTCCATGTATAAAATTATGAATTTTTACACAGCATTGATCAGTAGCCTCCTCTGTTTCCTAGAGATCATGATATCTAATTAAATAACTAATAAACTATTAATTATTATACCATATCTTACATTAAAATATATGCGGTAAAACTGAAATTTTATTTGACCAAATAGAATTTAATGATGGTTTACAAAATGTGTTTCTTACATGAACGTTTTTATTGTTTATTATATACAGATCGAGTGTCATTGTTGATACAGAAGTCGTGTCTCGCCGTGAAGGAGGAGCTAAAAGAAGATTGAACCAATGAACACAGCTGACGTACGATAACATTTTAAGCTGGTGATAATCAAAGCTTATTGTGATTAGTTTTGCCGGGACACCAAGGAGAGATAAAACGTGATTCAGTCGTAGAGAAGACAAATGTTTTGTTAACATATACAGTAAAACTTCACTTAAAGACCACCTCTATAATAAGACCACCTCAAAATTAAGAACACAATTTTCAAGTCCATTTTCCCTATTTTGCTCTTTATTCTGCCTCAATATTAAGACCACCTCAATAATAAGACCGGTTTTCAAGACTCCCAAGGGTGGTCACATTATTGAGGTTTTGCTGTATACAGTGTATTTTTGTGTGCTGACAAGATAGCATAAGAATCTCATTCTATTTACTATTGAAAGTCTTGTTCCATTTGCATATCTTAAATGGCCTTAAATTTTTAATGATTTTTTAAAATTTACACCAATAGCATCTGCCTTTTTTCCAGTTTGATATGATAGTCTTTCTTTGTAAAAAGATCTGTTTATTACGGTAGTGTTTTAGATAATTATTATGGAAACTAAGTTATTGCTTTTTTTCATATGTGAAGTTTTGCAGGGGGATAATATTGTGTACAATAGGACGATATTATGATGAGTTTGCTCAGCTTAGGTGAATATGTATCATTATTGACTTTTAGAATCTCAGTTTTTCTGAGATAGCTAGTCTGATGATCTGATATTTTGACTTCTTTGCTTTTTTGGTCACAAAGTAAAATTAAGGGGGATGGGAATGACAATTTCTGTGAAACAAAAGCCATGGATGTCAGATTAATTAATGTCTTTCAGATGTTGAACAATATGTACAATTTTTACTGTTTGTGCCTTGCGTTTACTTTAAAACGTTTACCAGTTTTGATCAATTGTTTGTTTATTAATTTATGTCTCATCCACTCCGACGGTGATGGCATTAATATGCTACTTTGTACAAACAGCTACTGCATACACAACTCAGTACAGCAATGTAGATTTTATATTATAAATTCTATGCATTTATTCTGTTGTTAAATTACATTCACATTTAATGCATCTATTTTTGCTTTTACGCATGTTTACCGTACTGCCAGATGTTATAAAAGGCAATTATTTGAAGAGTGGTGACTGTTCATATTTATTGGTTTTTGTAAATACCACTTGTTTGGTTGAAGGTGATTTTTCTCATCTCCGCTCATTTTTATGGGTTTGTAAATACCACTTGTTTGCGGTTCTCTGTTAAAGTTGATGTTTTTCACATCTCTACTCAATTTGTATGCATGATATTTTCAAAACCGAAAAGTGAACTCAGGTATTTTTGGGGAAGAAGGGATGATATTATTGTATGACATGTGTTCGCATTTTCTTAATTTAAACCCACCCAGGCTGTCAAGTGGGCCCTCCTTTTCCCTACTTTTTTACTTGATCCCTACTTTTACCCCACACTTTCTTGAAAGAGCCCTTCTAACCCTACTTTTTTGAAAATCTAAGGCATTAACTCGAAATATTTGTTTCACCTGCATGAAGAGCAGAGGTCTAATCATAGAGAATGTACAGTACGATGAATTGTCACAATTTTTGATATTCAAAAGGTAAGGAATCATCCCTTCTATCTCTACTTTTAGGCAATAAATCCCTACTTTGCCCTACTTTTTATATAAAATAGCCCTACTTATCCCTACTTTTTATATAAAATAGCCCTACTTATCCCTACTTTTTATATAAAATAGCCCTACTTATCCCTACTTTTTATATAAAATAGCCCTACTTATCCCTACTTTTTATATAAAATAGCCCTACTTATCCCTACTTTTTATATAAAATAGCCCTACTTATCCCTACTTTTTATATAAAATAGCCCTACTTATCCCTACTTTTTATATAAAATAGTCCTACTTATCCCTACTTTTTATATAAAATAGTCCTACTTATCCCTACTTTTTATATAAAATAGCCCTACTTATCCCTACTTTTTATATAAAATAGTCCTACTTATCCCTACTTTTTATATAAAATAGCCCTACTTATCCCTACTTTTTGACAAGAGGTGATTTGACAGCCGGTGTATGCAATATGATATTTGATTACAAAGTTTTTAGGAGCAAAAGACACAAAACTGTATTTTTTTAATATATCTTCGAAAAAATGAAATTAATGATATTCAAACTGTGTTTTGTATCATTGTTACGTTGTTTTGTATTTAAATATGGATTTTATCCCTGTTTTGTCATTGGTTGTGTTTTTGACATACATACATGGAACATTATCTGAGTAGATGTTCTGAAGTTATTTCATGATTTTCTTTTGAAATTATTTTATGTCGTGTATGAACCTAGCCTTACTCATTCGGCTTATAAGCATGGCTCATTGTATTCAGAGATCTGATATTTTGAAATAGTAGGGAACAGCAACAAGAGAAACATTATAAAGCTGTCGTAACTTCTATAATTTGAATCAGTATGAATCATACAATTAGTAGAGATTTTGCTACTTTTTATTAACTGGTTTGTTTTTTAGTTTTGAACTTGATTGCGTAACAAAACTTGGAAAAATCATTGTTGATGACTGCTTCTTAGTTTTCTAACCAGTACTTGCTTCCCTGATTGTGCAGATTGTTGAAGAACTTGGCTAGTGGTGGAATTCTAACACATGACCTACATACCAGAGAATTGGCGCTCTACCCCACAATCTCCATGCCAACCCCAAAAACACGGTTTCTGAGACCAATATTAAACTATCCATTCCATTGTTCAATCATTTATGGCTATGATCACATGGAAGGATACATTTTCATTATTAAGTTGTGTGTAATAAATTTGATTGACGTAATACTGAACTGTATCTACATAGATTTTACAATTTGCTCCGATTGATCAATGGTATTGGAACACTTGCATTTATTATATTTCATCATTTGTTACGATTATTAACATTTGTTTGATTATTTCGTGTTGGTATTCTACTGTAGTGTTTTATAATGTTGACTATAATAACTTGTTAAAATGCATTTCTGTTTATTGCCAGTTTATACATTTTTTATGTATATGTAAGCATGATGCATGTTACGTATGTTTGCAGTTGCACAGACAGTTTGCTATCTTAGGGACTGGAAGTTACGATATTTGATGTATTTTGTATACAATTTGGGTCATAACTGCTTTTTATGTCCCGGCCGTTCAAGTTGAAGGGACATAAAGTGTTACCTCTGTCAGCCTGTGCTTCCATATGTGCAAAGTATTGGTTTTTGATCAATTACTTATGAAAGGATGAATGTTTTCAATTCATACTGGGCACTTAAGCATAGGATAATATAATACAGGCTAAGTTCGCACTCGATTTGTAATGCACATTGTCGTATTTCTCACTTTACTTCCGTAGACTAAGTTTTCATTATACATATAAAAAAATTATACGCTTCATGTATATGTGTTAAGTTTCTGTTATTTTCTTTGAAACTGACTTTTACAACAATTTACAGTTATACAAAGCGTGACTGTCAACCCCATAGGTGATTGGAACAATCTTCGTAAGTCAAGTCATATTTCCTTCTATAGCTTATATGTGACTGACTTATGAAAATGGTTACAATACCCTGTGGTCTACCAAGGTCTGTTTCCTTGTACAAATAAAAGTTTAGCAATCTACACACACTACGCATCCATGTGTTTGTTACATGAAACATATTTTGTGAATCTGTTTACCTAGCCGTGATTTAGGGGATTTTGTTGTCCCTCCGTGTATGATAACTGCCATCTATTCTTGCGTTGCTGTCTCACAAGTATGCGATTTTGTCCTGTAGAGAAAAACTGCCATTAATGATATTACTAATTTTACTTAATTTGTGTTCTTGTGTTTTAGTGACCTATATTAAAGTCAGTGTATAGAACTACTCAATGATTTTATTTTATTTGTGTTTTTTTTTTTGCTTTCATGCTTTCAAAAACTCTTATGCATGTAAATATATAAGAATTTAGACTTTCATTCTGTTTTGTTATTGTACATTTTTAGATCTGTATAGACATATTTTGTATTGCTCCATATGACCATAAGTACATTAACATCCATGTTTTTGACATATGAGGGCAGCAGAATGATATGATTTTCTTTCCCTCTTTGATGTCTTTGTACATAGGCAATTTATAAAGATATCAAATTTCTTAGAAAGAAAAATATCTTGTAGTTGTAAGACATTTGTTAGTTTTGAATAGCAAATTTCAAAATATTTTGTTTGAATTCATGAAATACATATTCAGTCCTTACTGGTATATTTTTGCTACTCATTGGAATGAATGAAGATTTTCTATGTTTTCGATAGCTCAGAGAAGATTTAAATGATGAAATGGAGTAATTTTCTATTACAGTAGTCATTTTTTGTCGATTAATGTGTCACCTTTGTTATTAAAAGAATTTTGTTAGTAATCTAATGAAGCCCATTTGAGAAACATTCATTTTATTAAATATCTTGTTCTCTATCTTTAGTGACACACCAGACACTCCCAAGAGCAGCAACCTGTGGGATATGTGTACAGTTTGTCTGTTGTTGAGAGGTTGCGGGTCTAGAGGGGTTAGATTAGTGGTAAATTTTCTAATGAACATTTAATGTTGTTAAAGAGAGTGTTGCTCAAGAGAGGACCACTCTGGAGAAGTTGCACATATATATATAATATTTAATCATTTGTTTTAGACTCATAAACTTTGTTGAGTGGTACAGCTGGCATCAGTCTGGACAATTGAATATGTAACTCTATTGTTCAAACTGGTGGAATTGTATTTATGGTTCTGGGAAACCATTGAATTAAACTTACTTGTTTTACAATTGAAATTTATCCTGGCAATCTCATGTGTTTATGTTATATGACATTGTGTTTGTTTGTTTATTTACATACTGACACTGTATAGTTAACATCTTAATGGTTAAATGTGGAAACGTTTTATAATTCATCCTTTATGTTGTCATTGTACAGTGTTACTCATTCACTCCATAGTTTTAATGTATTTAATGAATTGTCTGTTAATGCTTGTATTTATTCATGTCCACTTTTGTAATAAAATTTATTACCATTTCAAGAAATATTCGTTATTTATGAAGCGTAAGGTGTTATGTGGTGTAAGAAATACAAACTACTATACAGTTGGACCTCGTTTATTTGACAACCGTCTATGCAAAAACTTGGTATCATCTGAAATTATCAGGTCCTGTTGAATCTTAGTCACGTCAAATTGAAATAGGCTATTCGAAACCATGTACTATTCGATATAAAATTTCAGACCAGATGAATTCGAATGAATGATGTCCGACTGTATATTGACAAAAGTCAGGTCCGACTGTATATTGACAAAAGTCGGGTCCGACTGTATATTGACAAAAGTCAGGTCCGACTGTATATTGACAAAAGTCAGGTCCGACTGTATATTGACAAAAGTCAGGTCCGACTGTATATTGATAAAAGTCAGGTCCGACTATATATTGACAAAAGTCAGGTCCGACTGTATATTGACAAAAGTCAGGTCCGACTGTATATTGACAAAAGTCGGGTCCGACTGTATATTGACAAAAGTCGGGTCCGACTATATATTGACAAAAGTCAGGTCCGACTGTATATTGACAAAAGTCAGGTCCGACTGTATATTGACAAAAGTCAGGTCCGACTGTATATTGACAAAAGTCAGGTCCGACTGTATATTGACAAAAGTCGGGTCCGACTGTATATTGACAAAAGTCAGGTCCGACTGTATATTGACAAAAGTCGGGTCCGACTGTATATTGACAAAAGTCAGGTCCGACTATATATTGACAAAAGTCAGGTCCGACTGTATATTGACAAAAGTCAGGTCCGACTGTATATTGACAAAAGTCAGGTCCGACTGTATATTGACAAAAGTCAGGTCCGACTATATATTGACAAAAGTTGGGTCCGACTGTATATTGACAAAAGTCAGGTCCGACTGTATATTGATAAAAGTCAGGTCCGACTGTATATTGACAAAAGTCGGGTCCGACTGTATATTGACAAAAGTCAGTTCCGACTGTATATTGACAAAAGTCAGGTCCGACTGTATATTGACAAAAGTCAGGTCCGACTGTATATTGACAAAAGTCGGGTCCGACTATATATTGACAAAAGTCAGGTCCGACTGTATATTGACAAAAGTCAGGTCCGACTGTATATTGACAAAAGTCAGGTCCGACTGTATATTGACAAAAGTCGGGTCCGACTATATATTGACAAAAGTCGGGTCCGACTGTATATTGATTAAAGTCGGGTCCGACTGTATATTGATAAAAGTCGGGTCCGACTGTATATTGACAAAAGTCAGGTCCGACTGTATATTGATAAAAGTCGGGTCCGACTGTATATTGACAAAAGTCAGGTCCGACTGTATATTGACAAAAGTCGGGTCCGACTGTATATTGATTAAAGTCAGGTCCGACTATATTGATAAAAGTCAATCAAAATGATACATGAGGAGTTCTCCTTTGCAGTGGATTTTGCAAATAAAGGGCTGTATGGATCATAATTTCCCCAATACATTGTGTTATAAGTCTTCTATTTCATTCTTAATCATAAAAGGGACTTGTACACTATGTTCCAGCACAAGTCGAGCCAACCTAGCTGAAACATGATGGCCCATTTACATGAACCCTGACAAAGCTTTTAGATGAATCTAAACGGGAAGAAGAAAAATGCCCTATTTGAATCCAGGTCAATCAATATAGTGTCCTTGTGGTTGAGACCTATTTTACATTGATTGTGAAACAAGTTTCCAAATTATATCAATAAATCACTCTCAATGTCTGCTGCTTAGGTTACTAGCCAGCACTAGCACCTAAAATGCCTAAGGCAGAATCGAATTCAGAGTTTATCACAAAATCAGACATAATTGACAAAAATCGTAAGTTAAAATGAAAGCAACGTTTATGTCATGAAAATATCTTTTATTCAATGATAAAACTTCATATCAACACATGTATATGGAATTCATCTGTCAATAAACTGGACGGATACACATGTATTTGACAACAAAGGAACTCTTATGAACAAAATGATGGCAGATGAAGACAAAATTGGAGTTACAAACCAAATTGAATATTGCAACTGACAGTTAACATACCAAGACAATTAGACAATCAAACAATGATGTCAGATTGCAGTACTTGTATTCAAAAAAACTAAAGCAATCAAATTATCTACTCGCGATTCCTAACTTTATTCAACCAGATAACCCTTGACCTCACCATGTTATACAAGATTTATAACACTGTTGAAAAATGCAATAACTTAAATAAACTATGCCCACAGTTTTAATTAATTAAGGCTGTTCTGAATAGTAGAATCATGTTCGTACCACAGGAGATTGTCACGAGTTCTCTCCCTTTATCCCTTCTAGAATTATCTCCCTTTCTCCCTTCTATAGAATGTGTATATAATACATAAAGGGAGAGAACTCTCGAAGAAATAAAGGGAGAGAACTGTTGACAATCTTCTGTGTTCTGGTTCATACCAATCACTTGTTTTAACCTGGAACCTATACAATACGATACATAATGTAGAAGCTTCACTTATCATGAATTGTTCAATAATTAAAAATGCACAAAAAACAGATGTTTGTAAAACATTATGCCCCCTGTGACCTTGACCTTTGACCCCAAAATCAATAGGGTTCCTCTGCTACCCAAGATAAATGTGTGGACCAAGTTTGAGGATGATAGGCCAAGGGGTTCTTGAGTTATAGGTCAGAAACGAAAAGGTTACCGACGGACGGACCGACATGTGCAAACCAATATGCCCTCTCTTAAAAAAAATAGAACACAACATTCTTAAACAAACTAAATAAATGCCTTAGTGCTGTATAAAATAAAACTTGACACTTTCATTTTGTTCGAGAATTATACTGTTGTTCAATAGTATTTCAGTGATTTACTATGGTCAGTTGCCCTTGCCAATGCTCCCGGGGTACAAACCAGTGTTAAAATGCTCTTCCGCATACAAAGCATACAAAGGACAACCTTCCCAGAGGATTCAAAGGCCGAGAACAAATGATTTTGGATGCATTAGCTTCGTCCAGTATTTGATTTTGAGACTCAGGACCAACTCACGTTTTGTGCTCTGAAGATGAAGCTGATTATTTCAAAATGATACATCAACAGATATAAGAACTAACCTATGTATAAAATTTACTATCACAATTAATATTGACGTAGATGCGACAAAATAGAAATAAAATACAACAAAATCAACAACAACAATAATAATGACCGGGAACATACACTGTATAACTACAATGACAAGAATCATAATGTAGTTTGATTAGCTATCAATACATGTACATAAATAAGTAAACATCAATGTTTATCAGAAAAACTCTTCCCTAAATTTTTGCCATGTGCATGCTTCTCAAAGGGTTAAGAGCAGTTTTAAAAGACAGATGTTGCCCATGTAGAATACCGCATAGCACTGAACATTTGAAACAAGAAATATCTTGAAAAAAGATGGTTGGCGCAATTTGAAGGTTAAGATTTGTTGTGCAAAAAAAAAATGCTGAGACTTTATGATTGCTGGTCACTCCAGATCCAAAATGGATTTAGGTAAATTCACTGAAATTCAGTGGATTTCCGTAAGAAAACGTACCCTATATTGAAAGGTTAACCAATCTGTGTCAAGGTTACAAACGTTGTTTGGTTGAAGAGAAATTGCCTTGGTAGTTAACTTAAGATTTGATCGGTTTACACAACACTGATATGCAAAAATAGCAAAACCAGGTTAGTACAACTGCTCCGAAAAAAAGAGTCTTTCTAATTAACATTTCAACAATTCTTCCTGTTGGAGAATATCTATATAAATATAATGATCATAATGTTCAAATGATAAATGAACCATTATGTTATTCATGCTATGTAAGACAAGCACAGAGTCACATTGTATAAAATTAGGTAACAATTTGACACATACTGATATATAACTAAATGATAACTAACGAATAATAAATAAATTATAAAACATTTATGTACAAACATTATATCGAGGGTTCAGCGTAAGACTATCGTAACTCCTATGTATTTATATAGGAGTTACGATAGTCTGGCATCGAATCCTCGATATTCTACAACAAACCTGAGATAGATACACGTAGCCTAACATCAGAATACATTATACAGGCAGACTGTTCTACTTTAAAGCAAGCTAATGCAAAAAACACAATGTGTGTGCAGGAATTTCCCAGTTCTGTACAACTAGCATTTCTATGTTACGTTCTACTCGGAACAAGTTCTTCAGCAAGCAACTGGCATATTCCCACATTAATCAGAAGTGGAGGACAAATGACTTGGGATGTAAAATCTTCAGTCAAATTGGCAAATAAAACATACACCTCAGCCAGGGTTCGATCCTAGGACCTACAGATTGGAAGTCGCGTACTCAACCACCTGAGCTAACCTGGCAGACTACAAAAAGTCCTCAATACAAGGATATTTACTGACCAACATTTTACACAAGTTACAACCAGTTCAAAATTAATGGCTTGGTTATCATTCATTTTTATCCTTTAAAAGGTACTGTGGAGAAGATTTTAATTCCTTAACTTTGATAATCCGAATCTGATATTTGTTTGTAAGGCTTTTTTCAATTATTAAGTAGCAACAATACTTGATGAAACCAGTTCAAATATTTTATGTTCAGATGGGCCAGTCACATCTTTAATGTGTAAAAATACAGACTTTTCAAAAATTGTTCTAACATTCTACATTTTTATCTATAAAAGCTGGCATAAGCTACATTAATATTCGGTGCAAGTAGGCAACAAAAGCATTTAACCAGATCTAGTACAATACAAATACATGTGTAATATCATAAATTGAGATTATTTTATATTTGTAATTACTAATGTTAGTATTTATCAGTGTATTTTATTAGAAATCTATATGATCTAACAGTTTGTAGTAAGACTAACAAGTTTATAAGTTCATAAAATTCGAAAAAATATACATGAATACAAGAATACAAGTTACACTTATATCTATCTTGTCCGATAACAATTACATAAGTTAAGTTCTAAAAGGCAGGCAGTCGATGGTCAACTGATATACTGTAACAACATCTAAGATAAAACACAGTCTACCATAACACAGACAGCCAGTCTGGAGTGAATATTTATGTTTTCAACATTTTTGTATCACAAACAATTCCTTACTTCCTTATGACAGGATGATACTGTCCTCTGTATTCTCACACTTTGATTAAACCCATGATAACATTCTTCTCTCGACTACCTAGACTCTTTATCTCTACCATAAATTCTGTATTGTCTAAAAACAAAGAAGAAATTATTAGACAGTAAAAACAAAAGAAAAGAAACGCTTCACATGTGCTGCAAATTATCTAATAATATTGTAAAGTACGGCCTTTTCAGTGACATACCTAATATTTCAACTTTAAAAATATGATATTTCATAGCTACTTAATACATCAGAAACTGCATCACATGAAATCTGTAACAACCATCACCAATCATGAAACCAGTTATTAAAACTAATATTAACTACCCCAGATCACTGCTTCTTGGGTTTTTAACCAGTACTCACACCTACTGTATAAGATGACATTTTTAGGAGCCAAACATTTCGTGCATTGGCAATTTCAGATGTTTCGCAAGCAGAAATATTTGTAAAAAGCGGACATTATTATTGTTATTGTTTACATCTCTGAACGAGAAAAATTACACTGGCTGGTATTTTTGTGACATTTTGGAAATAGCGAATCAGAAAACATTCCACATCATTTTACCACTTATACAGTATTTCAGGAATTATGAAGACAACAGAAGAATCTCGCCCAAGACCCGAGTCGAACCCACAACCTGCAGATTAGGAGTTGTGAAGTTCTACTAGACCATATTGCCTCTATGCTTCATGCTATTATCCATTTGACTAATATTGAAGGGCAGAGATAGATCTGTGCTAGCCATATCAGTGATTTTTTTGTTATTTTTACTGCTGAATATGGGCCGTTTCCCCTTATCAAAAAGTGTCCATTTTCACCCAAAAATAATGATTTCCCAATTCTTTGTTCATTTTTCCCCCTCTGACTGAATTTCTTTTTAAGAAGTCAGGTTTTTGTGTTTTTAACCTTTTTTAAAAGAATCTTTGCTCTAACATTACCTCATATATATAACAAAACACCAGCTACAGCTTAAGTTATTTTTATAAGGAAAATAATAATTTTCCAAAAATTTGGATTTATCGCACCTAGTTTCCCAATTGAAAAGGCTTGGGCAATAAAACTATTTTCAAAAAAATTCACTGCATATTGAAAACAGTTTGAATACATCAAATAAACTTACTAGATTTCTGCAATTTCTGGAGAAATTGTGAAAAAGCATCACCAAAGGCAGACTGACCCTGAAAGTAGATCAAATATTTTTATTAATACATAAGAACTAAATTCTTACAGTAGGGCTAGTTCTAAAATTTCAAACAAATCTGCATTAAAAAGCAGAAACAAACACAGAACACTTATGAGATTTGAGTCACTATGAAGGCATAACTATCCAATTAAATAAGAACAAAAATAATCCTACAACAATCCCTGATATCAAAATGTCAGATTAGTTGTCAGGTGATCTGACTATTGAGTTTAAGTATGGAAGAAATGAGGTCTTAATTTTGAAATGATCTTCAAGTGAGTTTGAAGGTACATAGTCTTATTTATTTGACAAAATATCCTTTGTCATAAATATGAGAAAATCAGTGGTAATTGCCTTCATACAGATGTAATCAACTTCACTGCATTGTCACTTTTCTCACTTGCTTACCAAAACCACAAATATAAGTACATGTATAAGTGTATCATCAGGTATTTCTTATCCTAACCTATGAAGAAAATTCTCACGCCTGCATAATCTTAACAGATGACACAGAGTAGGTAGCTTACCTCTTCTTCCTCGTCCCAGCTGTCCCAATCTGAACTTTCATCTTCATCCTCGGACTCCTCTCTAGGTGTGGAGCCGCCAAGGCTCGCGTCTAACGTTCCACTGTGAGAACTAAGGGAGCTAAGCCTGCCTGTCAGACTTCCACTGTTGTTACTGGTGTTCAACATTAAACTCTCTGGAAATCTTGTACCGGGTGAACCTAAAACACAACGTTTTTCATATAACAATTCCCTGGCCGAGTGGATAAGGCATTGGCTTTGGGAGCAGGAGGTCGAAAGTATGAATCCTGGTAGGGGTCCGTTCTAATATGGCTGGTTGGTGAGTGGCCAGCCAGTTAAATAATGGTTACCGTGTGCTTACCTGCCTTGTTCCTGGCATTAAAGGATAGGACTCGGGAAGTAAATGTGCTCAGAAAGTAGGAGTCTCATAAGTCAGAAATGACTGGCCCTTTAAATAGGGGCGACACTATAATAAATAAACACTTAACTTTTTTTAACAACATTTTCCTCTACCCTAGACTTTGTGAAAAGTTTCATTGCAGTTCTTAGCAATTACATACAAACATTTTTAACATCTCTTTTGGATTCCATGCAGACGCTTATTGATGTCATGGTAGCAATAAACATCCCCTCATACAGTATGGCTTATTTTATCATCTGATAATTAAGACAAAAGTTGCCATCTAACTGAATGTTTAATAAAATGGAGAAAACATTTTTAACAAATTTATATAAACAAGAGCTGTGCGTAAGATAGCACGCTCGACTATTCAACTTTATACTCTGACATTGACATGCAACTCAAACACTTGTGTGAAGTTTGAGGTATCTACGTGCCAAGTTGTAGACATATAAATCAACATGAACAACTTTAATCTGGATTTTTTAAATATAAAAAGGGGGACAATTCTGTCAATATGGAAGAGTCAGAGATATGGGACATGGTTTCACAGCTCCTTCTTATGACCCTGAACACTTGGTTTACTTTCAATCCAATATTACAAGTAGTTGCAAAGATATTTCACATAACAAAGAACTTATATCACGTATAACACATACACGCAGAATATCAAATGGTGCATTTTTGTTCCCCAACAAAATACCTTACACAACCTACCGACTATGACTTCCTCTGTATCTGAATCTTCCTGATTCTCAGGATCGCTGTATGATATCGGTATATCATTGGACATCAAATATAAATCATCACTCTTCAATGGCTGGTCAACAGTGAATTCTACAGTCTACAAATATAAACATGATATTGGTGATAACTGGGAATAGTTTTATTTCTTTTAAGATCAACTTCATAAAATATGAAATACAACGATGACAATAGAATTACACGTAGGTGACGGGCATAAATGAGTTTAACTACATCTAGATGAATTAAGATATCAAATTAACAACAGCACTGCACATTATCATTGGAACTTACACCTTCTCAGAAAATGAGCTAAACACAGAGGACAATCAAGCTACAACAATAGATGATGTAATGTATCCTTAATACATCTAGATGAATTAAGGATATCAAATTAACAAGAGCACTGCACAGTATCATTGGAACCTTCTCAGAAACTGAGCTAAACACAAGACATCAATCAAGCTACAACAATAGATGTTGTTTTCTTATTAAGCCTAAGTGTGGAGTGTGGCACTCAAACCAATAAGTACTCTCATATCTCATAATTATCATTAATACTATAGATATAGTGATGGCGCGATTATCGAAAATAATCGAAAAATCGTTGCTAGACATCCGACGTCGGCGACAATCGATTATGAACTACAATAATCAATTATAATCGGAAATTGTGACTGAAGTGTTATTTCAATAAGATGATATTTTAAGTATTCAAATTTTAACGAAATAAACTCGGATATACATTCAAATCTGAAATCTAGTCAATGCATGTACAAAACATCTAGTCAATAGTAGTCAAATATTTACTGAATGCTAAAATGTTTTGATGATATAAGAGTAATGTAAAACCCCATTGATGATAAATGCAGTTAAAAAAGAGATCAATAAATTAGTATAAATGAATTAAATCTTATACTAAAAAGCTAGATATATTTTGATTATTTCCGATTTGATTATGAGTTTTCAAACTGATCCGATAATCGATTATGAAATTTATCCGATTATCCATCACTAATACTAACCATGGACCAACAAGAACATTCAGCACTCATTTGACATTTTCAGGTTACTTCCACACTCACATAACCACTATCAGACTCATAAGAGTAAATTTTGTGATTAAAGATTTGAGAGCCGAGTGTAAGAATCTGTTATAATTCTAGGTCCAGTATTGGTTTTCCAGGAAGTGGAATTTACCACAATTCTTCATCAAGTTTAAATTAGTATGAATATAAATGAATATATGATAAAACACTATAATAATACCTCATTCAATCGAGCAGCTATTGCAGACAATGTGACAGACAGATGTTGATTCAAACTGATGGGTTTACATATTTCTTCATATACGACTAAAACCTTCTGTATTTGTGGTAAATCTAGACTCTGAAAATAATGACAAAGACACATATATAGTGCAGTTAGATAGACCGCGTGACTGCGAACAGGTGTATGAACTTTCAGGACCGATCCATGTCAATTTAGGTAAGGAAGTGCTCTGGTGTGTAAAGCTGTAACTGATGTTTGGATTTGACTTTTCTCTCCAACAGAACCGCGGCTTTTTCTCCACCAAGGTTACGGACAAACACGAACATTTCAATACACCTATTTTGAAATGTAATGGTCCAGGATATATATTCATACATTCACGGTTAATAAAACTGCACTATACATGGCACAAATCTACATCAAGTGCTTTAATTCCACAGCAGCTCAAGGGGAAACCTATTATTATAATATAAACAAGAAATGGGCAATGCCCACAAACCAGGTTTTAAACCTAATTATTTGTAACCAAGGCTCTATTTGTATAATGAATACATGATGATCATCAATGCTGCAAAGGTGCCAGAGGTGATACATGCATACAAACACTTTGATGTCAATACACCCACGAATAGCGAAGATATTAAGTGGAAACTGATTTTTAAATTTTAAGTGACCTTGACCTTGGACGGAACGAACCCAAAAGCAATTCCAAGCGAGATCTTCACATGTTCTTACTATACACCAAGTCTGATGTCAATATGACCAACAAATCTAAAGTTATTAGCCGGAGAGCAAATTGCAATTTTTAGTAAAGGTGACCTTGACCTTTGACGAAACAATTCCAAAAGCAATCCCAAGCGAACTCTCCACATGTTCTTACTATACACCAAGTTTGATGTCAATATGACCAACAAATCTAAAGTTATTCGCCGGAAACCAAATTGCTACTTTAAGTAACGGTGACCTTGACCTTTGGTGGAACGAGTCCAAAAGCAACCCCAAGCAAGCTCTCCACATTTTCTTACTATACACCAAGTTTGATGTCAATATGATCAACAAAACAAAAGTTATTGGCCGGAAACCAAATTTCTATTTTTAGTAATGGTGACCTTGACCTTTGATGGACCGAACCCAAAAGTAATCCCAAGCGAGCTCCCACATGTTCTTTCTGTACACCAAGTTTGATGGCAATATGTTCAACGAAACTCCAGTTATTCGCCAGAAACCAAACTGCTATTTTTAGTAATGGTGACCTTGACCTTCGTCAGAACGGGTCAAAAAGCAATCCCAAGCAAGCTCATCACATGTTCTTACTGTACATCGAGTTTGATGTCAATAGGATTAACGAAACTCAAGTTATTCGCTGGAAACCAAATTGCTAGTTTTAGTAATGGTGACCTTGACCTTTGTTGGACCGATCCCAAAAGCAATCCCAATTGAGCTCTCCACATGTTCTTACTATACACCAAGTTTGAAGTCAATATGATCAATGTAACTCAAGTTATTCGCCGGACACCAAATTTCTATTTTTCGTAACGGTGACCTTGACCTTTGTCGGACCGAACCCAAAAGCAATCCCAAGCGAGCTCTCCACATGTTCTTACTATACACCAAGTTTTATGTCAATATGATCAATGTAACTCAAGTTATTCGCCGGAAACCAAATTTCTATTTTTCGTAACAGTGACCTTGACCTTTGTCAGACCGAACCCAAAAGCAATCCCAAGCGAGCTCTCCACATGTTCTTACTATACACCAAGTTTGATGTCAATATGATCAATGTAACTCAAGTTATTCGCCGGAAACCAAATTTCTATTTTTAGTAACGTTGACCTTGACCTTGGTCGGACCGAACCCAAAAGCAATCCCAAGCGAGCTTTCCATATGTTCTTACTGTACACCAAGTTTGGTTACAATATGATCAACAGAACTCAAGTTATTCGCCGGAAACCACCCAGTTTGACGCCCGCCCAGCCGCCCGCCCGCCCAACGACATACACCATTCTAATAACCTGGTTTTTTTTCAAAAACCTGGTTAATAAGAGCAAACAAGTTTGAGTACAACTGCAGCATTTTGAAGTTTACAACTTATATGGACAAAATACTTCACTGTTTAGTGCACAGCAGTGAATTCATTGAACTTATCACGATACAAGGTAAGCAATGAGTATCATACAGACTTGTCACCAGTTGTGTCTATCAAGGATTCAGTTACCCAATGATGGGATTAGAGTTTAGCAGTAAATGCAATTAAAATCTGCTATATTCACTTGAAAACCTTCCACAAATAATTAGGCGGTGCGATCTGCACTGGCGACAGGTGAATTGAATTAATTCTTATTATTCAGTACAATGATTCTATGAAATGAAAATGGATCGAATAAGATTCATCTGTTGCAATTATTGGCAACAGATTTTACCTTTGTCTTCTTAAAACTCATCTCTAATATACAGTCAGACCTCGTTCATCCGAATTCATCGAGTCCAAAATTTCATTTGAATAATACATAGTTTCGAAGGCTTACAGACTTTTCAACCCCAAGACTTTTCAACCCCACTTTTCAAATGAAGACTTTTCAACCCCTGGACTTTTCAACCCCTGATTTCAAGACTTTTCAACCCCTACCTGTTGAGACTGTTTTGATTTCTTACAAAATAAAGAAGTTAAGGGGGTGGCCGTGTTTTCCATTTTGGCCGTAATTTTGATAATAAAACGGTCATATTTTAGACAAATTTTGTAATCTTCTTATTCAAATAATTTCAATTTAAAACTTGTTTAAGAAAGCTACGATGGTGCCCTCTAATATGCAATAAGAATGTTTAAGATATCTTAAAAAATAAAGAAGTTAAGAGGGGTGGCCGTGTTTTCCATTTTGGCCGCATTTTTTTCAAAAAACGGTCAGACTGTTGGACCAAAATTTTATAAACTTCGAATTCAAATAATTTCAATTTAAAACTTGTTTAGGAACTCTACAAGGATGCCCTCTAATATGCAAAATATTTTTTTAAGATATCTTAAAGAATGAAGAAGTTAAGGTGGGTGGCCGCGTTTTCCTTTACTTTTTGGCCGCAATTTACGACTTGGCCGCGTTTTAAACCTCGTCTGAAATTGAATTCATTATTTGACAGAGAGATGAAGGTCTATTATGTGACACAAGTGTTTAAGCAAGGTATTAACATCAAAACGATGCGTATTTTTTTGTGTATATATGTAAGTATATAAGTATTCATTTTGGAATGTAAATAAACTTAAAAAATTAAACTTAAACAACGTGTTTGTCAACATTTTCCAGGAAACAAATGTGATAATTGTCCAATTAAAATCATATTCGAGGGGTTGAAAAGTCTTGGTTTATTAGGGGTTGAAAAGTCTTGATTTTAACAGGGGTTGAAAAGTCTTAGGCTAATTAGGGGTTGAAAATGACAGTGGGGTTGAAAAGTCTTGGATATTTTACATTAGGGGTTGAAAAGTCTTGGGGTTGAAAAGTCTTGGGGTTGAAAAGTCTCGATACCGTTTCGAATAGTCAATTCAATTTGGTGTGCCTAAGAGGATACATAAGGACAAGATATTTATATTGGATGATACCAAGTGAAGTATTTGGAAAGAAGGTTGTCGCATAAACGAGGTCCGACTGTTTTTTCTTATAAATACCATACCTTCATGGCCATAACTGCAGACAGTTCTCTAAGTGTAATTACAATGCATTTCATGTATTGTAATTTATTGTCTTTATCCGTACAATCCTGAATCAACTGTATAATTCTTCCACCATTGTTCTGTAAGCTATTTAGAAAAATACAATTACAATCACACATGTTATTGCTGACAACAAAGTGGTATTTTTCTAATGTTTGCTGCAACCATCTTCCTTGTGCAATACAGTAAAACCTCAATAATAAGACCACCCTTGGGACCCTTGAAAACTGGTGTTTTTAATTTTGCGGTGGTCTTATTATTGAGGTCGTTTTTAAGTTTTACTGTATATTGTTTTGTTTGTCGCTAATCAAGTCACACAGCCTTGAAAGATGAATGCTTAAATCCCTGTGGTTTTAAAAAACTATTTGTAGTTCAGCACTTGGATTTGTTGCCAAGAATCGTTGATAAATTTCAACGGAGACCGAATACTAAAATAACAGAATGTGCCTTTTGTTCATGTTCCATTAACAATTTTCAGTGCTATGGAGAGTGTCTACATGCAGTAAATACATTCCTATCATTATACCATTTGTACTTATATACATATACTCTACATCACAAACTTTTGATTTCCATTATTTGTTGTTGATTTTATTGTTAAAACATGTAGTTTAATACATTTAGTACATACATTACTTACCATTCTAGTAAAGTTTTACAAATATGAGAATCATCTACAAACAGTCCAATATAATGGGCAAGCAATGGGCTTAGAGATACAGTATCCACTGTATCTAAATTATCAAGGAATGTTGGCAACCTATGGTAAATCTCTGACACAAATAATTTCTCAACCTGAAACATAAATAAAAATCCAAAGTAATTTTTGCTTAAATTTACTTATTAAATTCAAAATTATCTTGATTAAGGTGTACAAATTTCTTTCATTATCTACAACATGGTGCAGGATATCTTATTTATACTATACAACCTTAATTATGTATAGACAAATCGACAATATCAAATCAAAAACATCAGTAGCTTTCACTTGGCCAATAGAGTTGTTTGTGAAACAAGAGATGAAATATTATGCCCCCTGTGACCTTGAACTTTGACCCCGTTACCCCAAAATCAATAGCTTTCTCTGCTACCCAAGGTAAATGTGTGTGGGCCAAGTTTGAGGATGATAGATCAAAGGGATCTTGAGTTATTGATCGGAAATGAAAAGGTTACGGACCGACATGTGCAAACCAATATGCCCTCTCTTCTTCGAAGGGGGCATAAAAAGTATTCAGGCAGAAAGTAGTAAATAGCCACACTGCCAAACAAATGACACTGGATAACATAGCAAACAACAAGCTCAAACATTGCAAATCTAATAAGATGGCAATAGCACAACAGTCCCCCTATAGGGGTGTAGATTCCTACAGATTGTGTAGGCGGCGACCTACCCTTTTTTCCAAAACAATCGGGAAAAAAAATGGCGTAAGAAAACCGGAATAAGATATTTAATGTATGTTTTTGATGTTATTGTAAGCATATTAACCATTGCGAAGTATACACCAAAACGCATCTCTGACGATCTAGCTACATCTTTTTTCCTGGGGAACCATGCCATGGACCCCCAAACATTAGACGTACACATCAATTTGAGCTAAGCTATGCCCCTGCCCTATAACATCTGTCATACTGTACACAAAATAACCCTTGATATTTAAAGTTGCATACATTTATTACAGTACATGTACATGCTTATGCATGTACTGAGATTCTGGATATATCTAAATTAAAACAGTTATTATGAATCAATAGAAGTACTGAGTAACATTACAGTAAAACCTCACCTAAAGACCACCTCAAAAATAAGACCATCTCCAAATTAAGAAAACAATTTTCAAGTCCATTTTCCTTTTTCTGCTCTTAATTCAACCTCAGTATTACTGCATTAAGTAGACCATTTTGCAAGAGTCCCAAAGATGGTCTTATTAATTAGACTTTACTGTAGTAAGTTGAGTGTTTTGCTTTATTGAGGATAAATAGGTAGAACAATTTTACTACAGGAAAACTGATAATGTTCTTGATGACAGTTTGCTGCTCAAGTGAGAGCCACTCAGGAGAAGTTTCACGGTATAACAAATATCATACCTGCTTGGCACATTGGATTTTATTGTCAGGTTTAACAAGGCAGCAACTGAAACATAAACAGCGTATGTTAACATTTTATAATACAATTTAATGTTAGTAACACGAAATATCACTGGCACTGAAACTAGAGCTATCACTGAAGGTGATTAATACCCCCACAATACCGCTTTGTCAGACATATTTTTGATAAATTCAAAGATGGCCGCCAGTCAAGACAATGAAATTATCTATCACTATCTATCACTACAGGACCACAATCAGAATGTGCCGACAATATACACAACTAGGCTTGGTAGAAATAATTCATGGAAAACCATGTTATGTGACATGACGGAACAAGTGGTGATTCCCATATAGCCCCCATTGCATATTTTGAAGTGGGGTTATAATAAGAATTGTGTACATTTTAATATTTCGGAGGTGATATGAATACCACAGTATGGGAGTCAGGTCAAAATCAATAAAATAGAAAAAATGAACAGTAATATATAGCACTTTGTCACAAAGAAATATAATGATACATTCGACTAGAGTATGAACTAGTAACACCAATATATTTGATTTTAACTCCCAAGATCTGAACATTTTGCATTCAAATTCGAACAAATATAGCAACAAAGCGTATTAAATTGATACAATTTATATTCGCAATCAAGACATTTTGTTCCATTGTCCTTGACTGCAGTTTCACAGATTTAATCAAATAATCAAACTACCTGGATATAACATTATATTATGCCTTATTTCAATGGATTTTAAAAGAAATCCCGTTATTTTCACTGAAAGGCGAGTCTTCAACAACAAAAACAAACCATTTGCTAGTATCTGAATGTAATAAACCAAAAATGCTGCCAACAGAACAGTAAGAACTAATCAACAGTTCCTGTGAAATAAAAAACTGAACTTGTATAGAATTGCTTACAAAAAGCTGGGCAAAATGGAACTAAATCAATGCAAAATATATCAAACAATATGCTAGAAATAACAGTTATTTTCACAGAAAGATAAGTCGTTTACAACTAAAAACAAACCATTTGCTAGTAAGTGAAAGTAAGAGAAACTATTTTTAGTAACAGTGACCTTGACCTTGGCCCCACCAGCCCCAATATCGAACTTGACCTGTATCTTCTGATGTTAAACCTGTGTACCAAAAAATTTTCAAATCTGTCTAGCCTTTCATGAGTTATCGTCCGGAAACCATGAAAACCAAGAGAAACTATTTTTAGTAACAGTGACCTTGACCTTGGCCCCACCAGCCCCAATATCGAACTTGACCTGTATCTTCTGATGTTACACCTGTGTACCAAAAATTTTTCAAATCTGTCTAGCCTTTCATGAGTTATCGTCCGGAAACCATGAAAACCAAGAGAAACTATTTTTAGTAACAGTGACCTTGACCTTGGCCCCACCAGCCCCAATATCGAACTTGACCTGTATCTTCTGATGTTACACCTGTGTACCAAAATTTTTCAAATCTGTCTAGCCTTTCATGAGTTATCGTCCGGAAACCATGAAAACCGACAGACCGACCGACAGACAGACCGACCGACCGACAGACAGACCGACCGACCGACCGGCCGACCGACCGACCGACCGACAAGCTCACTCCTATATACCCCCTCAAACTTCGTTTGTGGGGGTATAATAAATCAGCAGTTAATTTTGAAAGTCAATTGTGATGTCAAAATAAAAATACTTAATTTTATGTCAACAAAAATACTCTTAACTAAAAATGACATAAATTTAATATAATAACAGCCTTTTTGCAAACTACATTGGCTAATTATTGAAAATTTCTCCCATCTAAAACTAGAGCTATCACTAAAGTTGAGATATACTGCTGAAATACCACTTTGTCACACTTATTTTTGAGAAAATACAAGATGGCCACTCTGCCATCTTGAATGTGACCGAAGAAAACATTTCATACACTGCAACTCATCATGTAAATTATTTGTGTGAAGTTTCATGAAAATCCTTCGAACACTGTAGAATAAGTTTGCTCCTTTGTGAAGTGGGGGGTTTAACAAAATAATGTTTGCTACAACATATCCTGTCAAATGTATAATGAAAATTGCAAATCATATGTAACTGCCTTTGTTTGAATGAATAAACTAAACATTGCAAATCAAATGTAACTGTCTTTGTGGGAATGAATAAAATAAGACAGCACAATCAATACCTCAAATATCCTTCAAATGGCGATATAAATATATCATTCTGTGGCTTGCGTAATAATTCCATTGATATTCTACTTTGTGGATGAGCTGACTGAAAAACATGCCTCCAAAACTCCAGCACTGTGTTGTAATGGTTTGATCTCTGGAAGAAACAAATCAATATTTGAGTATAAAAAGTGAAAAATATGTCCGTTTTCTGTAACAGGCCAAGATAGTTGTATTGGTTGGCAAGGATTTTTTATACATTTGTGAAGGGAAAGATACAGGGTTTATTTTGGCTATTTTAGTAAGATGACCCATACACCCTTCAAATTGGGAATTTATGCATGTTAAACTTAGAAATTGGGAAAAAGACTAGCAATTACAGCAAAATATAAGGAATAAAAGTAACAGATGTCAATTTTTGACTAAATTGAACCAATTTTTTTTCTTCTGATTTATTGGGAATTTTTACATTCAAATTGAGAAAATATATACTTTTTGGCATTGGGATTATAGCCGCATAATGTGAGATAGCACTATGTCTAACAAAACAAGGGTCATAACTCTGGTGGTACTGGTTCAATATTAAACTGGAACCCAGGTGCACACTCCCACATCTCAATCAATATTTGTGTGAAGTTTGGTTCTCTAGGTCAATTAATAAAGGAGCAGTGTGTGCCACAAGATGTAAATACGGACGAACAGACAATGGAAGGGGGGTTAAACTTCAGGAAACCCACAGTATGCATACATGTACATATCAATGAGAACAAAAGGTCAATATGGTCACATTACAAGCAATCCTATAGCCATCAATTTCAATGGAAATAGAATGTTCTTATTTGTTTTCTGAACACTGCAAAATCTGTTAGTATATACTAGTAAAATGAAAATCTTACCAGTCAGAAAATAACTGACAATCTTAATAAATAGCAGCTTCTAACAGGAGAATTTATTTTTGAACAAAGAATGACAGTTACAGAACAATGCTACCAATTTTCACATAGCTGTAATTAACGTTGTCAAGAAATTACAATAAATCTATTGAAGACTATTTATTTTTTTGCTTAAATTCCGCAATGATAATTCAAAATTTGCATGAAATTGAAGTTCAGGACAGCGTAGGAATAAGTGTAGTTGTATATATCCGAATATACAGTTATGGACATATTGTTACAGATTACAGTGCAAATTACAGACTTCGCGAAAAAACTGAAAGGGCAAATGTGAAAGTACTAACTACTACAGTATAATCACAATATATAATTGATAATACTAATTGAGCACTGCTATGGGATTTACAACCTCTTCTGTCAGTGATGTCATTACAAGAAAACGCAACATGTGATGTCACTATTTGCAAGCAGGAAACAATATTTACTCCATACGGTCACTTCGTTTTCATATTGCCATATGGAGCATAATTATGGTGACATCACGTGTGACGTTTTCTGGAAATGTTGTCACTTAAAAGGAGGTTATAATCGTACCGCGGTGCTCAATTGGTCAATAATTGGGCAATACCTGATCAAGTGTAATCTTAAAATGGCTGTATGCTATCAATATCACATCAATTGCTATCACAGAAAGTTTATCATAACTTGGTCTTTGTATCAGATATTGTAAATGAGGAAGATAAGATGAAAGACGACTTTGTATCGTCGTTGTGATGCTCGATATAAAATCCCGACATGTCTCATGGTCCTGAAATATAGTAAGTAAGTAAATAGTTTATTAACGTGACAAATGCAATGCATAAATATTCATACAGTATAACGAAGAGATGCACCAGGCCCTGTGTACCAACAAGTCACCTATATATTAAGTACATTTAGTTAACACAGTGTTAACAAGAAAAACTATTAAATATTAATATATATATATGACGCTATTAAATATGTAAGTATATACTTAAGTACAACTGTTTAAGCAAATGTAACTATGAAATATAAATGGTGTACATACAAAGAGTTATATATATTACAATGTACAAATAAAGAAATAACATTTATCAATTCCTAAATAAATTGTCTCTGCGTTTAAGGTAGGCATTTACCCAGTATTGAGACAGTTTTCTAGGATAATTTTCCACAAGATACACGAGAATGTACACACAGTTCTACACTCATAACACTTATATTATCCAATAAATATAGGATATCACACAAGTGGACATAAATTACTGAGGGTTATTCCAGAATCGATAATTCTAAAATACAGTGAATGACTACTCTTCAAGTAACATTGTACTGAGATTACAAAGTGTGCTCAACTTACCTGCCATGAATGTGGAGGTTTATGTAACAATGGAAATAATTTCACAGCATGAATCACAGATTCCTTTAACAGTAACACAGATGTGAAGGTCATCAAACATGTTGGCACGGCTACATTTAAATAACTGTTCCATAATGTCACCAACAGATTGATATCATACCATCTTATTACTTCAGCAAGGCAAGGCAAGACCTGAAAATATAAACAAATATGCAATGCTATGCATACACATTGACTCAATGTAGATCGATTGTTTCGGACTTTGTGCCATTTTCAAACAGTATTTCAGTCATATACGGTGGTCTGTTGACCTAACCAGTGTTCCTAGGATACCAACCAATACAAACTTGCTTCTTAACATGCAAATGCAAACTTCTCCACATAAATCAGAGTTTATTGCTTATTGTCAGTAAAATGAGTTTGGAAATCATACAGCGGTGCTCAATGGCGAATCATTTCAACATAATGGAACAAAATTTACTTCAATACTAATAGTATGGCATTAGGTTACGATTTTGGTGTTTTTTTTTACCTGGTTTGCAATTCTTCGGAGTTCCCACTGTGAGTGACCCATACTTTCTGCTGTTTGATATAATATCACTTTCAATATTCTAGACATATCTTGTAAATATTCCTTCTCTATCCAACCACATTTACATGGTGCAAAGCTGGAATATACAGTGTACATGGAATGAAGGCAAGAAATGGTTTTAGATCAAACAGATCAGGGGTTCCACAAGGTGTTCAATATCAAGAGTCATTTTGATCATTTTGACTGAATTTTACCACTTTATAGCCAAATTACCTACAATTTAGAGAAAATTTTACCTTCAGCCAGAATCCTGAGGGTCAAAATGTGGCTTTTGGAAATTCGAGGGGTCAAATGGAACCCCTGCTTCATTCTAGTAAAGGCTGCAACAATATATGTTAGTTCTTAACATATGAAAACATTTACAAGACTCATATTAATGTTCATTGACTTCAAGTCACTTGCACCTCACCACAGCGAGTTCAAATCCCACTTGGGATGTAGAATTTGTATGTAAGGGAGCTATCCAGTTGGCTAACTGAAATATGTGGTTCTACCCAGGAACCCGCCTATGCCCAAAGTAAAGCTTAATGGTACCAAGTTTACGGGTCTTCCTCCACCCCGAATGGCTTGAAAAATCACAATATGACCCAACTGTTATATGAGATATGAAGCCCCATTACAAAGATTATATATTTATGTCACCGACAAAAGCAAACAAAGTACAAATGACCATTTTAACTTGCTGGAGTCTATCAAGAAAACTACATTATCACTGTATGAAATCAATAAAGTATGTAAGAATTCAATCAACCCTTTTTTATGGCACATTTGGGGCCGATATAGGGCCCCATTCCCCGAAGAAAAAAGAATATATTCTTCCCCTACTTAGAAAGAAAATTCCCTTTCAATAAAATTATTTAAAATTTTAGCCATATAAATACCCTAAGTTGGTGATTCATGATGCAAATTTTCCCGCCATACTTCCCCAAAACTGAAAGAATGGCTGTCAATGTACCTTTTATTGTTGTTATTATTTTCAATTATCTGTTTCAGTTTCTTCAGTTGTAAATCTTGTTTAACAGTAATTTTTTCCATCTCTGAACTCTCGTTATGCACATGATCCAGCAATCTGGCCTGTGTCAACAATGAACACGAGTTGTCGTACTGACTCGGACTCGAACCACTACCATGTGCAGACCCCGAGGACCTCAATGGCGGACATGCTGTATTGTCGGGCTTCCCGTCTTGATCCACACTTACTATCCTGTATTAGAGATAAAAGAGTTTGTGTATTTCTGAATTATGAGACACAGTCATATATATCTCCCAGTTTACATTGTTTTAATGCCCAAACCAAGCACATCGCGGCCACCGTCTACAGAAAAGTACTGTTTTTACAGCATTTAATGCAACCTTTTAGAAAACAAACGATGGAGCGTGTTCAGAAAACCTTTTTGTTTGTAATGACATTATACTCATATAAAGTATCAATGTCGCCAGTATGAGCGCCCGATTATTAAAGTTTCTAATTGTAATGCGAGTCTGCCCTGTAATACTACATTTTCTCCAATCTTTCGAGAAAAAGTGTGCTTTAAAAAAAAAATTCTCTGACCAATCGATCTTTTTCTTTTTTGAACGATTAAAGATACTGTAAAATAACTGGCCACAATCGCATGACTATAAGACAATTCAATGACCTGGTGCTATATGACTTATTTTAATACACGTAATTTCGATAAAAGTAAACAGGTTTTCTAACCACACTCAGTCGTTTGCTTAATTTATACTGAAATCAAAATCAATACGATTCTTCAGCAAATGTTTTGCAGTTATGGTATATGTTACTTAGTACCTTTAAGATCAAGAAAGGTCATGCAAAGTGAAAACTTAAATCTTAGTATGAAGGTTGCTATATTCATAACAATAATACAACAATAATTGTTCTCTAACTGAGACATGTATAACGACCCTACTAAGTGCCTAAGACAAATGTTTACGCATTAAAGTTTCAAAAGTTACCTATAATTGTGACTAGATATTGAAATTTGCCATACAGGATTCTGTATGTGAGATAATTTATCTCCTTAACATATATAACATATAACAAAACTATATACACTGTATAGTAAACCTCTTTTTTTTTAAAGACTCTCAATAATGAGACCACCATGAAATTAAGAACACAATTTTCAAGTCCATTTTCACTGTTTTGCTCTTTATTCAACCTGAATATTAAAACCACCTCAATATTAAGACCAGTTTTCAAGGGTCCCAAGGGTGGTCTTAATATCGAGGTTTTACTGTATTTGTATTCAACCAAATGATATGAAAATGAGATTTGAGCATGGAGACTGTACTCATGTATAACCACAACCCTAGACTTACGATTGCATACTCACCTGTCAAATTTCTGGGGTTTAAAACTATTACGTTCTTCTTTAATTTCTGTTTGAGTTAAAAATCGGACCTGAAATAAAAAATGTATATGTAGGTATATGTATAAATGTTTTGTGAGAACTATTCTGCAATGCTTGCTTGACTGTTCATATCCTTCAAAGAATTCAATGGATTTTGAAACAATAAACATTGTCATCTACAAGAAGTTATTCTTGCAATGTAATTAAAAAAGCTAATAATCTGTTTTACTCCTCAACACAGTCTCACACTCGGTACCATGAGAAAGATTTACACACATTTCATCATTTGTTTTCATCAGGTTTTATGCCATTTTTCAACAATATTCAGTCATATATGGCAGTCAGTTGACCTAACCAGTTTTCCTGGAATAAATCATCAACCAGTACCAACCAACTTAACCTTCCAAAAGCAACTGACAACTTCTCCATATGTGGAGGACATGACCGTAGCCAATGTCACGGAAGAACATAAACTGTCCAACCCGGCAATCGAACCCTGATCTGCCTGATGACAGTCTAGTGCTCTACCAACTGAGCTACCCAGTCAGGCTGATAAAAACAGAGGAATTTAGACTTACATTTTGAGAGTTGAAAGCAAAACTAGTCTATCTGCATAGAAGTACACAAGGAGACAGACTTGTGTTGCTTTCATCCCTATACTTTCCATATCATGATGAGAAGATTGGAATTGTATGATTTTACAAAAAAAATCACAATTAAACAGGGCAGTTTTAAAAGCATAAATGGAGTTTGATGAATGTATTGGACTTCCTACCATATCTAGGATAATACACAGAACGAAAATGAAGTAAAATAATAAATATATACTTAACGCCATTAAAAATGTAACCAACAATTGTGCATGTAGATAAAGTGACATTACAAAGGCAAACATATATATATTTGTACTTTATTTCTCAAACATTATTTAATTAAATTAATCAATAATGAAATAAAACATTATATGTATAGCGTTAAATAAAGTTTTGAACAAGTATTAACACTTACATAACTGTAACACGCTTTTGACAGTTGGTACTACAAACTGACGACTAGGTTAAATGGTTGCGTTTTTTAATGGCGTCAAGTATATGTGTAAAGGAGATATGAGGCAATAGATATACTGGTCTAAAGATAAAAACCACCATTTTGTATTTTTGAGAATCTTCACAGCAACAAGACCAAGTGATCTGAAATTTTACCAATTTTCATCAACTTCATTCCATAGTTCAAGTCATTTCTATCATAAATGTTACAGTTTCCTGCCATCTCACATCTCTGATGGCCTTTTAGAAACTATGTACAACAATACTGATTGGTCAGCACTTTTGACCAGTATATTATAACATCTGTACAGAGGTCATTGTAACCATAAAAGTAATAGGTTATTTTTTATTCACTCATGTTTGTGCATAATTATATTAGGAAAAAACATGGGGATTATAATTAAATCCAGTCTATATATAACAGTCTAAATTCATCCAGCAAATGATAAAAACTCATCTTTTGTCCAGTCTTCCGCAGTTCATAAAGAAAATTCAGAAATTTCTAAAAAAAAATGGAATATCAAGTATATTTGGCCCATAGGGATATACACTACAAAATCTATATCTGAAACATATCTGATTATATATTGCTACATTTATGTTTTGTTGTTACAAGATGAGGTCAGGTCAGTCTACCCAAAAATAATCGCCAATTGAAAATATGTTGCATTACTATCATAACTTCAAACAGAGTAACAATAGCGACACAACAGAAGAACATCATACAGAAATTGAAGTCATATATAATTAGCTATGGTAAATATGGGTAAATATGTCAATAAACTTGCAAAGATTTGTCATACAACAGGTTTGCAACTGCCAAGTTTCTGAATTATAATGCTCTACAGCAAGATTGTAACAGGTCTTGCCAGATAATTTAGGCCATCCTTAACAAATTGTTTATTTGCCGTTACACGATCAACTTGTGAATAACGCCGCAACTCAATTTATTTTTCAGGTTCATTGATGAACATTTTTTTCTCGGTCTTTTAGCCATTACATTACTGACCTAAAAAAACCTACCTACCTTCTAATCCACTGTTAAATTTCCGGGTCACGTAACCACAAACAAACATTTTTTAAGGATGGCCTTATTCAATCTATTACACCATAGTCCTTCTCATTACAGTAATGTTATGTTGTATGTATTTAAGGAAGTTTTTTTTTTATCTAATTGAAGTCCCAGAACAAACTACAGGAAAACATCTACGAGTTTGTTAGTCATGCACCTATTAATATTTTGCCCCACAGGAGGGGCAGCAGGCTTACCCAGGGTATAAGACAATTTGTCTTTTTCGGGGTCTAACTCCCCACCCTAGAGCCAAGCATTTTGTCTAAATCCCCACAGTGGGAGATGCTCACTTCCGGGACCTATTAAATATCCGGCCAGTCTACTTCTCAGGACCTGAAATCATTCAGTGCGTCAAATTCTGTGTCGAAAATCGTTTTCTGTCTAAAGTTTATTTATCCCTCTTCCCCCCTGGTGAATAACAGTGCATAAGAAGTAAAGTTATCTATTGTGAGGACTTCCAATTAAAACCAGCAGGCCCTTCACAATTTGTTACACTAAAAATTAGGCAACTAGTTTACATGAAACATAAAAACTATTTTGAACCTTTGACATTGACATCGACAAAACTAATCAGGCAAAGTAAATGTGAATGAAATCAGAACACTTATTTCACCACAGACAAAAACAAACTAACTGCAATAGATAAAGTCAATTCAAATCAACTGCAAATATTCTGTATGCACAAACAGAAGAATTTATATTCCATTGATTTGGTACGAAAGAGGAATATAAACAAAACAAGCGATGTTTGTAAAACATTATGGCCACTTAATTCACATATATAAATACAGGAATACACTAGTGTAATCTGAATAAGAACAAGGCTTCTCAAGGTTTTACTCAGAACACAATAACAAACATAGAGCAACATAATGCCACTTTAGCTATTAAATCTATAGACATTAAATAATAGTCCCACCAGTTTTTTTTTAGTTTTTCTTCAATAGATAGTTACCACATCAACAATATTTACCTCCCTTGTTCTTAATCATCAGACATTTTGATAGGAAAAACTGATAAGCCCTTCCAAATACGTGATAATTGAGAAAAATACCAAGAGAATTTGCATGTGACAACCACTTTTTCTTCAACTTACTGAGCCATCTGCCCACATGAGCATAATGAATAAGTTATTTTATTTATATCTGATTAGTTTATCATCGTTTATATTATATTCCCATTAAACTTTAAGGAAATTTGCCTATCAATATGGCTGACTATTCAGAACAAGGGAGGTAAATATTGTCATTCTTACAAGAAAAAGCAGTAAGCAAAAACAACACATTCTTCCTGTTTAAAATCATTACCTTTACATGGTCTGTAGTCTTAAAGGATAAAATATGTTATTACAAACTTTGATTGATACTAATTATTTATCCACTACAACGTCAGAGTAACATGACACTTGACTGCAATCAACCTTAGAACCATGCAATTCTCACAATATAAATCCAGTGAACATTTTAATAATCATCCTCTGTTCCCAGGCTATTCATAGCATATATATTTTGTTTTGTGCATATGTCCCTACAATGGACTTTTATCTGAGATTAAGATTGTAACTACAAAATAAAAGTACAAGGACATGAACAGACATGTGGTCCAAAACATCTCAATCATAGATGACCAGTCAATTCCATAGTAACCACAACATGAACACGTGGTGATAATGTTTTGCATGCAACAGTAAGACATACATAGAAATCATACAGATGGTAGATGAGAATAGAAAAGATTTCATGCAACACGAGAGATATAACAAGGCTACAAAGACTGCAGGTTAAATTGAAGAGTACCTGTCTCCAGTTTTTACGTCGGTAGAACTATAAATAATGAATATTTTTCTTCCGTGTGATTTTATACAATAACTTAGTCATTGAAAATTATACAAACAAGATCGCGGACTATAGCAAAAAACGCTCGCTCTACGGTAATGTCACTGGACTGTGAAAAAAACATTAGTGTAAAAAGGATTATAATATTATATGACACATTGTAGGAAATTTCTATAATTAAAGGGTGATAACTCCCCAGTGACTTCAGCGATATGCTTGGTCATCAATTTTGTCGGAGATATTATGCCCATACACATGCAGACCAAATTTGGTGATGATCGGACAAATAATTCTAAAGTTATTGATCGGACAAGACAAGTTTTAAGGTAATTTCTATAATCAAAGGGTGATAACTCCCGAGTGACTACAGCAATATGGCTGGAATCGAATCTGGCCTATAAGGGCTTATCACTTTTGCCTATCAAAATAGCTGATGATTTAGATCAAAGAGGTAAATATTGTAGATGTGGGAACTATCTATTTACGTGTATCTGAGCTGTGTGCATCTACAATACAACACTTCAGCATAGTGAACAAGTATGCTAACTGCTTCATCAGTTTTACAACATGTAAAAAGTGTTAATTACAACCTGAATACGAATACGATCCTATAAATAATATTGAAGTCAATATGAAATTGACATAATGATAAACAATGATTCTCATGTTCAACTTGATAATGCAAAATATTTTAAATATTAAAGGTGGATAGTCTGATTTTCTATCAGAATATTGTATTTGTGGTTTTGGTAAACATGTAAGAAAAATGACAATGCAGTGCGGTATAGTACATCTCGAGGGCTCAACGCAACACTGTCGTAACTCCTATGTATTTATATAGGAGTTACAACAGTGTTATGAAATGTCAAATTATGAACAATCCAAACAAAATAAATGAATTTTAGTTTCAGTCAATAGTTTATATATGCATCAGATCATCAACATTTTCTTCACCTTAACCACCAGATGCAGCCTTGTCTTTTGGCGAGTTAAATTGTACTTTCATAAGTACACCAATCATGAAAGATATTAAGCTTAGTTGCAACTTTATAATAATCTCAGTCAAAGAACGAGGTATCTGAAAAGATAGATATTTATATACTGGTGCATGCCATACTATCTAGCCTTATAAAGTACCATCTGATTACATACATGACACCAGCAACCATAATTCAGACTGCCAACTTGCCTCTTTTTAAAAAAATAGGGATAAAGTAGGGCTATTTTTTAAAAGTAGGGCAAAAGGAGGGATCTTATTGATTAAAAGTAGGAATACTAGTGATGATTCCTTACTTTTGGAATATCAAAAATGGTTAAAATTCACTGTACTGTACATTCTCAGTGATAAGACCTACGTGCGGTGAAATAAATATTTTGAGTTAACACCTCAAATTTAAAAAAAATAGGGTTAGTAGGATTCCTACAAGAAAAAGTAGGGGACAAGTAGGGAGCAAGTAAAAAAGTAGGGAAATGTAGGGGCCACTTGACAGTCTGATAATGCAAACATGGATTGAGGTTATAAAACTTGACATTGTTCTCCACACTCAAATCTCATTATTGAGGTTAAACTTTCTCAAGTTCACTTTTGCAAGCTTATGAAATTGATCAAACAGTATTCTGTATGCAACATGATTAATATGAGTATTTACTAAAACATGTAGCAACAGAATGTTTTTGCCGGAATTAATTTGAGATTGAACATTAGATTTGAGCAAGTAGACCGATCTCAAATTATGTAACGTCAGACCCATGTTATTAGTCTAAACAAGTCAATCCATCATATTAGTACCAAGTGCTGAGCAATACGGCGAATAATCAGTGACACCAATGATCCGATTTCTGATAGATGAGATGTTCAATAGCATATATATCCTATTATATTTTTGTTACATTATGTTTAGATAGAATACTTACAGCAAGACATTTCTCCGACTCAACAGGATGCAATCCTCGAACTTCTGAACTAGGTTCACTAGACTGAAGAATCAATTCAATACAGTGTATTAATACATTTATTGTAGTTCTGTTCTGGTAGAATATAACAGTTATCAACAAATTTGTAGTCATACAATATAACAATCATGGTTTAAGAATAAACAAGTACAAAGTCTGCAGTGAATACATCTCATCATATTGTTTATCGTTCTTCTACCGAGATTATCACCCTGCAAGCTATAGTATATCAAACTCAATTCTCCCTTGTCATATAAGCAGGTAGGAATAAACTGGAATGAAACTAGTTACAACTAGATACAAAAACATATGTCTTCCCAATGGCAGTTTGTCAGTAATTGTAATACTGATACAGGATGTTCAAATAAAATGGGTAAGGAGAAGAAGTAAAATTTCAAAAGATATGGAGAAATAAGAAATATAGTCATATGACCTTTTTTGAGCAAGACCTTCACTTTGAAAGAAGCTGGTTGAAACATGTGCTATGCACATTGTCTCGATATCATTAACATTTGTTTAGTGTTATTTCTATAGCGTGATAGCGGGGCGCCGCGCCCTGCCCCTTTTTGGCCCCGCCCCGCTGCCCTAATTAGCGCCCCTAATGCCCTATTTGCAATAATCTGTCAACTGTGTAATCTACATCCAGTAAAATGCCCCCGAGCGTCACAGCATGTGCCTTTTGTTTACAATACATCGACAATCGTCTACACTGCATATAACTGGCTGGTTCCCGTTACGAGTGCGGTCCGTACGATTAACTGATAGAGGCCGGGTTAAACCGTTGTACATGTAAACACGCGTGAATGGTTAGCGAGTTTGTTGATAATGCGAAAACATTGCACTTTTTAAGCGATTGCCTTGTTTGATTTAATCGACAATGGTAATGCGGAACGAATTAAACAATTACTATTTGCTAATAAGAAAAAAAATAATAACTGCAGAAGACGAGGGATTTCGACGAGAAATTGAAAATTTTAGTTGACGGCTTTTTTACTTTTCTGAGGCGAGTTCGCTGGATTCTTTGGTGTATTTATAAGCATATCAGTATTCTCAAACATTCTGGTCCATTTTTGTACGAAATCCCCCGGAATATATATACAATATTAGACCACTTTCATTTCCTCTCACATGTAAACAAAAATTCAAGATGGCGGCCGCTCCGTCATGTGCTTTTTCGTTTTCGTGAGAATTTCGATGCTAAATCCACACGACAGTTGCTTACAGCTTTGACTATCAATGTCAATTGTGTAAATATGCCTTAACTTAACAAAATCATATGTGTCTTCTATTATCAAGTTTGAAACAAAGCCATGTAAAATTTTCACTTTGTGTTCGTCCCCAGAACGTTCGTACCGTTTGGTACTATGAAGGTTTACTGAATTAATTTGTGACATCAATATTTAGTGTATTGTGCTGGTCTAGGGAATATAATTTATATATTTTTTAACGACAAAATGTTATTTATGAATGGAGAATTTAAGATTTTTTAACTTTTATGTACATGTATGGTGCTGCTAATGTCCATGCAATTAATTTAGAATTAAACAAGAAATGTTTTCATAAACCAGAGACGCCCCAACTTCCACCCTTTGTCACAATAGCAAATGCTATTATTCTGCTCATAGTTTGTGAATATAGGGAGTCATCGACACACTTCATATACACACAATATAGTCCAATAACATTTACTCAAATATGTGGAACATCCACATTTTAACTATGATTTTGTCCCTTTGGAACGAATTTGCAATGACCAAAGTGCCCTTTTTTTGCCAGCACCCTGCCCTTTTCAAATTCTAGAAATAACACTATTTGTTATTACAAAATCCTTCAAGGGGTTCAAGAGATATGGAGCAGACACGAAATATAGTCATTTGACCTTTAAGTCTGACCATGACCCTCAACTGGGGAGACAGAAACTTGCATTCTGCACGTCGTCTCAATATGGTGAACTGTTGTAGCAAGTCATTTCAAAATCCTTCGAGTGGTTCAAAAGTTATGGAGGGGACACGATTTGTGACAGGCAGATGGACGGATAGTCAGTCAGGCAGATAACCCAAGCAAAAATAATTTGTCTCCCCCCCCCCATTATATTGGGGAGACATAATAATTTACCTGCACTGTATTCTGAGATTCATGTGATCTTTCCTGAGCATGTTCACTAAGATCTTTGCTGAAAGAAACAAACAAAACAATATAAAAGTTGTTCTGGCGCAGCTTTAACTCAATACCATGACATTGCTAATTCTTAACTTATCAACAAAGCTTGAAAACTCTCAGTTTTCAACATGAGCAATGAACGAATTGACTGAAAAAGACTTTCACCATACACTCATTAAAAAACTAGATGACAATTAAAGAAATATTTACACCATTTCAACTTAGATATCAAAGTAAATACAAGTAATAACTTTTTGTCAACTTGGTCAAGAACTACACTAACCTTGAACTTGCATCCATCTGTAACCCGGACCCAGCAGGTCCAAATGTGTACAACCAGTGGTTCTTGATTAGATATCGGAATATGAGTTCATAAGCAAATAATCTTCCTTCTCTCCCTTCCCATGTCTCACTTAAGTTAGACCCTGGTGAATAAATACACTCACAAATAAAGACACAATGCTTGACCACTGGAACGAACTTCATATTTGTATCACCCACATGTGAAAAATAACAGGATCTGGATGTTTGTAACATGACCTAAGGGAAAATCACTTGTGTAATAAATACACACACAAATAAAGACACAATGGCTTGACCACTGGAACAAACTACATATTTGTATAACTCACATGTGAAATAAAACAGAATCTGGATGTTTGTAACATGATCTAAGGGAAGATCATTTGTGTTCATTATATAATCCTGTCCTGTTTTAATCAGCAAGAGCACTTTCATCGCCAGATAATCAAAACAAGACCATATGATGCTCACCTGAGTACAACTGATCATGCTTTAAAGTGTTAGGTACAGAAGCAAATCTGGACACTGATCAAGATCTACCATAGATCATATCATACAAAATACTGTAAACGTAGAAATTATTTCGCACATTTTAATTTAGCAAGGTTCACAGGAATAGTCATTCCGCGAACTTGAGTAGTCGAAAAATTGTCACTAACAATGGAATTGCATAAGTTTCTAGCTATTGTTATTGTCAATTGCAATTTTTGCTCTAAGTACTAGTATATGGTATCCTCGGTACCCAGGCTATTCATAACATTATATACATAATGTTATGAATAGCCTGGGTACCGAGGATGATGGTGATAAGGCTTATTAAAATCATAAAAAAAAACAAAGCCGGGAAAAATGAAATCAACTACTGTTGAACAAATGGAAAAACGCGAACACTTCTAGCTCTAGCTTCAAATTCTAACCCTTGGCTTCCTGAAAGAAGACTTCAGGTTTGAGAGTCATACAAAAAAACTAACCACCAAGTTTAAGGCCGATCAAAATTAATTTGGCAAACTTTATAGAACGTCACATAATGACCATATATGCCAAATTATATTGAATTGAACTTCTGCTATTAATTTCAACGGAGAAGATTCTTCAAGTTTTGATATTTGGTTGCCAAAAAATGGATCATTTAAGTTTTAATACTTTACCTGTATACTGGCAAACGGAATGTGTGGTGGTGTCAGCCGTTTTGACACCAGGCGACACATCTAGTGTCATACTGTCGGTGTCAGGATTCCATCCCATAGCTAATGCTTGTAACAACAGCTTCAGTATAACTACACTGTGACTACTCTTCACAACTGTAAGAAAAACATTCAACCAATGTTTTATCACAATGCTGTGTTACACAAATGTTAGGTACTTCACGATGTTTTACACCAACACAGTTTGATCTATAAGGTACAAGATTGAGCAAACTTCAACTAAGGGCTATTCCAGGAAAATGAACCAGGTGGTAAGAACATTGGAAAATAAATAAAATTTTAATTTGTTTTTCACTCCCCCACCAACAGATTCTGACCCCCCCCCCCCTCCCCACACACACACACCAATGTTAACGTTCCTAGCCCCTGGTAGATTTTCCTGAATTATCCCTAATTACAAATCTAATGGTGAATATAAAACTTCCTATTTAAACAAATAAAAGAATAAAGGACAATCTGGCAACATATTATGATATGTCAGTAAAGATTGCAATATATATGCAGTGCAATCATCTTTGACGCCAACAGTCCTGAATTACAGATAAATAATGCATTATTAATTATTTTCATTATTGATCCAAATTGCACCATGGTATCTCATCTCTGGATTAAGGTACTGAAACGCTTTCAGAGAATAGTGAATATGATAATCACTATTGACAGATTTTGTTTGAACTTATTCATCTTACATTGATTGTGAAAGAAGTCAATAATTTATATTCATCACTCTCAATTACTGCTGGATGGCAGAGCCTCGGTCCTGCAAAAAAGTAACCCTCGTGCCGGATTTTTCCATCCGCACACAAAGCCAATGAAAGATCCTTTTTCTTGTATACCTTTTTTAAGAAGCAAAGGACGAGATTGAATAAAACAACTTAAGTTTTGAGGGATTTTTGCTTATAGTAACGTATTATTTCATTACTTCATTCAAGTTATTATTCAATGTATGTGATGTCATTATGTGACGTCATCACGAGACTCATCCTACACAGGGGTGAAAGATAGAATTTTCTAGCACCGGTGTAATTGCGGGAAATCCCAGTCTGGTATGCAGGAATATCAAGTCCTTCAAGAAATTCAGGGATTGTGAAGTTCACGGTTCTACCTCGCCTGAGGTGGGATTCAAACTCATGACCTTTAGTTCAGGGGTCTGGCATTCCAGCTGATGACCACAATCCCACCCAAAATTGAAAGATTTTCAACTGTATAAGATGTATTAACTTGATGTATACATAGACCCTACCTAGATATTTGAAGACACTACTTGCTGCCTGTCTTACAGTAGATGCTGGATGGGATAAATAATGTAGAAATGTTGATATGTACTCTGGCCAGCCTGGCAGTAAGTAATTCAAAGGTATTACCTGTAACATATTAAACATAATTATAATTTGTACAGGAATTACGAATTCATCATAAAAGACTATAACAGGCATTAAAAGACTCACATTATTTTGCAAAGTAAACAACTTAAAAAACAGAAGAATGTGGAAGTTTCAATAAATACATGGATGTAATTTCATGATGTTTTTCCTTACTAATGCACCAGCCCTATTAGACATGCCTCTATATATTTTTTTAGAAGTTATGCAGTCTGAACTAAAAAAATCAGTCATTTCCACAGCAAAACACTATTTTTGCACTTTAAATAAGATAATTACTTGCCATGGTGAGGTAATACTATTTTACAATCAAGAACATGGAACAAACAAGGCCACGAACTGTACACACAGAAACACTTGTTGAATTACAGTGAAACCTCAATAACAAGACCACCCTTGGGACCCTTGAAAACTGGTCTTCTTATTGAGGTGGTCTTAATATTGAGGTTCAATAAAGAGCAAAAAAGTGGAAATGTGGTCACATTATTGAGGTGGTCTTTAGGTGTTGTTTAAGTTAGGTTTTACTGTATATACCCTGGGTAAACATTTTGCAATGCACACTAATATTGAAACAAAAACTAGCTCACTCCTATTTTGGTTCAATTTAATACAGAGGCATGAGAGCGACATATAAAAACAAATAATTTACCTTGACTAGAAAAATGCAAACACCAAGAAAACCTTCTGAAGCATAGTCATCCAAGAACTGTCCATTATAGGCCTGTGAAGAAAGCTAATATATAAATACTTTAAAATCTATAATGTTTTATTAACAAATTATTGTTATGGTTTTAAAAATATGTCGCAAGTGTGGTACCTATATTCAAATGACTTTTGCATTACAACATCAATCAATGAATTATTTTTGGTATATGATGTTAGCATCATGCATCATTTGTCATTAATGATTAAACTTGCTGAAGTTGTCAGCTGTGTTGAATAGAAAATAACATTAAATATTAATTCTGAATATTGAATACAAAACTGCAAATCATGCAAATGTAGTATTGAAAATATGTAAATCAATCATTGGAATAAATTGCACGTGTTCACTCAGTTAAATCAAGAACTACATACAATGAAATACTTGTACAACATTATGTAAATATCAGATCCCATGGAGGGTGATGGCATATAATGTTAACTGGAGAAAGTTATTTTCAACCGAGGCTATCACCCTCCATGGGATCTGATATTTATTTTATTATACTGAACAAATATAAACAATAAAGTCAATGTGAAACAGAAACAATAAAGTGCTTGCAGAGTCTTTAGATTCATCTAAATCCAACACTCCGACAACGAAGCAAATCGGGTTTTTAAAGCCATTTTTTTGAAAAAACTGAATCTGTCAAAGCTGACATATAATGTTGTTTGTAAACATCACAAACGCTTGATTGTTACCTATTTTAATAAGCGCATAATGACTCGGACTATGGGAATTTTCCAGTTGTCTAATTTTAGACTGGCGCGAGGGTAAATATGTTATGTCAAAGGATTAAAACTTTATGTCACAGGGTAAAAACGTTATGTCACAAGGTAACATCACGGATTTGCTTATATAGCATGTTTACCCGAATTTTGAATGTACAAATCAAGTGACGTATAATAATGTGATATGAGAGGTGTAAATGATTCAAAATAGATTAACAGCCAGTTTTCATTTTGATAATTTGGCATACCTGTGTTTTTGTGCCATCTGTCTGGTCTCTACTTTTAAGTATTTGAACAACTTCTGACAAAGTATCCAATGCATCCTGAAAAATGATAACTGTACAATTATTAAACTGAAAAGTCAAGCATCTAATACATATTTCATTCAAGCATCTTGAACTACAGATAATATTTGGCTAGGTAGGAATATTTTCTAAAGAGCATACTGTAACAAAAGCTTCATGAAATAAGTTCATAAGTTATCATACCACTACTTATCATATAATTACAGACAGACCTCACTTATTTGACAACCTTTTATCCGAATACTCGGTATCATCCGAAATAAATATCAGGTCCCAATGTATCTTCTTACGCAGATTGAAGTGAAATGGGCTTTATTAAACCATGTTTTTCTCAAAATAAAATTTCGGACCCTATTAATTTGAACGAATGAAGTCCAACTGTATATGCTGACACAAAACTAACCAAAGGAGAACAATATGTTTTCAGTTCCATACTGCTGTCTCGGCTCGACCACTAAACTGATAAATAGTCACTACATGTACTTAAAATATGAGCTCAAAAATAAGTAATGAAAATATACATTTAAACTTTCACAAACATTGTGCCCGGGTCCTGATCTGAAGGTGCCGAGTTTGAGCACAGTGTTAGCCGGGGTTAGATAGTGCTCTTTGCAATCCCTAAATTTGGTTCAAGTACAGATTAGTAACCAAGGAAGCAATCATTGAAAGTGATTAGTATAAGCTGTAAGAACCTGTAAATATGTTTAAACTAATCAACAAGTCTACTGGCAAATTGTATAAAATAAAAGCTATGGTATATAAACTCCTTTTTTGTTTGCAGTTTTTTTAAGGATGGCCTTACCATAATTCTAGAGCATGTGATGTAAGTAGCGAGCGTCTTTGCAGCATGTTCACGTATAGTCAGTTGTGAATGTGACAACAAATCAAATACTACAGAATGAATTTTATCTGATACAAATTCTGGTATCCTTCTTTCCTGTGAATAAACCAAAAAAGTATATAATTAACTAAACATACCCTGGGTGCAGTCAATAAATTATACATAAACTTTTACTTTTTAGGATACACTTTCAGAGAAAATCTATATTCTGCTAAAGTCATGAGCAAGGAAATTGTTTAAAAATAGACAGGCCGTCAACTCACCTCTCTAAAAAAGTAGGGAAGAGTAGGGCCCACTTGACAGCCTGTATAGGGCCAAATATATACATGTGTATGTATGCAATTTATAGCTGATACTTGACCTAAAACATGACTTTTAATTAAGTGTAACAATGACACCTGTTAAAACATACAATCCTATGGTATGACAACACTGTTTGATCATCTCATTCCTCATTGACCCCATTTAGAAGACTTTCCAAACAGCAATAAACGGTGCATTATTGATAAAGTAGAATTGATACTAAAAACTATCACCAACCTGTATATCTGTATCAAGTGTTCGAGGTGACGACATTGGAGACTTTGAACCAGTATTATTCTGAAACCTTTGTAGTATAACATTTATTCCTGCAATAAAAGAAGAATCCTTGCATTCATGGTAAAACCTTGTCACCACTGGCTAAACTGCAATTTCAAGACTGTTTCTGATTGTGATTTGCTGAACATCTGAACTAACATCTCAAAAACACCATTTGAGAAAGACTTGTATGATTAGCCTCTTCGACAAACAGTAACTGACTTTGGACTCTAACCCAACAATCCAACTCAGAAGTTTCAATGTCTGTGCCACCAGAGTACCTGATACACCACTTTGTATGGAGATTAGTATTTCAATGCCAAGCTCTTAGGATAGCAAGAACAACACTAGAAATTCTACCAATAAAGATAAGAACAGTGTGACCGCTACTGATCGGCACTCTCTTCAGTAACAACCTCTCTTCAACAACAGTATCAATTTTTTCCTGTTGTAAGAATTAACTATCAATTAAATCTGCCTGGAGCAACAATCTCTCAACAGTAGCCAATATTTGTGTATTCCAATGTGTGATGCTCTGACAAGACTGCACCATACTTTAATTCAGTATAATATACATGTATAATCATTTTACCCATTATTGCTCCTTCTTTCATCTGCCATGAAGAATCTTCTTCGCATATCTGTAACACACACAAGTAATGGTGTTGGTAACTACAGTAAAATCTCAATAACAAGGTCACAATTAGGACCCTTGAAAACTGGTCTTAATATCGAGGTGGTCTTAATATCGAGGTCGACTAAAGAGCAAAACAGTGAAAATGGATTAGAAAATTGTGTTCATAATTTTGAGGTGGTTTTATTATTGAGGTGGTCTTTAAGTGAGGTATTACTGTATACATATTACATATTATTGCTTAATAAACAACATTGCAGCACACTGACCAGTGCAGTACAATCTTATTTTGACTGAATGTGTTTTAGACGAAAAAGAACTAATTAATATGAGCTGCGTCACAACAAAACCTGTACAGTATTAGTGACCAAAATATAAATGTTCAGGTTTTTCCATTTTCTAACAGATATATTTTTCAACTTTCATTTCATATCAAAATTGGATGAAACAGTCACATCATTGCAAAATAGTAGCAATTTAAATGATAGATATAGAACAAACAAAATCTATAAAAATCTCAACATCTTTTTTATTTTAATCAGAAAATGTAAACAGCATTTCTTACAATAATTATGAGAGTGTACAAACCTTAACAAAACTGTTAAACAGTTTTTCAACATTAGACAGGCTCAAGTTGGCAGCCACTGGTCCTAGTCGACCAGCACATGCATTTCTAATGGCTGACCAAATATCCATGGAAGATATCATGATCAGTTCTTGTATCACGGGGAAAAATGTATCATCACATAACTGTCCAGCATTGAGTTTGCACCAGTCCATTGTATGTATAACAGCCCTGTTCCGTACCACTGGCATGTTTGCAGCTATTAAAAAACCAAAGCAGCAATAGCTATTTCACTTTTATATCTGCACATACTTACAGGTTCTTCATATGATTAATAGAGTAACAAGAGGGCAACGATGGCCCTGAATCGCTCACCTGAGCACCTGAAATGTTTGGTATTTATGGTTCTGTGTCACAAGGTGCAAAATTTTGTTGAAGTCAAGACTCTCACAAAAATAGCAAAATTTGGAATGCCAGCATGTTAAGAATATCCCTATAACTATAATGTATACATATAGGGAGAGTGACTTAATGAAAATCTTACATCACGAACCTAAGTCACTTACATTCAGACTCTACTTTGGCTTCTTAGCCAATGAAAATTAAACATAATTTTTTTAATGACAATTACATATTACATTGATAGCAGAGAATACACTTACTTTGTTTAATAGTATACTTCAAGGCAATTAGTAATGGCTGGCTTAATTCTTGATGCATGTACCTGAAATTATAGACAAAGTCATTAACAATGGTAATAATAAAAACAACAGAAATAAATCAGGACATTTAATTTTTGTGTTTAGTTGACAAAATGTGCAGCAAATTTACGAAATAAAAACTTACCATTTTATCAAAGAATCTAGCATCGTGTTTAACACAGCCTTTTGTTTACTACTTCCAGCTGACATAGTAGCACCAGAACATGAGAGTTTTCTTACACGGCGTCCGTCTTCAGTGTCGGTCTCAGACCAACCAAATCTACGATCAAATAAATAGCATGTAAATTTATCAAGCTGGATCTGTGATGGACATATACTCTCAGGAGATGAAGATGGGTATGGATTTCCTTCACCTGAAAAGGTACAAGACAATTCAATTCATATGCCATGGTATTTGTCTATGTTTGAGGATGCATATGTTCGATACAAAAGAAAAGAGAAATTTGTTGTCAGGCCACTATGAAATGATGTTTTTAACATACATTTTAAAACCAGAGATGTTTGAAATCTCAAGTGTCATTTTGATATTTTTGACCGGATGGTACCATTTTATAGCAATTTAGATAAAAAATTGACTCTTCAGCCAGAATCTTAAGGGTCAAATGTGGACTTTTGTGAATTCCAGTGATCAGAGGGTCAACTCCAGAGTCATATGGAACCACTGCATCCGCTGGTATTGACTAATTGAGAAGAATAAAAAAATACAAGTTGACCAAATTTGTCATGTGTGCAGATATAGTAATGCAATAATCCATATAATTTCAATGAAATAGGACTAATGGTTGTTATATATATATACAGATCAAAGAAATGTTACGATTTCCACAATTATTGTTCAAACAAGTTTACATTGCAAGCGGGATGTTTCATTAAAATGCAGCATTGTTCAGTTATCAACATCCAACAGCAACAAGTGTCAGATAAAGAATAAAACATGATAAATAAAATATACCAAACAAATTGATGCTTCCATCTTTCTCCGAGTTTCCTGAAGACAAAGCAGTGTCTGACTGTCCTGAAGTTGATGTACATAGGACTGAATGGAGCTTTTGAATGACAAGTACCTCCTCATCCGAGGATACAGTCGTTGTCAATCTCCCGATGAATTCTGCCATGATTAATTAAGACTGAAATGAAAAAACATTTAATCAGTGGCCACTACTTATTACCTCGTTCCCACCACTGTTACGGTGGCATAGAGGTGACACATGTGAAATTATTTTTATCTCATTCCCACAACTTATCGACTCGTTCCCAAGACTTTATATGTTGTGGCCATGACATAACTATCATGACATACCAAGTTGTGACCTCGAGATAACAATAATTTCACACATGTCACCTCTATGTCACAGTAAAAAATTCCCAAGAAAGCTGAACTTGAAGAAAAAGTTTTGGTTCAATTTAGTAAAAATTGACAAAGTTAAAGGCTTCCCTCACAGGCATTTTTATAAAAAGCAACTATCGATTAATTAATTTCTATATCATTTACTTCTACATTGTATTCCTAAAATGTTGGAATTTTCCCCCAATTTCCAAGTTTAATGCACCAAAGTAATTCCCAATTTGAAGTGTATGGCCATGGGTTACTTTCCAATATAGCCAACATAAACCCTGCATTAATTACCAGTATGATGTTACGATTCCGTTGTTTACCTTTTCTTTCTTTAATATACATATTATGAATGAAATAACAGTATGCGTCCAGAATATATACTATACCTGCGTATAAAGTGCGTTATAATTTATAAATGAATTCGTTCCAATCCAAGAGCGATTATTTTTACAAATTTAAAATCATGAGAATGTGCATAAAACATGCACACGTATAGAGATATCAAGCAGTCGTATGACATATTATCAATTTACTTTCAAGAGATCTGCGCTTTCATTGTCACAAAATAAACGTTAATACCGACTGCGCTTTGCAGGAATTTGCAGACTACGGAATTTCGTCCGCCATGTTGTTTACTTGACAGCGGATGCGCATATTCGTAAATAAATACCGACTTACTTTTTTCATGTTTTGTGAAATATTCAGAAGTTTATTTTATATCATTATTAAACAAGAAGTAATAGTTTAATACTATTGGTATTGTACAAGTTATGTAGGTGTACGGAAATTCAAAATACGCATATTTCAAACATGGCGCAACACGAAGGTACCTTGCAATTTAGTTACATTTTATTGCAAATCTTTTCATTTATGTAGTTGGCCAATGGTTAACGTTTATATTTTGAGTAATCCGATATTTTTTTCTGTTCTGTACCGATATATACTGATTTTAATGAGTGTACTGTCATACCAAAGTCGCCAGTACTTAAAATCATGATGTCATAATGCATCTGAAGACTGAAATCTATTCCTGTCTAATTCTATATCACAATGGATATCATCAACTATTTGATTATGTGGGGTTGATGAATCCGAATGAAAGTATGATGTATACTAGACTTTAGATCAAGGCTTTCTTGTTAGAGACACTTACAATTTAAATGTGTCAAGTGACCCTTCCAATCCAGTAGTTCCTACTAATCCTAGTGGACACAATTCTATAATAATACAATGGAGATTAAACTAATTTTCTTTTTTAGTGTACAAACCAAAAACGACACATTTTAGATTTATGCACTCGAACCTGACATAACTTGGTGCTGAAAAACGTATTATACTATATCTTCATTATGGATGGAGGGATTTCAAAATAACTTGGCACATGTGATAACCATAACAAGACAATGTGTCAGGCACAACACCTTGCCTACTAGGTCCATGGTGAAGGTCACTGTTACTAAAAACATAAGTTTTGTTTCCAGAGTATATTGTCTTTGTTTAAAAATAAAACATACTTGTTTATTATCAACTTAAATAAACATTAATATCTGTGACACATTTCTAGTTTCAGCATAACTCGTGAAACAGACAGAATATATTGTTAACGCCTAGCGTTTTTCTTTTATTATTGCACTTATTCCTTTCACTACATTGTTGTTTTAAACAGTTCGAATTCCCAGAAATTTCAAGCTTCTTCAAGAATTGGAATCTGGAGAGAAAGGTTTAGGTGATGGACATATTAGTTGGGGATTAGAGGACGATAGTGACGATACTCTATCAAATTGGCAATGTACAGTTATTGGTCCAACAAGGGTACTTAACTAATTGTCAACTTTTTAAACTGATGTTCAGAATTTTAACATGAATAAGTTCTGCATGAATTTGTTATATCAGATCAGACATGCTCCACCAAAAAGCCTGAAAGAAACTTGAGAATAACAAAAAGTTTTTATCTGTACATCAATGGTTATTCGATCTAGTAATGTTTCAGTAAAAGTTTTACTAAAACGTACATTTGATTATTCATTCTGAAGTAAGTAAGATAAACAGAATTTTTTTTCTTTTTATTTAAGATTCTCAAATTTAGTTGGCGGTATAATCAGTACCAAGAAATGCGCAAAATTAAGACATCTTCTTGACCATTCATAGATTGTATTTAAATTTCAGACCCCATACGAAGGCAAGATATATAGTGTAATGGTCCATTGTGGTGAAAAATACCCTGATGAGCGGCCTACAGTAAAATTCCAAACTAAAATTAAAATGACTTGTGTTACAGAAACTGGAGAGGTAAGAGGCCATTTGGATTTTCTTCTTTTACCATGAATAGCAATCCACTTTTTATTTTAATCTTCTTGGCTACTTGTTTAAATTTGTACTGGAGATGTTTTTCCTTTGAAACAAAAATGTTGCCTAAAGAATGCTTCATTATTCATAATAAAATATTGGTATTAAACATTGTAACAGGCACTTCCTGATCTGTATATATTCTGACCCTGAGAAATAGACATTTGATTCTGTTCTAATCAAGCATTATCAAGGGGAATTTATTAAATTTATTTGTATTTAAACATACAAATAGAGTTGCATTTACATATCTATCGTGGCTTTGTCCAGGGTTTGCCAATAGGGCCATCTTTTACCAGACCAGAAAAATGTTTCCTGGTTCGTCTATCAAAAAGTTTTCAATTTTCATACTGGACCAAATCAGTTTTTTCTAGACATATCAGACCCAAATTTGGCCAACTTGTGTATCATTGCACCTCCATTTTAAAGATGTATTTATCATTTAACCAGGGGTATCACTTATTCTTGAAGTAGCAGGGAAATAGACAAAATTAGGCGGGTGTCTGGGGGTAACTTCCCTTAGTTATGATCCTTCATACAAGAAAAGTAGCTGGGTGATGATGCTTAAGTTATTGGGTAATTTTACCAACTTCCAGCTCTTATTGACACCCATATTTAACATAATATTATCCAATGTATAAGGGAAAAAATCAGCTGAAATGAAGTAACTCGGCATGTTAAACCATTTACATCCCTGATATTTTAGGTTAACTGTAAACACCTAGACGCATTAAAAAATTGGAAAAGAACCTATTCATTGGAGAAGTTGCTCAGTGGTATTAGAGAAGCAATGGCGCTTAGAGAGAACAGTAAGATCCCACAACCGTCTGAAAGTTCAACATTTCCATAAGATGCCGAAGATTGTATTCTATATAATGAATTGCATGAGGAGTATTGTGGAACTTTGTTGCATACTTGAATTCTGAAAGCCTTGGAAGTGGCTTTTCATTGACTAACTTTTATCATCATTTAGTTGTACATTGTAAATTGAATATGTACCCCACACAGTCGCTTGAGCATCTTGATTGCAAGCATGAAGTCGCAGGTTGTGCTGGGTATGTAATATGCTTACTCTTCAATTTTTAGAAGCACACTTATTTAATTTTCTGTGTATTTGATACCTTTAGTATCAATTGCATTTAAAATGTGTAATTGAATCTTATACTCTTGTCGACAATGAAAATGATCATGTATTGTGTGAGTCTTATTTATTGCAAATCCAGCCCTTAATGTAGTATTCAAATTAAGGGTTTTACCTCATGCAGTAGTTATATGTATTCAAAGAAGCTCGTATACCATACATTGTAAGACTCCCAAGATTGAAAAAAGGGAATGAATTGAAATATGAAAAAATCAAATTTAAATTTTGACCGACTTTCAAAATACTTATTTCCACTTGTAATAGATGAAGTTTTTGAACTGTGTGTGCTCTGTAGTTGTTACTGGTAACACCTTATGTTTCTTCTGCTTCATTACTTTAAGGCTACATATTAAGTGTATATAATGCCTTTGTCATATTTGTCTTTGCTGAATGAATAAAAATTACTCTCGCTTATGCATTCTTGTCCAGGATTGAATTGCAAAAAAATGTATTATTTTGATGTGACCTTGTAGTTGTGTTAAAAACTCATCCTTTTGTTTTTTGTATTGGTGGTTAGTATCAATTCATTAGTTTGTTTATGATCTCTTTTACTATCAAACTGTGTTACAAAAATCTGCAAAGCTAGCTTGTCCCTTTCTCATATTATACAGAAACGGGGCTCTAGAAATGCACTAGCCCGACATCCCTGACAAGTCTAATTGCTTATTTGGGCTACCAACAGTTGAGTTGAAGTTAGTCCAGGACAAGTCTGTTTCAAAGCCATAAATGATATCCACAAAAATCCCATATCGAACAAGTAAAATTTAACATATATATACACAAGTAAGGGACAAGTGTATTTGGGAAAAACATTCTAGAGCCCTAAGAAGGTACAAATAGAATGGATGAAGCCAGTCCAATTACTAGTGGATAAAGAAGCACTAGTCAAGTGCTAGTTGGTAGTCATTGGCTGTGAAAACTCCAAACTTGCTATTAAACCGGTCTCAAGTACCCAGTTCTATAATGAAATTGCATATGTTCAAATTAATGATCAGTGTTTACTTATTAAAGCTGGCTTGCTTTTGCAAACTAACACCAGGCTAGTGAGCAGACACAGATACTTGCTTTCGTTCTATATAAAAGCACCCTTTACTTCACTGTAAAACATACAGGTATGACTTCTGCTGTTTCATTCTGAAAATATTGCGCTGGAGAGATAATTATTCACTCATTATAATGTGATTTCATTTCAAAATGAATGCTGACCGTTATCGTTTCTCTTAGATGTATGTATATTTATCCTTGTAGATGGTTGATCTGTTCTATTCATGTTCACTAGAAAAATATATAAAAGAAACGTCACATTAATCTAGATCTATGTAGTCGACACACAAGCAAGTTTTTTGGTGTGAAATGTTGTCTCCTTTTTTGCATTCTTCACAATAATTTCTGTTTTAAGGAAATTTTATCCCAATTTTTTTATCAAAAAAGGTCTTATTACTCAAATTATTGTGTAATTTCCATCCACCTCTTGTAATGTAAGGCTGGCGTACTAAGTTCTTGTTCTTTTCACGTGCTAAGGTCAGTAATTTTGAGTACATCATGACTCATTGATATTTGGTGACCTTGACCTTTGTTTCAGTATTTACTTTCAAGGTCACATAAATTACTATTATATGAGAACAATCCTGTCGCTGCTTGTTTTCCAGTTTACTTAGTGCGATGTTAAAGAATTGAAGACTGTGTGGATTGTAAATTACTTGTATTAGCTTTCTGTGTTTTTCTTTTTGTTAATTTTGTTTCTAATTATTATTGTGAATTGTTCACAATTGATGTGTAATTCCTACTGCATCATGCAAACTTCTACAATGTATATCATGAGATGTACCACTGTAATAAAATCAATTTGAACAATAAAGATATCGGTGTATTAACGTCTTCTTGTTATTATAGGATTATTACCTTTTACTGGCTTCTGGTACTGATAGAAATATATGGGTTACTGTTATAGCAGGAACGTGGCTCTTGTCTTATTATTGTCTTTGTAGCTATGTACTTGGAAATTTAACGTTTGTAATTGTAAAACATCTTGTTACTGTTACTTTGCATTAACACCTGTGTACTGTATATATGATTGTGCTATATACTTGTGTTATAGGCTGGTGGCCTAAATCATGAATAAATTTGTATTGTATTGCATCAACACTCAACAGTTACCCAAGAGCCAGTGATAGATTCTATTTCTTGTATACCTTTTTAATAGGGATGTCAACAAATTATAATTTTGGTATTCGAATATTCGGTCAACCTTCCGAATGAACATTCGAACATTTGACTATATTTAATAATAATACATTCGAAATTCGATGTTTAACTTGATGCTGGTCAATTTCGTGTTTTAAACTGATAACTCGAGTTGCAAAAATCCCTACGATTACTCAAATATTGAATATTTTCAGGGCCCAAGTGTCATCACCAGAGTGTTATATCTCTGTAGCCCCCAAATATACAACATATGGCATGTCAATTAATACCTGTAAATATTATTTTCACACGTAAAATGTCATTCAATGCGATAATGACCATCATTGAAATTTAGTACACTTGCATTCAGCTTTTATATTGAAGAAATATATTCTATTGAATATTCGAATGCCGAATCGGTATTCAGACGTACAAACAAATATCCGAATATTCGTTGACATCCCTATTTTTTTAATGAAATGCAGAAAGGGATTAAATAAAACAATTTTGTACAGTAACATATCAATTTACAAATTCATACAAATGTGTATTCACTGTTATGTGATGTCATCAGCACAAGGCACGTCCTACACAGAGGGGTGTACAGAGTTTTCCAGCACTGGCCTAAATGCAGGATATTGTGGTCTGGTATTGAAGAACATGTTGCCTATCCCGAGATCTTATCATTTCTGAAACATCTTTGTTGACTGGATTTAGCCAAGATATTACAATAAAACGCTTCAAAATGAACACCATCTCAGGGCTCTAGGAATTGTTTTCAAAGACACTTGTTCAGGACCAAAATGGAAATGGAAATGTAAAATTTGACTTGTCCGACATAGAAAGCTACTTGTCAGAGAATATTGATTCAATTTAGTAACAAATAAACATACACAATTATAGCTCCACAATCCGAAATTAATAATCACATGTATGTGTTTGTGGGATTTCTTAGGTTTGACTTACACCTGAACAATTGCTGATGTTGGTTAGCTTTAAAAACTGACTTGTCCAGGACTAACTTCAACTCAACTGTTAGTAGCCTGATTCAGCATTAGACTAGTCTGGGATGTCAGGCTAGTGGATTTCTAGAGCCCTGGGCTTGTTACACTAGACTACTTAGTAGACCTACTGTTGTCAGCTTCCACATCACAAAATATACATTTTGTACATGCGAGTGGGTTTCTAAGCATCAACATTACCACACAAGTCTTCAGAATCATGAAATACAACATGTAACCACACAAGCAAGGATTAATTAATCCGACTTTATTGTTAAACACTCGTTCTTCGACGTATTATGGGAACACCCGTGGCGGACAGGCGGCGTCCACATGTTGTCCGCTCTCTAAGTCGGAGTTTTCATCCGATCATTATTAAACTTAATGAAAATGTTTGTGGGCATAATATCTCGGCCAAGTTCAATAACCAGCCACATCACCGCAGGCACTTCTGAATTATGGCCCTTGAATTATGCAAAATTAGCCTTGTCCGCTCTCTAAGTCAAACAGTTTTATCCGATCATTACCAAACTTGGTGAAAATGTAAGTGGGCATAATATCTCGGCCAAGTTCGATAACCAGCCACATCATCGCAGGCACTTCTGAATTATAGCCCTTGAATTATGCAAAATTAGCCTTGTCCGCTCTCTAAGTCGAACAGTTTTTATCCGATCATTACCAAACTTGGTGAAATGTTTGTGGGCATAATATCTCGGCCAAGTTCGATAACCAGCCACATCATCACAGGCACTTCTGAATTATGGCCCCTTGAATTATGCAAAATTAGCCTTGTCCGCTCTCTAAGTCGAACAGTTTTTATCCGATCATTACCAAACTTGGTGAAATGTTTGTGGGAATAATATCTCGGCCAAGTTCGATAACCAGCCATATCGCTCAAGTCACACAGGAGTTATCACCCTTTGATTTTAGAAATTACCTAAAATTTGTTTTGTTTTAACTCCGAGCTCCGACTTATGACGGGCGTATTTTGTGACAGTTTGCCACTCTTGTTTACAATATTTTACTCCTTTTCAACTCAGGAATTGGTAGAGCCCTAGACCGACGCCAATAAGAACGATATAGGCTGGTACAGAAATTTGTTTGCTAATAGGTATAAGGCTTCAGTACAGACAGTTCTATGCAGAATATAGATCATTTTGTAAGAAATGGAACTTGGAATGAAGACTTCATTAACTATCTCTTCTTTGAAGTGTTTGTAGGTAAAAATCTCAAAGCATTGGTCATATTGGAGCTCAATAAACTTGCATTATGATAAACATACTTGGACCAAAAGAGAATATATGGTGAACCACTGAGTTTTCTTTCAGTGACAATTCAGATATAAAATGTACACTGACATGATTTTTTTTTTATTTGCATCTCCAAACATGGAAGTTCGATTTTTTAAATATTTATTGTCATATCATCAAAGACATGAGTGATCAGTCAAAGTATCATCATAAATTGACAAAACATCAAGAAACAAAAATGTTTGACCAACAATGAGTGGAAATCAGCTTACTACATGTAGTATAGGAGAATTGACACACTAAAAGCAGACATTACTGGTAAAGCATGTAATATGTTAAACAGACACTAGCTATTCAAACTCCAATCCCGCTACTAAAATTTGCCAAATATTGTTTCAAAATAGCCAATTATAATATAAAGTTATGTAAGTTTTTTTTTCAAATTAATAACATACTCGTCAAATCTAATGCCAGACAAGTATGATAAATTTTTGTTTAATAAATTGATTCTGAAAGAGGTCAGTATTAATAAACATATTTTAAAAGTATTTAGTACAAATGAGCGCCTCTGTACAATTTCCAACCTCTTCTTTAAGCGACGTCATTTCCAGAAATCGTCACATATGACGTCACCGTGTACCGACAGCAATATTTGCCCCATATGGCAATATGAAAACAAAGTAACCATATTATATGAAGTGAATATCGTTTCCTGCTTGCACATTGCGACATCACATGAGACGTTTTCTTGAAATGATGTCACTTACAGAAGAGGTTGTAAATCCCATTGCAGCACTTATATACAAATAATGCATTTAATTCCACTCCTCCATACAATCCACTTACTGGATTCTGCTTCAAGTTTCCAAGTGAAGTAAAAGTTTATATTTAAAGATTATAGAATGTTCTCACTTAAAGTTTTATCAAGCCACTTCTAACATGTAATCCAGTCTAAAATAAAAACAATTGCCAGTTTTTTAATTAGAAAAGTTATAATTCTACAGATCAGTTACATAACATCAACAATTATTACTCATATTGTGACCATAGAAAAACATTGACACAATTCTCTTCAAAGGAACCAGCCCCTTCATTTGATCCACACAACTCCACACTCCTGCTTCATCCTTCCTGGTAGCCACTGATACAGCCTTCATGTTGGAGAGTTCAAAGTGTTCATTGTGAATAACCCAAATCCTGTATGCATTCTTCGACTTAATTCACGACTGATTTATGAAACCTTTCAAGTCACTATGCTGTCAAGTTAGTTTTTGTTTCTTTGCCTAAAATAATATAAGAATATAAGAGCAGTTTACTTCCTGACTGCAAGAAGGAAACATTATTCATTTGTACCACAACATACAATAATCAAAGGACTGAAGGTCCAGGGAGGCAAGACTGCACAATTTCCATATTATCATATTAGAAATTAATACGTGACTATTTGGGTAAACTCACTGCCAAAAATAACACAAAAATTATCCAGAAAAGCCGTTTATATCAAGACTCCTTGCATTCCACAATTGACAAATCAGCCATTATACTCGGAGGACTTTACTTGTACAATTTTCTCGAGACGATGAATATGGCGGTACTTCGAGTAGACCATCCGGTTGATGATGATAGCAACTAAGAAAGCTACTGGGCTATGTAGACATTTGTAACCCAGATAAATGATAAGCATATTAACATGAAACATGTTAAGTCTCTGATCATAAAAGAATTAACTTTTATTTTTCACAATGTATGGTGGATGTTTTTTATCTCGCAGGATATAATAGATGTTACCCATAGATTAAACTCTTAACTTATATCTTTTTCAACAAAACTATTTTATATTGTATCAAATACATGTATATGAATGCTCTTCTCCTACCCCGTGTATGGTTGTATTTTGTTGATATTGTAATGATAACCTTCATGTATCTTGTCTCGGCCATCTCACATTCATTGTTAATAGTTATGTTTATTGTTAATAGTCAAAAGCATCGTACATATAGTAAAAGCTTAGCTAACAACCACCTTACCACCTCAATATTATGAACACAATTTTCGTGTCCACTTTCAATGTTTTGCTGTTTACTCAACAGCGATATTAAGACCAGTTTTCAAGGGTCCCGAGGGCAGTTGTATTATCAAGGTTTTACTGCATTGATTATACCAATGAACATAATTATGGTATAGTACTAATTTTTAGGACATAATGAAATAAGCATGATATTAACACCATCTGCTCAATGAGTTTATGTCCTGTATATCTAAATAACCATTTAGACTACTTCTATGTTACTAAACAAGAGGGCTATGATGGCCCTTATATCGCTCACCTGAATACACTGCCATGTTTTTTTTACCAAACTTAATAATTTATGCAATCTTTTAAGAGAACAAATAGACAATCCTTAACACCAAATTTCAAAGCTCTAGACTTTATGGTTTTTGCACAACAAGATTTTCAAAGTTTTCACTTCTAAAATCTATTATTAGTTCCTGAGACCTACTTATGAAAATACCAAAATTATCTATGTAACTTTGGAAGAGGACCACCTAAGGATCACTCCTGTAAAGTTGTTTGGTCAAAATCCATTCAGGGGTTTAAGAGGAGATGATGTTTATAGTTTCCACTATATATATATAGGAAACAAGGCCCGCCCCCTGACGGCCATGTTTTTCGACAGATTTTACAATCTTGTAAGATGACCACTAGACAATGCTACACACCAAATATCAAAGCTCTAGGCCTTATGGTTTGGGACAAGAAGATTTTCAAAGTTTACACTTTTAAAATCTATTTTAGCTCCTGTGACCTACTTATGGAGCAGACTGGAACGATTTATGTAGCTTTGAAAGAGGTCCACCCAAGGATCATTCCTGTGAAGTTTGGACAAAATCCATTCAGTAGTATAGGAGGAGATGTTGTTTAAAGAAAATGTTGACGCATGATGACGGACGCCGGACAACATCGATCCTAAAAGCTCACCATGAGCACTTTGTGCTCAGGTGAGCTAAAAAGTTGTTCATCAATAGTCCATCCTTAAAAAATAGTTCGCAGTTACGCAACCGATTCATGAAAAATGACGTGACTCTCAAATTATTTTTTCAGGTTCATTGACGAAAAAATTATTTTTTAGCCTTTTAGTAATTACAGTACTAAACTAAAGAAACCTACCTACCTACCCACTGTTAAAATTCTGGGTTGCTTAACTGCAAACCTACACTTTTTTAAGGATGGCATTACTTACTGAACTAGGTTCAAAGTTACTGAAATCTTGATAGGCTCCTGATGTAGCTCCACTTGATGCTTTACTTTTACTGAAACAATCAATTTATCTTTTACCAAACAAAATCTTGTATATATATATTTATCCATCAGAATGACACAATAGTCGGACAAAACAAACATAAGCTCAAATACTGTAGATACAAATTTCCTGTCTCAAATCAAATGTTTGCTAAATTCAAAAATGCATCATGAATGAAATACTGCAAAATTATTGAAAAGGAAAAAATCTGACAATTTCGAAAAATAAATATTACCCCATAATTCGAAGTAATGAACAATAATTATTTCCGTTACTCTTATTATTTCTAGTGTGCAGAGTACTTAAGGTATAAAAATCCAGGATTGACCTGAAATATTACCACGAAAAAACTAGATCTATGAAGCAACAAGACAGATAATTGCACATATCTCTGAGTATACTGACCTTTCCTCCTTCACAGGAGAGCCTCGTTTCTGTCTCGTTAGTCTGTGATGAGGGAATGAAGGCATCAACTCTGGGTCACAAGCTGCAATATGGATTGTAGTACAAACATATGCATAATCAACAGTGTAAGCTCTAGGATGCTACTAGAATATTATAAATAATATTTCAGCTTTGTAAGATTAAGACAATATGAGAACTAAGACTTACACAATTTACCCTAGAGAACCAGGAGATAAGAGAGAAATGGAGCTTCATTGAATGAACTCTTGTCTTAATAAAATAATTTAAGTTCATTTGTTCACCTAAACAAACATAAAAAAACATTTCATATAGACAAAACAATAAATATGCATTACCAAAGAATAAACTCATCATGTATTCATCCGTATTTGTCGAATAAACAAAGTTTGTAATAACATAAAATTAAACAAACAAACAATAGTTTTTTTTAAAAAGCTTTAAGTGTAAGTAACACAATATTGTTTTAATTGATTATACAGTGCAATGTTTCAAAGATGTTTTAGCCAATGTAATAGTCTACTGCAAACATTCTTGCGTTCAGAAGTGTCATAAATATATTTAAGCATTATCAAAATCCAGGCATCAATAATGCCATAAAATGATTGAGACAGAAAAAATGCTAGACTAAAGAAAATAGGATAGAATACAGCCAGGGTATATCCTTAGTAACCAAAAACCTCATTTCATAACTCTCAGTGAGAGACAAATACTTATAACGACAATAGTCCCAGGGTTCTAGAAATCTACAAGCCTGACGCCCTAGACAAGTCTAATTGATGATTCTGGCTACAAATATCTTCTAAATAACATCGTGAAAACATACTTAACTTCACCATGCTGTTGAGAAATTAATTAATTATACTTTTAGCTGAAACTGATCTTCATCAAATCAGGATCAATTTTCCAACATCGGTAATGACTTATTAATTTCCATATTTGTCTAAATAAGCGTGACATTTGAATTTAATGACTCAAACGTTTTGCAGGATGTTCATATTTGTCACGATATGTAAAAATATTTGAAAGATCCTATATTTGATCTTGTTCCTGAAAACTGATTCTTTGTGAATACAGGGCCTGTCTCCTTGAAGTTGTAGCCAGAGGAGGATAAACATACTTACGAAGAGGGTGATCCTTGAAGTACGAACTATCTAAACAATCTTCCGCAGTAGCTCTCTTATTTGGGTCAAACATAAAGAGAAAGTTCAGTAGTCTTATACCAGCATCTGATAACCAGGAAAACTTGTGTCGTAAATTATTATACCTGAAAATCATATTTAGATGGTGACCAAAATTGTGATTTTAAAGACAAAAAGTTTAGTACATAAAATCAAGATATTGATAATGTCCACATTCAGCGAGTCTAATCGAATCTCGGCGCTGTTTATTCGCAGGCAGAATATGATGACCACTGTTTTTACATTCTGGTACAGTACAGTACGTCTTCGGAATTTTACACAAGTTTTTGTTTACATTTATTTGCTTCAACGTGTTTCTATTGACAAGCTGTCAAATGGAACAATGCCGAGATAATCCGCATGACAAGGACCAAAGTGATCGTAGCGCCACCAATTCTGCGATAAGGAACGATAACTCACTTAGGGCGCTCATTATGCTTGCTAAGTGTTTCTGAAATTCAGCAAAACAACCAGCTCTTTTTCAAGAATATAATACACAATGACATCAAATTTTATAAGGTGAAAGATATTAATGAAAGATAGTGGATAAAGGGTTAAACAGGCAAAGATTAACAGTTATTAACATGTTTTTTCAATGTGTAAATTTGCTTTGAAATTATTAAGTATTAACAATTTTCATATCAAAGGCTGTCAACTCCCTCTTTTCAAAAAGTAGGTATAAAGTAGGGCCATTTTTTTTAAAAGTAGGGATTTTATTGATTATAAATGAGGATAGTAGGGATAATTCCTTACCTTTGGAATATCATAAATGGTAAAAATTAATCATACTGTACATTCTACATAATTAGACCTCTGTGCTTCATGAGACATACATAAAAATTATGTTGATTTTAATGCCTCAGATTTGAAAAAAAGTAGCGTAAGTAGGGCTCTTTCAAGAAAAAGTGCGGAAAAAGTAGGGAGCAAGTAAAAAAAGTAGCGTTAGTAGGGCTTTTCAAGAAAAAGTGCGGAAAAAGTAGGGAGCAAGTAAAAAAAGTAGCTTGAGTAGGGCTCCTTCAAGAAAAAGTGCGGAAAAAGTAAGGAGCAAGTAAAAAAAGTAGGGGAAAGTAGAAAATGTAGGAAAATTAGGGCCCACTTGACAGCCTGATATCACAATTAAGTGTATCTAATCATAAAACAACTCTCCCAGTCTTAAAAAAACAGTGCACAACTTACGGTTGTTTTTTCAAACTGAAAAGCTTTAAAGCGGGTAATTCAGAGAAACCCGGCCATATTGTATCATTAGGTGTACCAAACATTTCAACTATCAGATCGATTTGATGGATTTCTGAGTTACCAGGTAACAACGGTTTATGTGCCAATAATTCACCCAAAATACAACCTGCTGACCTGAAAAATAGAAGTAGAATTTGTTCACATCTTCTTTTCATACAGATACTAGACAACGTTTTTATGAATCAAACGAGAAATGCATTTCATCGTATCTTCCTATATTATCCTACATTTTGAATGTCAATACCGACATTTTTCTATTTTCTCGATGTCGTGAGAACACAAGTCATGCCTATAAAGTGGATTTTTTTGTGAAATTGGGAAAATAGTGCAATAGATGTAAGCATATACATGTACACTATAAAACAGGTATTTTATGCATATATTTTGGTATCCATCCCAAGTTTTTGATCTGTGAATGAAAAACAGCTTCTACTTTGTCTTTTGTTACCAATTTTTATCAAATGTTTTTCAGAATTACTTTTGGGAAATTTTATATCATGGTTAAAATTTTACATTTCCCATGATTCATACAGAATTTCCTGAAAAAAATGCAATCATTTTTCAAGGACTTTTTCCCCATTTTCATGGACTAAAAATGTTGATTTTTTCAGTATAGAGATGAGGGGGACCAGTGTATCTTTTAAGTTTATCCCCCGATGTGACCATCACTGCAGCACGGATAACATTACACAATATGAGATTACTTTAAGAGGGCATAAAGCCCAGCAAGTACCATACCGTACTGTACTACCATACTATAAGTGTTTTTGGCTGTTACAAATTCAAGTAGTTTCAAGGAGTAGGCATCAAATTCAAGGACTTTTTAAGACCTTGTATAATCAATTTGGGAAAAGGATCCTTTTTTGGTTGCCAATAGGGAAAATGACTATCATAATATCTGAAATAATCCCCAGATATGCAGCATGGGAGGTTACAATATAAAACATAGGATAGCAATAATTTTCAGAATAAATTTGCACATACCACATATCAATACCAGTAGACTGCATTTTTGACCCAAGCAGTAACTCTGGAGCTCTATACCTGAAATAATATCAAAAGCATACAACCTAGTATTCTCACAATGACCAGAAAGCATGAAAGTTGCATATATAGAGCAACCTGTCCTAACCAACACCACTTTGGAGACACAAGTTTGACTGTTGTAGAGAGGTAGTTAGTAGGGCTGCAATAATACAGCCTTGCGTTCAGTTACAGCTAACGCTAGCCGCTCGAAGTTTGCGTCACAAATAATTGTATTTAACGCCTCGTTTTTATTCTGGTTCCCTGCCTCAAAAACAGTAAAGGCAGGGAACCAGCCTAGCATTCATTTGGCAATTTGGTTCCCTGTGTGCAGTCATTGTGATACGGTGGGGCAGGGATACAAAACAAAATCTGAGTGACTGTTAGCCGTAACTGAACGCAGTGATAGGCTCAAATATTCGCGATCTACCTCCGAGTTGCGATAGCCAGTGATATGAAACGTTTTTCGCTAACACGCCGGTCAATAGCAATACTCGCTCACTGTTTCGCAATGTTTTGAAACGATAGTCGTAACTGAACGCAAGGCAGGTACAGTAAAACTTCACTTAGGGACCTTGAAATGTTTGCGAAGAAAATATTTCACGTTTTTCCATTTATAGACTATTTCACGACTATAAATGTTTGCATTTCTAAAACCCCTTATATTGAATAGCAAAATATTTTTATAATCATTATTATAAAAATATATAATGGATAAGGAGATAACTAGTTTCTCGGATTCAATAGGTGAAAAGTGGGTTCAACTAAATTCTAGTTAACAACGGTAGTTGATTTAAAGCAAGTAACCCTTATGTACAAAGGTTAGTTGAAATAACAATAGCTAGAAACTTTCGCGACTTCATTGTTAGTGACAATATTGCGACTACATAAGTTTGCGGAATGACTATCCGCGAAAACAAAGCTAACTTAAAATGCACAAAATAATTTCTATGTCTACAGTATATTCAGAACATAAATACTACATTTTGTATTCAACATAGCAAAAAAGATGTATTATGCAAAGAATAGCTGCAGACGTTTTGATATCAACTTTCATTGTTACGTTAGAAAATTATAACAAATGTTAGAGAACTTACCACAGTGTGACAACAATGGGTGTCATTGGAGTACTTGGAAGGGTAAATTTTCTGGCAAGTCCAAAATCAGCTGAAGCATCAGAAAACAAAACAATCATATGCCATATTATCGATGATCATTAAACATTATACCAGGTTAAGTTGTAAATTCTGTTGGTAACAGGTGGTAATAGCATGGACATATAAACCATGGATTGGAAAGTGATTAATATTAGTCAAACGATAACAAGAAATTTTTTATCCAATATCCTTAGCGAGTGCTCATCAAGTACTGTGAATTTCTGCCACTTTATCTATCGCGATAGTCAGCAATCTCTGTTCATTTCTGTCCGTTGCTGGCTCTATTGATTACAGCTTAAATGTTCGTGTAAATACCTATTGATTTGTGTAATTCTTAATTAACTAAACACAAAAATATCAAGACATATAACTGCTGTAAATATGACGATTATAATGGATTAAATGTCATCTTCTCTCAATTCAGAAACAAGATGGCGGACTTAGCAAAATTATCATCGTGGGTTTGATCTCGGAAGAAATCTTGCTGCTCGCCAGAGTTCAAACAGATCTATATGTACATAGTAGGACATTTCCAATCCATGGTTTAAATGCCCGTGTAAATAGTGAAGTGACTTGAAATAACAAACACACAAATATAAACATTAGATCAGGGAGGCGTAGTGGTTGAGGAAACCAGTGCCTGACTCTTGATCTGAAAGTCGTTAGTTTGAGTCCTGAATTGATCGAGATTTGATCAAGAAGTTCACAATCCCTTAATTTGTCACGACTACAGGTAAGTAACCCTGGAAACAGTCATCGAGAGTGATAAGATGAACATGTAAGAACACTCTCCAAGCAATATAGATAGTTCCCACATTTACAATATTTACCTCCCTTGTTGTGAATTGTCGGCCATATTGATAGGCATATTTCCTTAAAGTTTATAGGGAGTATAATGTAAATGACTATAAACTAATCATATATAAACAAAATAGCTCATGCTTTATGCTCATGTGGGAAGTTACTCATTAAGTTGAAGAAAAAGTGGTTGTCACATGCAAATTCTCTTGCTATTTTCTCAATTATCACGTATTTGGAAATTACTCCTGTAAGGGCTAATCAGTTTTGCCTATCAAAACAGCTGATGATTAAGAACAAGGGAGATAAAAATTGCAGATGAAGGAACTATCTATAGGTCGATTGAAACCTTTAGTGCAAGTTTTTATATATGACAAATTCAAAATAATTATAACTCACCTATTTTAAGTGAACCTTTATCAGTCATCAATAGATTGGAGACCTTTAAATCTCTGAAAATATAAAATTGTTAAGAAAAGTGGCTTGGAAAAGTGTGGCAATTTACTGAAACCAATATGTATCATTACAAAGTGTCGTAATTTACGAAAAAATAAAATGACTGTTTGCTGATAAATCTCCACATTGTACTGTGTTCTCTCTCTTGAGCGACATTTAACGGGGACAGACAAAGTGTTTGTTGTAGAAAGGGAGTTGTTGTAGGGAGGGAAGGGATCTCTAACTGACCGTTGTTTAATACATATGCTTTAGTTCTTAGATCTGTACATATATTCACACAACGTATCATTTGATATTAATGCCATATAAATGTATTCACTGATTGATAAACCTGCCCAGATATTATAATTAAATCAATAAAAGTAAATAATTAAGACCAAAGTTGCTGTGAAAATTGGTTGTTACATATATTTATGTACATCACAATGTATTTTGTATGCCAAATGAATATGGAACGGTTCGCATCTAACTGGCTTTTAACAGTACACCTTCCAGCCATCTTGCGTCAACCGCTCGTCGTTCATTTATTTGCATGTCAGACTTTTAATTACGCATTTACTACTGTTTGTTTTGACATAATTCAGTCAAAATAAGAAGATTTTCTCACCGACAAAGTTATTGAACTGACATAAGAACAAACAATTGTCGTAATTAGGGCCAACAACAGTTATAAATCATGTAATTATCTCTATTATAAGGATTACTTATGCAAATTCTAAATGAAGCAGACATCTGGACAATACAGAAGGGAAAAATGTAATCTATAAAAACTCACCGATGAATAATGAAATTTTCATGTAAGAATCTGATTCCTCTGAACAATTGTTGCATTATACATTTCACCTACAAGTATAAAGTAAGATAAAACACAAGATATTTCATACATTATTTTGCGCTTCTTTCCGTTTATCACATGACTTAAAGTCACATTTTACAGTGATACTGTTTTTTTCTATACAAACATGTATTTAATTGAATTCAATTAGTAATTATTCAAATCACTTGTACACGTATTTATCAAAATTAAAATTCCAAAATACCACATTTACACAAAGTATCAGAAAATCACATTGAACTGGTCCATAAAATGAGTCAAATATCTGGTTCTTAGAGCAGTTCAGTTACTATAGCCAGGCTGTCAACTCACTTTCAAAAAGTAGCGATAAAGTAGGACTATTTGTGTTTTTAAAAAATAGGGCAAAAGTAGGGATTTTACCACCTAAAAGTAGGGATAGTAGGGATGATTCCTTATCTTTGGAATATCAAAAATGGTAAATATTCACTGCACTGTACATTCTCAATGATTATACCTCCGTGCTTCATGTGGTGAAATAAATATTTTGAGTTAACGCCTCAGATTTGAAAAAAAATGGAAATGAAGGAAAAGTAGGGCCCACTTGAAAGCCTGTATAGCTGTGAATATACCATAAGCTATTACTGCATACCTGTGCCTCAGAGAAAGGAGATGGCATGTTATCAATAAGGGATGCAAGATCTTGTTCACAATATTCCATCACCAGAAATATTCGATCCAAACTTTTACCAACTACAATTTCTCGTAGTTGAACCACATTATCATGTCGGAGATTCAATAGAATATTTATTTCTCGAAGTGAGCTAACTGGAATACCTGAAAAATATGATAAAGTTAAGTATGTAAGAACTACAGTAGCCTAATGATTAGACTTATACATTGGCCGTAGAAGTGAGGAAGTTATAAGGTACTTGTTCAATTGTTAAAATTGGTTTTTCAAGTAAGCCATGCTGTTTTATACTTTTGTTAAGCGTCTGGGTGCACCAAGGTTTTAAGCTCCTTGAAACAATAAAATAAATTTTTCGTAAATTAAAAAAATCGCCAAGGGAAGTAACTGCTGAGTTGTATTTAAGTATGTTTTTATCACTATTTTGTTAACTCGCATGTTTGTAAACAGTGAGTGAAAACTAGTTTTTCTGTTAGACTTCTAAGGTTTTATAAAGAAACAAGTTGTTAAGTTATATTTTTATCATGTTTACCTCATTAAAACATCTGAAATGATACATTATCTATTATCAAGCTTTGCATTTTTTCTAAACGACTTTGTGCGTTTTTTCGAAGAGGAAGCTAGGTTTCGTAAACGAATGTAGGACATTAGCCCCTAGGACTTCGGCCCCTAAGCTAAAATTTGAATAGGCAGACAAAAGCCCCTTCATAATTTTGCACATTTTGATCAAAGGACATTAGAATCATAACAATATATATTTTATCGAATATTCGAATGCCGAATCAGTATTTGGAAGTACAAACGAATATTTGAATATCCGAATATTTGTTGACATCCCTGGTTTTAAGGCATACATTGAAGTAAACTTTCCCCATTATTTTGACCTGTTTAGATAAAATACTAATAAACATTTGAATTAATTGAAAAGATAATAATAAATATAAAGGAATAACTATTGGAGCTCTTCAACAATCTTCCAAACTTCCCTCTTTGTGGGGGAAGGGGATAATGTCCTACTTAACAAAACCATGAAGGGGCTAATGTCCTAAGTTAAAGGGGCTTTTGTCTGCATGCCTAAAATAATGAAGGGGCTATTGTCCGCATTGTGCAATATCATGAAGGGACTTTTGTCCACCTATGCAAATTTGAGCTTAAGGGCTAATGTCCTAGGGGCTAATGTCTGTCTACCTTTGTAAACCAAGGTCGACGCTTAACAAAAATAAAAATAAACAGTATTGGCTTATACAAGTTAACCAAGTGCAGAATATAACTAGAATGTTTCTGCCACAGTACAAAATCATAAAATGGTCATGCAAATAACAGGGGCATTGAATATATATTTGTAACTGTTTGTATACAAGGTAATATATTGCAAATTTCATTCCTTACTCAAGAACTGTTCATGACTCTTATTGATTTCATTCATGAAAGTCCTATTCATGACTATAAATATCAACATTTCTCTGTATTGAATAAACTTGGAAGCAACATTTACAGTAAAATATGAACTTACTAAGAAAGATGATAAAACATTTCTGTATGTTTCTATAAAGTTGAGATTCATACAAAACACTATGAGTAAAACTTCTTCACTTGGATATATAGACATTAACTATAACTCACCACTTTTTTCATTATGCAATTTCACTCTTTTTAACGCAACAGTGGCCCCATTCCTTGTATCCTTGGCTTTGTCTAGTTGTTACAAATAGAAATAATAATTATTATCAACAAGTTGGATGATGTAGTAACATTGTTAATTATGAATTATTACATGTATGACAAATACAGTTGGACCTCATTTAGTCAACAACTTTCTATCCAAATACGTGATATCATCCGAAATAAATATCAGGTCCCGATGTATCTTCTAAGGCACATCAAGTTAAAATGAGCTATTTGTAACCATGTAACCATGTATTATTCGAAAGAAGATTTCAGATCCGATGAATTTGAATCACTGAGGTCTGACTGTAGTTCATGATAAATTTACATCATTTAAATACAATGTTAAATTGAAGCTTAAATATAATCAGTTCATTGTTGTCAATAATTAAAACAAACTCTCGAATGGGCAAATACTCACATGGAGTAACATAACATCATAAAAAAATGATCTAGTCTAAATAAAGGAACATTTTGTTAGTTGACACAAAAGACTTAGCTTTGAGACAATGATAGCTAATGTCCTAGAAAGAATATTTACATATAAGCACATAATATCAAATTCAAAGTACACTCTAATCTGGCAAAAGTCAAAACAAATATCAATATGAACTACAAGTCAAGGTAATTACAATATTAATATCTAACTACAAGGTAAATGTAATACTTAAGGTCATGAGTTAGATCCACACTGCCTAATGCCAAAAAGCAAGAAATTAATTTCTATGAAAAACCCAAAATATCTCCAAAGAGTCACTGGCTATTAAAACTACAATTTGGCTACGGAAGTTTCCCAATAATTGTCTCACAATAGCTAATTTTATAATACAATTGTTCAATTTTATCAATTCAATTACACATTTTTCAAATCTGACTAACAACTATTGAAAAGTAGAGCCAGTCTAGAAATATGTTACCACTTACAGACAACACCATATGTTCCCTCTCCAATTCTTGTCTCTTTTTGAAATTCATGCACAGGTCTACATTTACCAAACTAAAATACAAACAAATTAAGAAGTTGTATGAATTTCTATGAAGAGATTGCTATCAGCTATAGCCATTTATAATTTTAAAAAATCGAATGAATTTCAGATCGCCATAAGCCCCAATATATAAAATGTTTGTCATAACATCATTATACATGTACTTCTTATTGTAAAAATAATTTGTTAAAATTACACATTACAACGCATTAAAAGGGCCCATACTGGCTTAAAATAGTAGGCGACACTTTGTACAACTGAAATATTATAAATGTTGTCTTAATTAATTCAATATAGTATTTATTAGTGAAAAAATGGTAACAAAAAAATGGCTCAAAATGCCCCTTTTTCATCTTGATTGACCCAAAATTTCCCCCATTAACAGGTATGGGTACCAGACCCCAACAGCTGTCTAGTGCATTGACACATGATAAATACACAGAGTGACAGATCTGCGGAAACTAAAAATTAATCAAATGACTCGAAGCACATTTTCTAAATTCAAAAATACAAACTTTTGGATACAAGATAATGCCAGCAATGTCTTTCACAGCAAAGCAAATATAAGACTCATTTTTAACTTAATTGGTTAGTTACCAACATGGTATACATTATGTTATATAACATTTACCCGTTTGGCTTCTGGTATATCCATCCACTTTCCAGTAAGGAAGGATAAAAATGCTGGTTTATCATCCCCTGACAACCCATCATCATCCAAATGGCTATGAGCTTTAGACATGATTTACCTGAAAGAATTTAATTCTAAAACTATGTATCAAGCATAATTTTACTACGGTATACAACTTGGCAGTAATTGAAGGGAGCTTTTACAATCAACAATGAAAGAAATATGTTTTTTTCCATCAGACAAAGGCTCACGCTATTTGGCAACGCCATTTCCGGCATATAACATTACAAACCCTGATAAAACAAGATTGTAAGAAATGTTTTGTTAAATCAACAAGTTCTACCACAAATATCATGTAAACTTAAAAAATAGTTAAACCAAACCATTTTCAAACTTCAACAACAGTTCCTAAAAATGTTTCATTCATTGCATCACGAACATTATAAACCATGGATTCGAGGCTGGTAAATGCATTAAGACTTGTTTGAACCTCCGTGAGCGTTGAGATTTTCTTCCGAGCTCAAACGATTGGAATACCTCATACAATTCTACGAAAATGATCGATAATAATAACCAATGTGTTCCGAAAAGCAGTAAAAAATTGGGGACATTCAGCATCTTGTCTCTGAATCAAGAGAAGTTGACATTTTGAACCGCAGTAATCGTCATGTTTACAACTGCTGTATATGTCTTGATGGTATTTATATATTTTGTGTTTATCTTGTTGTTTGCTCAGATGCATTGTTTGATTCAATACTGAGTTGTATGACTGAATGAACGTTGTTTAATCTGATAAAATTTCGAGCATGCGCTAAGGGTTGTGGGTAAATTGCGCAGCAAGCATTGTGGGTAAATTATTTCTTCTTATCGTTTCACTGATCTCCGTCTGTTTTGAATCCATGGTTTATATGTACGTGATTGGATATTATATCTTACTTTCGTAACATAACACATGCCCAAGGTCCAGGCAGGAAAAGTAAAAATAGTTTGCATTGGAATATGCACAATTGACATTATACATTAAATATATGAGACACCAATCTGCAAGAAAGGTGACTGTAGCACACCTAGCAGCTACTACCAAATATAATGCACTACATGGGGATATATGAACGTATAACAGTCGGATTCGTCTATCCGAATTCTAGAGCACTATACACTAACATAAGATGTATCGTATATGTATACTCAAAAATACGTCGATTTTCGGCTAATGGTAGTAGTGTATCTCTGAAAACTTTCCAACAGATTAATGAAAGAAAAATGCCTTACAGAAACAACCGAGACGAAATTGTGCTACAAATTCTCACCGACACAAGATTTTAGGAGAGTTGCTTCCCTTTATAGGGATCAGTCTGTTACATTACTATAATTAATATTTTTTCCGCTCGAAAATAGTTTTTTCTCCATTATTTTATTATATACTACTTATTATTAATTTATTACTAATTAAATGCATAGCAAATGTTTGTAATTTCTTTAATAGTTGTTTCTACAAAACAAGTTAATTTTTTACACGCAGGCCTCCCTGGCTCAAAAATCAAGGGCAATGGCTTCTAGATTTTGCCGTCTTGTACGGCCAATTGCTGCAAATGTTTTAAGAAACCGAAGTAAGTTTTGGTCTTAGTAAAATATACCTTTAATGCTGAATGTAATGATGGTTTTAATACATTGTCAGTCTGTCATATAGCATTGCCTCGGTTGCTGTGCTGTGCGTGTGGTGGGTGGGGTAATTGTTTATGTAAGGAAATGTGGTTTTACAACTGCAAAGCATTTTCAAATGGCATGAAATCGAGAATAAAAAAGTTTCCTGGATATTGTGTTTTGGTATGATTTATAAATTTGATGCACCAGAATTGGCAGAAGCTGATTCAGATGAATGAAGTAAATCAAGGGGGAAAGTGCGCCCGATGTGGGGCTCGAACACACGACAACCCCCTAAACACTAGTACAGTGCTAGCCCCACACCACTACACTCCTCCCCCTTCCGGCATTTGAGATTGAACCGTTCAACCACCGTGGGAGTGGGACCTCAAACACTGCTGCCAACATTGAAGTAAAACGAGGGGAAAAGTGTGCCCGATTTGGGGCTTGAACCACGACCCCCTAAACACTAGTATGGCGTTCTACCGACTGAGCTAACCGGGCGGCCATCTTACCCCGCTCCACTACATGAATATGTTTTGTTTTTTCAGGCGTTCAGAGGCCTGCAGTATGCATTCAAGCTTGTAGATTGCAATCTTCAACTTCTGGTACAACTGAGATAAGTCGTAAGTTGTGTACTAGCTGTTCATACTTAAACATTGATTGTAAAAGTGGCACTTAAATTTAAATTGATACACCATGCACTATCTTGTTTGTCCTGCAGACATTTGAATATTATTCATATAATTTTCTTGACTTCTATACTGGTGACTAATGGAGACATAACATGTATGCTTAGACTGGATTTTTATTCCTCAAAACAAGATAATACCCCCTTGCCTCAATGTAGTGCCATGTGGTGTAACCATGAATGATTTCTGTTATTTATTCTTGACAATTTTTAATGTAAATGTTTAACCTGTTGTAAGTTATTTTCAAAAATGTTATCATTTAGTGGGTCCACCCGGATACCAAGTAGGCTAAATAGTAAGATTTCATGAAAAATATGTTCTTGTGTTTCAGCTACCATTAGGGAAGTCAATCCTGCCACAACTAGGACATTGGCTGATTTTGGAAACTATGTAGCTGAAAATTTACCTAAATATGTACAGAAGGTGAGGAGCTGTTTAATCAGTTAGCAACATTTGCTTTAGTACATTGGCTTTTGGATATTTGTCAGTGTATTTAATAGGGCTCACAAATGAAAAGTGGACATCAGTGGTTTTTTTTTTGCGTATTTGGGACAGAAATTTCATCCATTTCCTGTCTAGGAGTAGGAGAAATACATATGTTTTTCATTGTATGTGTGAAATTCCCCTGTGACGACTATTTCTTGTGAGAAATTGTCTATTTTTTTACTGATTCCAGTTTTAACGAATCATATGTATCATCATGAAACTGTGGCTTCCCATTGTTAATTTTGTTTATTGTACGACTTGCAAGTTAATGAATTCTAGGCTTGGAAACTATGTGAACTCAATGCAGCTGTCAGTTCAAGGAAACTATGTTTGATTCGAGTTGAGCTCAGAACTAGTCAAATTTCTTTGTGGAGGTCGGGAAGTGAAATGTACACTTTGTCATACATACGTGTAACTTATTTCGCCCTGTGTAGCTATTTCTCCTGTAAAAGGACCAGCTTCCATTCCACTATAAGCAAAAACCCAATGGTATTTAATTGATTCACTGTACTGATGTAATGGATATATGGTTTGGTTCAATATTACATGTAACACTTATTGCTACTTTATATGTATGTCATTGGTATTCTTCTTGGCTTATGATCTATTTTTTATTAGTATAGGCTATCGAGCTGTTCTTATTTTTCCTACTTTTCTCCTACTTTTTTGGTAAATTTTATTCCTACTTTTTGAAAAAAGTTCCCTTGTCAGCCTGCTATTACTAGTAGCATCCTCTTTCTTTTGTTAATGTTTAATGTTTTTGAATTTATATTTTATAGAGACTATATTCCTATGCATGTATCAAGAGCATTATCTCAAAAATGTTTGTTAAAAACAGTATGGTAACAATGTATAAGTGGTGTTGTTTTATGTATAATTTGATTAACTGGTAATACCACCAAGACCACCCATAAGACTCATCTGACCGAGGTATGAAAGTTGTACATGCTCAACTTTCAATCAAGGGCTATACAGCGCCCCTACGGGTCCAAAAATACATGCAGGCCTCCCACAGACTCTCAGGATTTTGGCCCATACAAGGCCAGTGAACTAACTGGGAGCTTCGTGTAGCCTAGACATTAGATATAACTTGAAATGTTTTTTTTCACAGGTTGAGATTTGCCATGGTGATGAGTTAGATGTTTACATTCATCCAGATGGTGTTTTACCCACAATTCTATTTCTCAGAGATCATCATCATGCCCAATTTTTAAATCTTAGCGATATTACAGCTATCGATGTTCCAACTCGACCATACAGATTTGAGGTTAGATTTCATGCTTGATAATAATACATGTGGTGTTTGTACCAATTTTAGAGTTTACTCAATGTGTCAGACTGTTTTACAATTGTTGGAAAAAAAATGCTTAATTCTGGTAAAAAATTGAATAGTTTTACGTTTAAAAAAAGATGGATCTTTTTTATGCAGGGTTAAGTGTGAATCTATTTAGTGAACTCTGCAGATGTCATTATATTTTTAGATTCCTTTGTTTTAGAAAGATCAATGCAGTTAGAATATTTGTCCTGTTACTTTATAGAGTAATACAAAATAACATACATGAAAGTCTTAGGTTCAATGTTCTTTGCAAAAATCCTCCTTTATGATAGATATTGGCTTTCATGCAAGTTGAAAATGGTTTTTGATGTTAGAAAATCTTTTTATCTGTACAACACAGATCTATCTTAAAATGAGAAATAGCCTAGGAATGTTTTGATAGAATTCAGCCAAACTTTTCAAAAAATTTTGATAAGGTACACTTATTAATTTACTGTAGTATCACTTAAATTCGCGCGGGTGAAATTTCGCGCAAACAGCAAAAAAAGGCAGTTTCGCGCGGGCATAAATTCGCGCATTCTGCATTTTTGAAGAAAAAAAATCAGACAAAAATGACGGTTTCGTAGCGTGTGTTATTACCTCGTACATCCGTTTCATGTTGTTTATTCAAGTTTCACACGTATCTATTGTATTCAGATATGACAATTGGCAATAAAATTGTTAATTGGCGACTCTATTACAGAGATAACCCCCAGATACGAGTTAATACGCAGAATATTGCTATTTACAGCTTAACTACCCCGAAAACGTGATTTTCGGACTGGTATCCCGATTTTACACTTTCGGTTATGAGTTTGACAAGTTATTTCAGCGAACCAGTCGGGAACAAATTAAAACATACCCCATAACATTACCACAAACAATATGACACGTCCAACGGTTTTAATTCTGGTTATTTAATATATTTCAAGATATACTCCGGATGACAACGATTTTATGCAGTCGTGTATTCTTTATATAAACATCGTAAACAAAGAAAAATCAATTTATGGAACACATTTAAACCACTCTTACGTACTAGTAATCAGACTGTGTCAAAATATTCCATGTTCCTAATTATTTCACAAAGATTATCAGAAAAAACAGCGACATATTATGAAAAGAAAAAACGTAAGTGCATATACTAGTACACACATTTTCGGACAGTCAAAAATTCGGATAGCCATGTTAGTTTCGGAAGTTTAATAATCGCGCGGACTTAAATTCGCGCTTCGTCTCTAGCGCGAAATACGCGAAAATTAGACCTGCGCGAATTCAAATGATACTACAGTACACAAAAGTATTGTTACTTTCGTAGTTCTGTACATCTTTTTTTGACAACTGTCAAAATTTTGCAAATTCTTTTCAATGTTATTCAAAATTAATGTGAATGAAATTCTAGATGGCACCTATGCATTGCTTGACAAATGTTCATATTTGGTTGCTGCTCCAATTAAAAACTTGCCAAAGTAATTGAAAAGGTAAAAATCGACCAAATTTTTTAACGAAGTATTTATATATTCAAAGTGTTCTGCAATTATCAAGGCATAACTTATAAAAAATATCCTCTGTTTACATGGATGGGTCTCATTTCCTTTGTTTTACATTATAAATGTTAATCAAATTTCCTGTTGTTTTTTTCCAGTTGATATACATGTTGCTGTCCTTACGATATAATGCAAGAATAAAAGTGAAAACATACACTGATGAACTGACACCCATAGATTCTGTAACCCCGGCTTTACCAGCGGCCAACTGGTATGAAAGAGAAGTAAGTCACTGCTTATTCACCATTGCTAAAATTATTGATTGAAATTAGTGTTTTATATGTCTGAACACTAGCTGAAATGTTAATTCACATTATGAACTGTATCGTATAATGGTATTATGACTAAACATCTAGGTTGGTACTAGTTTTCATAAGATGGTAGCCAGGTTTGATAAATAAGTTATTAATATGGTGTTTTAAGAAATGTTTGCAAATTTTAGTAGCCAGAATGGGGTTTTGGAATAGCTTATTTTCACTTCCTCCTAGCACTAGTCTGGGACTTGCCTGTATCTTCAAACTGTCGAATAAGTGTTAGGTATATTGATGCAGTATTATGCATTGTTATTATATTTACACTTTCGTTTGTAAGTACTTAAGATACTTCCAAATTTTCAATTTTTTACTCCATATGCTGATGACCGTAACAAGTCCATGACTGATAATTTTGTACCAACAGAAGAAATTTTTCTCCTTTGTACGTCTTTATTTGTGATACAATGTGCAGATGTTTGTGTTATATTTTTCATGTGTCTTTCACTTGATATAGTATTACATGTAATGTTATTTTCTCCACCATTTCGGCCTACTGTTGCCAGCTGTCTTGACTTGTCCTGTGATGTATTTCATTCATTAAATTCCCCCCACCCCCTGTTTGTCATAATCAATTCTACTTAGTTGTCCTTTATGGTTGGCCAGGTCATTCCTTGCATCCCTGTTCCATTGCATATTTACCCTTGTACACCCTCCTCAAATGCCTGATTTTTTATGGACTTTTGTTTTCCCAGAGGTCTGTGTGGGTAGGCATTGTCTTATGTATGTGGCGTTCCCTGTAGCAACTTATTCTATTTTTCCTTATGCTTTTGGGATGGCGGTTTGCTTAGTATTTGGCATTTCCTGCTTGACTTCAATATTTACTTTTACCAATCGGGTATATTCAGCTATTTCTGTAATATATATAACAATGAATCTACTGTTGAATACAGTTAAGTGTTTCCTATGTTAATCAGATTGTACACAAGAAATGAAGTACCTACACTATATTTCTAGGTGTGGGACTTGTATGGTGTTTATTTCTCCAACCATCCAGATCTGAGACGTATACTCACTGATTATGGATTTGAAGGACATCCATTTAGGAAAGACTTCCCTCTAAGTGGATACGTTGAAGTAAGTGTCTGATTTCTCCTTCATTTGAAGAGTCATAGTTAAAATAATGTTTATGCTTCTCAATCGATATCATTATAATAATTTGTCTGAGTGAAAGTATATGGTCATCTTGACAACTTTTTGTGATCTTACTTTCACTAAAATTTGAAAATTCACTCAAGTCATATTGTATTTGATGTTTCCCTCAAATGCTATTCACAAATAAATATCGAGAGAGATCTCAACCCAAATATTGATCTAGTTCTCAATATTTGAGGTTGGTTTGTGCATGCTTACTTCTTTGTGAATGTATCATGAATACAGATTTGAGTAAAAACTCGGTTGAGCAGAAGCTCAGCTGATTTGAGCTTAAGGAAATGCTCAAAATGAACTGTTTGTGAATACAAAGCCAGTGTTTCTTGCTCAATGATGTTAGATACTATTGACACCGTGACCTTTGTGTATCGCAATGGTTATGCACTAAGGTCAATGTCATCTTTAAACAATGTTCATTTGGCATAACACTACCTACTCCTGGAAGTGGCCCCTTTGTTTGGGGCTGCATGTTAGTTGTTGAAACTTAAGTATTCTATCAACAATTATATACCTACGTGCTGTACCCACCTAAATTTATTGGGTAGGGTTATGCCAAACAACATTTTTTATAGTTGGTCTATGCAATGAAATTTGTGATGACTTAAAAAGCAGCTACTATTAGTAATTACAGATAAGTTTTCTAAGAATTAGTAACATTTAGGGTGTAGTGAACATTTAGATTACATACTGCACGTACATTCATATTTTGAATTGTTCATTATGGCCCCCACTTGGCAGGGGGGCATATCAATTTGCTCATGTCCGTATAGACCCGTACATATGTCTTACAAAATCTTGTGGCATGCACTGCTCCTTAAGTTATTGACATAGAGTCACCAAACTTCACACAAATGTTTAATAGGATGTGAAGTTTCAGTTTTTATATCGGACCAGTAACACCAAAGTTAAGGCCCTTGACTTGTGATAAAAGTGGAAAGTGGGGGCGGGGCAACCGTGACACAATTCTAGTTTAATAACTTGTATTGAATCTTGTTTTGTTTGTAGTTACGCTACGACGACGAAGTAGGACGTTGTGTATTGGAGCCTTTAGAAATGGCACAGGAGTTCAGAAAGTTTGAATTCAGCTCTCCTTGGGAACAGTTTCCTAAATACAGATTGACAGAAACAGATGAAGAACCATCTGAGCCTGCTAAACAATTAAATGAAAAGGACGAAAAGAACGAAAAGAAATAAAATGCTGTTGTAGAATTGCAATTTTAAGCTTATGTAAATTATATCGTTATGTTGCAGTCTGTGTTGGAATTTTACAAAAATGAAAGTGTGAAAATTTCATCACAGTGAAGTGATTGACTAAGAAATATAGGACATACATGTACTATTTTTGAGTTTTTAAAATTTCGGATATGTCATTGATCTTTTATTTTGAAGTCATAATTGATCTTTTGATATGATAAATAATGGTTATACAATGTGTTGACTTACTGTGCTGTCATATTTATAAAAATGATTGTTTAAACCTAAGTGTGTTCATTTACTTTTTACTCATTTGCTTTATTGCGCAATCAGTTTCGAATGTTACCCTTGCTTTAAAGTCAGGGATCTGAGTGTTTGTTTACTTAAATCACTAAGAAATACACTTTTCTCATCCTATAATGCTTTAGGGTAAGGGGTATTGTCCCTTCGTCCATCTGACTGCCATACACACTTTTGTGTATAGCTTGTAACATTGACCTTATCGTGACCTTTATGCGTTAGTATATTACACGGTTGAAAATATGAATGTCTGTGAGTGAATCATGCATGTTTGGTGTCTACATAGTCTGAGAAAATATTAACCTATTTTGTTAAGTATACCTTGTCTAAATTTAGACAATTAGTTAACTGTGAAATTATGCTAATAGAGGTGAAAAGGATCAGGTTCATTTTACAAGCTATTGAAACCTCTGAGCAATTACTAGAAACCTTTGAACAATGACTCAAAACCTATGAACAATTACTTGAAACTCTGAAACGATTATCTTCAACTATTATCAAATTATCTCCCTTTAGTTTGTATAATAAATACAACAGCTTTGCGTCTCCCATGTAATCCAGGGATCGCAGGTTCGATTCCCCGCTCCATTACTAACAGTCTTTTGGACAAGACTGTAAAAACCGAGGTCCCGTGTATGATGCTTTACATCGAGCACGTAAATGAACCAGGGGTGCTTCTGGAACTGGGGCATCTCCTGTATCATGCACTATCCTCCAAAAAATCTAATATGACTAACATTCTTCCGGAGGTGTTGCCCATATGGGAAACTGTCAGCGACGATAAATAAACGCAAAGACAAAGTCTCCCATGAGAGAATTGAAAGAAACTTGTCTAATGGTTGTAGCAATATTAAAGAGGAAACACAGTGCACAATATGTGTAACTGTCTTGAATATTTTGTAATTATTTCCCTTTCTGTAGTACATGTAATAAAGGTTTCATGTGTAACACAATTACCATAGAAACTCGTCAGTTTTTTGTCTCAACTTCTGAAACTGGAATCAATCTGTCATTTGGCTGTGTAAACCCTTCCCCATAAGTTTCTTGCGTTATGTGAAACTTCTTAAATTCTGGTAAGAAGTACAAACATGTTTCATGTAAATTTTTATTTCTAAAAATATGCATTTATGGAATTACAGTATATATCACTTTGGTAGAAATATAAAATGAAAATGCTAACATGTATTGGCAATGCAAAAAACATGGAAATGTTTAAATGATGAACACAACCATTTTAGTTCATGTCATGGTAGTATAAGAATTAGTTGTAGTATAAGAATACATGTACACTACTTGACACTTATAATCAGTCGCTTAGCAGTGACTTTAAACTAGATGGAAATTTTTTATAGAAATTTGCACATGGTGGATGAAACAAAGATAATAATGATTCATTATTATTGTCTATTACTGACATAAATATGTACAGGAGTCCTAATAAATGCTGTGATGCAGTATACTTAACTCCTAAATGACCAATCATAAATATTAAGTAGTGAAGTTACAGTAAATGCCCTATTATATAGACTTAGTTCAGACATACAATGCAGGGTGATATACAGTACAACCCGCCTAGAGTGACTCGGTTGTGCTACAATCCACCTCTCAACAACTGCTAACATTTGCATCTCTGTGATATACAGTACAACCCGCCTAGAGTGACTCTTGGTTGAGCCCCAATCTACCTTCTACGACATTATTGATTTCTCAATTGTAAAATATTACAACCAATTTAGCCTCTGCAGAGCAGCCACCTCTTAACAACTGCCAACATTTGCATCTCTGTGAAATACAGTGCAACCCGCCTAGAGTGACTCTTGGTTGAGCCACAATCCAACTTCAACGACATTATTGATTTCCCAATTGTAAAATATTACAACCAATTTAGCCTCTGCAGAGCACCCACCTCTCAACAACAGCCAACATTTGCATCTCTGTAAGGGTGTTGCTCTGGAGAGGTTGCTCTGTAGTGTTCTGGGTTTTTTCTAGCATGAAGTGGCATTGTCACTGTTTTTTATTCAACCTCCATATTAAGACCAATTTTCAAGAGTCCCAAGGGTGGTCTTATTATTTAGGTTTTGCTGTAGTTTTTTTCCCAATTTAAGTTAATTTTATACCTAAAATAAAATATTTTTACACACAAATATTTGTATAATTTACTGTAGATTGAAGAAACAAAGAATTTTGTAGAATTAAAAAAAAAAGATCTTTGTTAACTTCTATACACTTACATCTATTACACATGTACTGTAAATGCACCTTAGTTGTGCTGCTTGAGCATGAACATAGGACTTAAACATATAAACATTGTACACACATTGCTCTGTGCACATCAACAGTCACAGTCACATGTTATGACTTAAACATATAAACATTGTACACACATTGTTCTGTGTACATCAACAGTCACAGTCACATGTTTATGACTTAAAAATATAAACATTGTACACACATTGCTCTGTGTACATCAACAGTTACAGTCACATGGTATGACTTAAACATATAAACATTGTACACACATTGCTCTGTGTACATCAACAGTCACAGTCACATGGTATGACTTAAACATATAAACATTGTACACGCATTGCTCTGTGCACATCAACAGTCACAGTCACATGGTATGACTTAAAAATATAAACATTGTACACACATTGCTCTGTGTACATCAACAGTTACAGTCACATGGTATGACTTAAACATATAAACATTGTACACACATTGCTCTGTGTACATCAACAGTCACAGTCACATGGTATGACTTAAAAATATAAACATTGTACACACATTGCTCTATGTACATCAACAGTCACAGTCACATGGTATTAAATTACAACTCTGACTTGAAGTTAACAAACAAAATGGAAATTTAATAATCTTTGGTAACTATAAAATACATGAATAATCACTGTCAAGTTGTCATGGTATTTGTGAAACTTAATACCTGAGGTGTTGCATCAATTCAATAGGCCCTAGCTATAATTTAATGAAATTCAAGATCATTTTACAAATACATGACTGTACACTTGAAATTTCTTCTAGACTTCATTTATGTCTGTCCTAGTGAATTTTTAATCTTGATTTTACAAAGGTTGCACTAGGTGCTGAATCTCGAGTGTCATTTTGATAATTTTTGACGGGAGTTCACTATTTTGTAGCCCATTTCCCAAAATTTAGAGAAAAAATGTGACTTTTTGGAAATTCCAGGGGTTGAAGGTTCAACTTCGGAGTCAAATGGAACCCCTGATTTTGCTATTACGATGCTCTGTGAAATTATTTTCATCACTCTGATCTTGGTTGGTGATAAGTAAGATTTGAACCACAACCCATGATACATGTTAAATGTGTACAAATACAACTTCCTTGCTTCTGAAACAGTAGTTCTACGTTATACGTTGATCTGTCAACTTTGAAAAAAAGATTTAACAGTGTGCAAGAGCATGATTAAAAGATATAAAAGTACCAAGGTAGAAACTAGAATTAAAATATATTGTTCCTTCTCCGGAACAAAATATTTGAACAACAAAACTGAAACAACGGACCATCCTTAAAAGACCTAATTCAATTTTTTGTATCTCTTCTGTGAAGAATTTATTGAGTCTTAGAATCAAGAAAAAGATCTAAACAAAAATATGCGACCTATGAACTCATCCCAAACATCTTGGGAAGGTGTTCAATAAGCAATTTGACAAGGATGGTCTGCAGACGGATTTTGTGTTGTCATGTTGAAAAAATTGATGTTAGCTGGCCTTAAGGTAGTGTAATATCGTATATTTTATAATAATTTTATATATAATAATATGTCATTTACATATAGCGAGTAGTGAACACTCAAAAATTAGATATATATGGATTTGAATAGAGTACCAGTATTAAACATTGTCATCGGCAATGATTTGACCAATCACACTGCTGCAAAGGCAAGTTTGTCATCACAAACTTTGTGTTCTGGTGTGGTGGCTTCAGTCATTTCTGATGTAAGTTTTTCGTCTGCACCTTCTGGATCAGAGTCAGTTTCTTCCTCTTCCTCAGCATTTTTATTGCAGAATCTTTGATACAGCAAGTAGAATACAGTTACTGTAAATGGCGGTAAGGGAGTCATCAACGCCGATGCCATTGGCCCCACCGCAGCAATATCCCCTGACGGCGGACCAAACGAGTTTATCAGTAGAATGTACGCTATACTAGTGTTCTGCATCCCCGTTTCCAAGGCAATTGTTTTAATTCTCGTCCATTCCTGTCTAAAAATGAAAGCCACTAGACCTCCACATACATATCCGGCATAAGGCAACAACAGGGCAGCCAGTATTATTTTTGGTTCGAACATACGGAATATGAATAAGTTGGAATATACACCGACAACTATTAGAATCAATGACGTTACTAATATAACCGGTTTGAGTATTTTCTGAAGATTTTTGGCAACTTTTGGAAATTTCTCTTTAAGAAATAATCCTAAACATAAAGGCATGATGAGGATAGATAGAGATACTGCAACCATTGAAAAAGGTATATCAAGTTCCTCTCCCACTGTGAAAGTGGTTCCTAGTGTGTACAGCCACAATGGTAGCATACCTGAAATGATAAAAAATAACGAATTAAAAAGACATTTCATAACTGGACCAAGGCTCATTTTTAATATTTCAAGAAGACGTGTTTCATAAATTTATAAAAAAATTAACACAACTGGCCCAGATTTCATGAAACAGCTCAAATTTTTTCTAATGTCAAATGTTTTACTTTAACTGTACAGGGCAGAATATTCGTCAAACAGACTCGTCATTGAAAGTGATGTCAGTCATTCTTGAAACTTTGATACAATTTCAGGATATTTTATTTTTGAAAATCAACTTCCTTTTAAAGTGCTTTAAAATACTAGTCCTGGATAGTTTAATGTATTTGTGTTACACATACAGACTTTAACGCACACCATTTTTTTATAGTTTTCAAACAACAAGACCTTGATGTTGTTAGGTGTATTCCGTTGTTACGGAGGTTATATTTACTTACCTTATACATATGGTATGAAATATTGCCATTATATATGAGTAAAAACAACTAGTAAATTATTAGTATGTCTAAATATTGCTTGTGAATCAGCACTTTTCATTGGCTATGTATTCTATGTCAACAATGTCTGCGAGTTAGAACTTTCGCTACACACATTGGAAACCAGGAACCAAACATCATTCATAACAGAAACAGATAAGACTTGGCGTCTGCTTCTGAGACTCTCAAGAGTCGTATACAATACTAATTCCAAATCTTGCAACATCACAATGTCTAGTTGGAAGCACTTTATGGGTTTATGGGTAATACTAATTAATTACACGGTGGAAACTCCCTAATCCGAACACCCTTCGGACAAACTATAAAGTTCAGATTAGAGGAGATTCCGGACTGGAGAGGATGTAGTCAAGACATTCTTTCCGTTTTCGAGTAATTTGAATAAGTTCGCTAGACGATGTTCGTGTTAACGCGACGTAATATATAATGTCTGAATGCATTCTTTTATTCGACTTTGCAGTATGACAGGAAAATTTAAGCTACAGTGACTTTGTCTTCCAAAACAGTTATAAGAGACCAACGTTTTTATGCTCGTTTCATAAAAGGAAGATTTGAATTGCGATATGCAAAATACATTTTAAACTGTATGAAAGCATTGAATATAATTAACTTAAGATTTTGACCTACATTTCTGGCAGATTTATTGTACGTGTAAAATAACAATCCGGACCGAAACATTCGTTCAGATTCCGGAGTAGGGAGGATCCAGACTGTAGTGTATTGGAGGAACTACTTAACACGGGACCGAGAAAATTGTCCGGTTAGAAAAAGTTTCTGGACTGGAGAGTTTCCGGATTAGGAAGTTTCCACTGTAAATATTTTCATGATCAGGTTCAAAATTATAGTAACTCAGTATAGATAATTTCCAACATTTACAACGTTTAGCTCCCTTTGTACTGAATAAGCAGCCATATTGATAGGCAATTTAATGTAAAGGATGATAAAATCAAATAAGCTGTATACAAATAACTTATTCGTTATGCTCATGTGGGCAGATGGCTAAGAAAGTTGCCACACGAAATTATCTTGGTATTATCTCATGTTTTGGAATTACTCCTAATAGTGCTTATCAGTTTTGCCTATCAAAATGGCTGATGAATAAGAACAAGGGAGGTAAATATTGTGGGAACTATCTATTGGTAAAGAAGCAGTTACATTAGTGTTGCACACCAAACTCTTAAATTATTAAAAAAATAAAACTCACCTAGAGCGAGAACTGTACTCAGCGCAGTCATTGTGATAGACAATGACAAATCACCTTTCAGTAAAAACGAATACATATTGCTGGCCCCACCTCCTGGACAACATCCAGCAACAAATATCCCTAAAGATACTGCACTATTTTCAATGGGAATGGACTTAGCAACAGCGAAAGCAATCTGAAAGAAATTTAGCAAAAATTGTATATGAATCTCAATCGATATAGCAATGACACGTGTCTTACCAAGTTATATATTATCATGAAATACATTTATCTTGAAACAAGAAATGTAGTGAAAAAGATGGTCGGCGCAATTTGAAGGTGCAACATAAAAAAATGCCTATATTTTACTGTTGCTGGTCTCTCCAGATCCAAAATGGATTTCGGTAAGGTAACTTACTCTTTATCGAAAGGTTTACCAATCCGCGTCAAGGTTACAAACGTTGTTCGGTTGAAGAGAAATTGCCTTGATGGTAAACGTAAGAATTGATTGGTTTACAGCAAATAGCAAAACCGTGTTAGTATGGCTGTGCCGAAAAAAATTGACATTTTCTTGAAGCAATTTAACACTTTTCCCAGTACTTCTCATAAACGTAAACAAAAATACCCAAACAAATATCCCAATTAACATTGTGTAAACATACGAAACTTCACCGGGTTGTTGAGAAATTAATTAGAATACTTATGACCGAAACTGATCAAGATCAAATCAGGATCAATTTTCCATGTCAGGATCGGTCTAAACTTACTAATTTCCTCATTTTTCCATAATAAATATGAACTCTGAATTTAATGTCTCGAAAGTTTTGCAAAATGTTCATATCTGTAACAATTATGTAAACAGATTTAGCTTTGCATTACCCAAGAAACTATATTTGATCTTGATCCTAATCTTTGTGAACATGAGGCGAGGCTTCCAGTCTGCAGACGACGTAACGTCACTGTTTTTCATCGATGTCGCAGACAACTCGATATTCATAATGTTCAAAAAGTGAACATAAAATCTGCAGCAGGAATAATTAAACAGGTAATACAATGGCGACTGACATCTATAGGCAAAATACAATGTTGTATACACATATGTGTGGTGGATTAACACATTGTATACGGTATGCGAGTATTGAATGTCAGTACATGAAATATTGAGATACTTGTAACATGTGGTAAAGATTCCTCATTATACATATACTGTACAAAGGATAAAGGGAGAGAACTCTAGAAGGGATAAAGGGAAAGAACTCGTGACAATCTCCTGTGTACAAACCAGAGATCTGAGCTGGTCACGTGGTTAGACTTGGTAAATATTGTGATGAATGCGAATGCCTTACCTATGTACATTGTATACTAATATTCGGTATAAAGACATTCCTCGAAAATCTTAGTGGTTTCTACTACTCTTCAATCATGTATCAGTTACCGTTGCTAATTAATCAGTAACGTGTGAATTATCTGTTGTAAGTTATACATGTACAGTAAAACCTCAATAATAAGACCACCTTTGGGACCCTTGAAACTGGTCTTCTTGTTGAGGTGGTGAGTAACAAGCAAAATCATGAAAATGGACTTGAAATGTGTGTACTTAATTTTGAGGTGGTCTTATTATTGATGTGGTCTTTATGTGAGGTTTTACTATACTATTCATCGACTTGGGTATACGACACAATACGTGACCATACTGGGACAGTGGCATCACTTACATTTGTTGTTGACTGAGACATTCAGTTGGTTTTCGTACCGTACGAAAACCAGCAATGATTGCAAAACAACAGAAGATGTTTAATGTACAATGGAAGATTCAAATAGTCCTAACACGTCAAGTACATTTTCCATTCCTATATACATAAATTATACATACGTTATGATTCACCCACGTATCAGTTAACTCGGTAAGATGTGATACTCTCAGTTGTCATTTATTTCAGCATGCGGTAAAAGTTTTATTTTACAGCTCGAATTATAAGTAAGTTACTTAAAATCAACAAATAAATCAAGTCAGTATTAGATCTAGTATTCAATGCTTAGAACACTATATATATAATTATATAGTTATATATATGTTCACTATACCTATGTTAGTTAAGTACAAGAAAACCTCAGACCACGTCAATATTAAGACCACCTCAATATTAAGACCACGTCAGTATTAAGACCACCTCAATATTAAGACCACCTTAATATTAAGACCACGTCAGTATTAAGACCACCTCAATATTAAGACCATCTTAATATTAAGAACACAAAATTTCACTGTTTGCTCTTTATTCAACTTCAATATTAAGACCACCTCAATAAGAATATCAGTTTTCAAGGGTCCCAAGGGTGGTCGTGTTATTGAGGTTTTACTGTACTAGATCTACTAGATGTCCAATACGTTTGTGTTTGACTCTCTCTTATGTCAATAAATACAACTATCATGAAGAATGGGTCGACACATTTTATTATTGAATTTTATTGTACAGTACTGTTTTATGGACGTAACAGATGTGATATTCATAATGTTAACACGGGTCTACGATTCTATAACACGATACACATATACTTATGTTCTGTACTCGAAAATGTCGAGAGATATAAAGTTGAGGCAAGCATATATCACGTGGTATAATAGTGATTAAATCCGTGTACATATAAAACATGCAATTTGTGTGATATTATAAAGACTTCAATTTTAAATATATTTGCACAAAACCACAAGAAGGCATACTGCGTACTATTAAACGTATATGATACGGTTTAAATTACACGTCGCTTATGTTTATATATACATGTACGTCTAGTTTTATTTGTAAACACAAATAGGGTAGCAAAAAGCGTCCCAGAATTTAACTCGTAAGCGAGTACCCAAATAATATACTTTTATATGGATTATCGAGGTGTGAATGCGACGCTTGTCTATAAGCATATACAGTAAAACCTAACATAAAGACCACCTCAATGATAAGACCACTTCGAAATTAATAATACACTTTTCAAGTCTATTTTCACGTTTGTTCTCTTTATTCAACCTCGATATTACGGCCACCTCAATAAGAAGACCAGTTTTCAAGGGTCATAAGGGTGGTCTTATTATTGAGGTTTTACTGTAGATAAAGAAGCACGGAGACTTGTTTCGGCGATGTGTAATTATGTTTTATCATGCATGTAGATGGTCATACAAAGTGCATAAGCGAATCATCAGAAACAATCGTATTAAAACGGCGAAATTATTTAATTTAACGGGAAGGATTAAACGTACCCACAAATATTTCGCACATAAATCGATGTTTAACTTAGTATACGATTATTTACATTTCCGACAATCACTAAATTATAAACACGTGTGGGAAGTAAATAAAAGCTGGACGAAATCAGTATATGTTACGTTTAAGTCCTCTAAAACTCGGGACAATTTTAGTATACAGTCAAACCTGTCTGTAAAGACCACCCATGGGAACAGCAAAATGTGGTCTTTGTTTACAGGTGGTCTCTATTAACAGATTTCATATCATTGAAAATGGTCTGATGGAAGATAAAATTGGTGGTCTTTGCAGACAAGTTTTGCAATAGTGGTCTTTGTTCGCAGGTGGTCTTTAACACAGGTTTGACTGTATATGCCACACACTCAGACAGAGATGAAGTTTCGGCCTAGTTTAAAACACCAAGATGAGCGAGTTTTTCGGGTTTACCAGGTTACGGTTTCATATAAATATTCACCTTTTCCCCACCACTTCTGGTTCACCAACATTTTTTCCACATGTATATAACAAATTGACACCATGGTAACGCATAACCCAAGTTAAATATCTTACCATAGGCATGATGAGGTACTGACAAGCCAAGCCGATTCCAGGCGCTACGGGCCGCCACAAATTTTCTTTGACAGCTTTAAGATCAAGTTTAGCACCGAATCCAGTAGCTACAAATATTTGCACAGCGTACATGACAATTCTGAAGCCTTGATCAATCGGTCTTAGCTGACGGATGATGTCGATGGAGTAGATAAATGTTTTTATAGCTCTGGCACGATCAGCAATATAGAATGTATTAGGGATATCTTGTCCAACAACAGCAACACTGGAATCTGATTGGTTCTGAGGCAACATTTCCAACAATCCATCTCTGAACTTTGTGATAGAAAACCGCAATCCATTATGTCCTATAATACCACTGCTTGCCTTCACATTGATTTTACCACGAGTTAGGTACACGGTCCAAGCAGGAATTGTGCGGTTATTTGGCAAGGGCAATGGTGTGGACATTATGCTTAGTAAACTTTCCTGCGAAGCACTCTTGCACGATATTTCAAACTCATCCTCTCCAGATACTGTAAGGCTTCGATCATCGAACACCGTTGCTTTGAGAATAAACGAAATACCTCTGTTGATGCATATTACGGAATAATCGAACGATATTTCCGAGACGGTGTCCATGTACAGCTGCATGCCGGGTTTAAGTGAGGAATTGATCAAATAGATCGCCGCCACTGCTTCCTCTTTCCATGTTTTCACACGAACTGGAATCACGTTAAGGAACGGACCGACGGATATTACTGGCTCCGTGAATGCACGTGACGCCTGCGCTGGCGTTAGCGGTGATACTGATGTAACATCGACCGCGCCGCATTGCACAAATAGTGTTAATCCAATAAATATCTAGTTGCGTGAAGTTGGCGCGGCAATCGTACATCGTACATCAACATTGAATACCGACCCAGATTGAATACAGAGCCAGCTCTGACATCGTTATTCGACTTATATTTTTGAATACATATCTTATATCGAACCCAGAGCTAGCACTGACATCAACATTCGAAACGGGTCCGCGGCGAATACATATCTGGAGCCCAATAACGAGCCAGCTCGTTAATCGTTATTCAAGTGTTTTTTTAAATATTTGAATACAGACCTAGTAGCGAACCCAGAGCTAGCACTGACATCAACATTCGAACTTGTAAGCGGTGAATACATATCTGGAGTCCAATAACGAGCCAGCTCGTTAATCGTTATTCAAGTGTTTTTTAAATATTTGAATACAGACCTAGTAGCGAACCCAGAGCTAGCACTGACATCAACATTCGAACTTGTCCGCGGCGAATACATATCTGGAGTCCAATAACGAGCCAGCTCGTTAATCGTTATTCGAGAGTTTTTTTCAAATATTTGAATACAGACCTATAACCGAACCCAGAGCTAGCACTGACATCAACATTCGAACTTGACCGCGGCGAATACATATCTGGAGTCCAATAACTAGCCAGCTCGTACATCGTTATTCGAGTGTTTTTTAAATATTTGAATATAGACCTATTAGCGAACTCAGAGCTAGCGCTGACATCAACATTCGAACTTGACCGCGGCGTTTACATATCTGTAGTCCAAAAACGAGCCAGCTCGTTAATCGTTATTCGAGTGTTTTTTAAATATTTGAATACAGACCTAGTAGCGAACCCAGAGCTAGCGCTGACATCAACATTCGAACTTTACCGCGGCGAATACATATCTGGAGTCCAATAACGAGCCAGCTCGTACATCGTTATTCGAGTGTTTTTTAAATATTTGAATATAGACCTATTACCGAACCCAGAGCTAGCGCTGACATCAACATTCGAACTTGACCGGGGCGAATACATATCTGGATATGAAAAACGAGCCAGCTCGTACATCGTTATTCGAGTGTTTTTTAAATATTTGAATACAGACCTAGTAGCGAACCCAGAGCTAGCGCTGACATCAACATTCGAACTTTACCGCGGCGAATACATATCTGGAGTCCAATAACGAGCCAGCTCGTACATCGTTATTCGAGTGTTTTTTAAATATTTGAATATAGACCTATTACTGAACCCAGAGCTAGCGCTGACATCAACATTCGAACTTGACCGGGGCGAATACATATCTGGATATGAAAAACGAGCCAGCTCGTACATCGTTATTCGAGTGTTTTTTAAACATTTGAATACAGACCTAGTAGCGAACCCAGAGCTAGCGCTGACATCAACATTCGAACTTTACCGCGGCGAATACATATCTGGAGTCCAATAACGAGCCAGCTCGTACATCGTTATTCGAGTGTTTTTTAAATATTTGAATATAGACCTATTACCGAACCCAGAGCTAGCGCTGACATCAACATTCGAACTTGACCGGGGCGAATACATATCTGGATATGAAAAACGAGCCAGCTCGTACATCGTTATTCGAGTGTTTTTTAAATATTTGAATACATACCTAGTAGCGAACCCAGAGCTAGCGCTGACATCAACATTCGAACTTTACCGCGGCGAATACATATCTGGAGTCCAATAACGAGCCAGCTCGTACATCGTTATTCGAGTGTTTTTTAAATATTTGAATATAGACCTATTACCGAACCCAGAGCTAGCACTGACATCAACATTCGAACTTTACCGCGGCGAATACATATCTAGAGTCCAATAACGAGCCAGCTCGTACATCGTTATTCGAGTGTTTTTTAAATATTTGAATATAGACCTATTACCGAACCCAGAGCTAGCACTGACATCAACATTCGAACTTGACCGCGGCGAATACATATCTAGAGTCCAATAACGAGCCAGCTCGTACATCGTTATTCGAGTGTTTTTTAAATATTTGAATATAGACCTATTACCGAACCCGGAGCTAGCGCTGACATCAACATTCGAACATGACCGCGGCGAATACATATCTGGATATGAAAAACGAGCCACCTCGTTAATCGTTATTCGAGTGTTTTTTAAATATTTGAATACAGACCTAGTAGCGAACCCAGAGCTAGCGCTGACATCAACATTCGAACTTTACCGCGGCGAAAACATATCTGGAGTCCAATAACGAGCCAGCTCGTACATCGTTATTCGAGTGTTTTTTTAAATATTTGAATATAGACCTATTACCGAACCCAGAGCTAGCACTGACATCAACATTCGAACTTTACCGCGGCGAATACATATCTAGAGTCCAATAACGAGCCAGCTCGTACATCGTTATTCGAGTGTTTTTTAAATATTTGAATATAGACCTATTATCGAACCCAGAGCTAGCACTGACATCAACATTCGACTTGACCGCGGCGAATACATATCTGGAGCCCAATAACGAGCCAGCTCGTACATCGTTATTCGAGTGTTTTTTTAAATATTTGAATACAGACCTGATATCGAACCCAGAGCTAGCACTGACATCAACATTCGACTTGACCGCTGCGAATACATATCTGGAGCCCAATAACGAGCCAGCTCGTACATCGTTATTCGAGTGTTTTTTAAATATTTGAATACAGACCTACTGGCGAACCCAGAGCTAGCACTGACATCAACATTCCAACTTGTAAGCGGCGAATACATATCTGGAGAACAATAACGAGCCAGCTCGTACATCGTTATTCGAGTGTTTTTTAAATATTTGAATACAGACCTAGTACACGCCCTCTAAACACCTTTTCAATCTTTTCGAAAATAAAGGAATTTTTTTTTCGGGGGCCCACCTCCCCCTCCCCCTAATTTTGTTTTACTATTTTAACAAAATTGAAGGGGGCACCCTCCCCTCCCCTCCCTCTCCCAAGTTTTTTTTACTTTTTCAATTTGTTTAATTCTAAACTCACGAAATCAACAAAAGTATTTGGAGGGCACCCTCCCCCTCGCCCCAAAGCATCCCCTCCCTACTCTATTTTTTTACTTTTTGAATGTGTTTATTTCAAGTCTTTAACACAAATTGGAGGGAGGCACTATCCCCTCCCCTTCCCTCAATTTGTTTTTACTTTTTGAATGTTTATTTCAAGTCTTCAACATTTTTTTGGAGGGGGGACCCTCCACTCCCCCTCCTCCCCTCGAGTTCTGTTTACTTTTTCAATTTGTTTCATTCAAAAATCTTCAAAATAATTTGGAGGGGGCCACCCTCTCCCCCTTATTTTTTTTCGTTTTTAAACTCTCAACAACATCAAAAGTATTTGGGGGCGATTTTAGTGGGGAGTGGAGGGTGCCACCCTTCAATTTTTTTTACTTCTAGAAAATCATATGTATAATGATGGTTACTATTCACAATTAGAATTTAAAAACAAAAAAAATGACAACTAGTTGAATATACTATACTTATTGTCTCTATCGTGGTAGTGGGGTAATGTACTACCAACTAGCCATCAGTATTGTTTCTAATCTGATAAGAGTGATCCGTAACATACCTTGAATATATAAGGTGTATTTAGAGTCACATCAGGGCCCGTATTCAATATACATCTTAAGATATTTCTTAAGTTTTTCCTTAAGACATTTTTTTCCTTACGCAAGGATAAAAAATATTTTATCTTAAAGTTATATTCAATATATTACTTAAGATATTTCTTTCCTAAGATTTTCTTAAGTAAAAAAAATCTTAGTCGTGTTCTAAATTTCTACTGCTGCATGGACCAATGATTTCTGTAAGCTACTGTTGTTTCAACACATCTATATTCTACTCCCAACAATCATGTCCTATTATTACTGGTTCATCGTCGATAACATGGGTAATGGGGAAAATACATGGGAACTGTGGGAAATCGTTAATATCTCAACAACGGATTGAGATATCAAACTTGTGCAAACGGTTTTGAAAAAAATAACATTTCTGCAATACATATTCCGTTTTTCAGAAAGATTGTGAAATAACATTTTGTAAAACTCGATTACATCTCTGGCAGACAGTAGATGAACTGATTAGCACTTGTCTCTAGTTTATAGATAAAACAACAACAATATAAATCATGACATACATGACTTAAGAGACTTGTTACGAGTGGCTCTACTGTACTGTGTAATAATCATGCATGAGAATTTTCCGGGGATTGATTTGAGGCTCGCAAGGGCCGTTTTTGAGACAATTTAAACCGTCTTAGATGCTTAAAGCCAGTAGCTTCAGCGGCCCCCTGGACCCCTTGCCGAATTTTCAGCTGATTTGAAATTTTGCATTCTCATGAATAAACACTTATACTTAAAAATGTATATACTATTTAATCAAAAATTTCACTGAAGCGATCAAGAATTTATGACATTTGCAACATTCAGTTGTTTATTGTAAACAAATCTAAAATGCATTATGAGGGTGCGTTCTTCAAAAAGTAAGCAATTTGTTGATGGTTATGCAGTACATATGTATTACAAATGTATATGAAATGCATAAAATTGTTTCAGATTTTAATCTTTAAAGTTGTTAAGCATTGGTCTGGTGAATTTTATTACATGAACGTAATCATATAACTATGTAACAAAGAACAGCTAGACATGAACAGATCGTAAAATTTTAAATTGTTGTTGATGTGCCGACAAATAGTGTAAGGTGTGGGAAAGCGCCACATTAAACAACATTTTACGATACAATAATAACCATGTGGTCGATTAAACACATACTTATATACACATATCAATTAGATTTGAAATATCACCTCCTATATGCATCTAGCGTGTCGAATTTAAAGCTACGAACATTTAATGTTATGCGGTTTTAAGTACATGTCACTTATTACTATATAGATGATATTTGTTTTTACAGGCAATTGAACATCTTCGTTGTCATAATTGGATTAACATCTCATATAATACTGAATACTTTATTAACTGTTGAAAGATAAATGCTTAGTTCAACCTCCGACGATTTATTTCAAACTAAATTGTGTAATATATGACTTATTCCGATGTATTTTTATTGTTGTTCAATAACACTTAGTAAGTAACTTTCACGTTGACAAAATGTATAAAAACATGTATGTGTTGTGGACGATTTACATTGTACAAGTATTAATAAAATGTCTGTTCTGTTCTGTTCATATAATGTTGTTTGCTTAAAGACTAATTTTGTTTTCCCCCAACATGACGATAGCACTTTAATGTATGGTAATTTATTTGTGAAAAAAATGTATTACAATTCCTATTCTTCATGATTTTAACTTAAACTTCTTGATTATATTTTATGTGAAAGATATATATAATAGTATGTGAATTGTAGTATTAGTACTTAACATTCCAATATAACATAAAATAATATTTTATTTACATTTACCAATTTCATTATTTTTCTATTGAAAAATTATGTCTCAATACAAGGTGTGAAATGTGATACATTTCAACCAACTGTTTGTCATCCATGTGTATTTTCACACATTTGTGTTAAGTAATTGACTTACATCAAAGGTGTAAAGATAACTTGTCATTACTTCCAAATACTTTTATTTAGCAGTCATAATATCGTGTTGTTAATTTCTTGTATCCTAAAAGTCAGTCAATGAAAATATAAAGATCCCATATCGTGCGTTATTACATGTACTGAGTACTTAAATGTCAATATATATTATTGATTAAAACGTATACTGAAGAAAACAGATACAGTTTTGTTTGCAAATATATTATGATACATGTAATATTCGAAAGCAAAATATACACAACTACATACATACTGATACATCAAGATAAATGCTACAGCCCTTGGCAATTTCATCATGCTGGCTAATTAAGTCGCGAATGATAATGATTATGAGACGTTAAAGTGGCGTATATATAATCGGTTATAGCATGGAGCCAATATCGATCAGATCTGGGGAATCTTGCGATGAGCCAGAAAGTTGGACATGAGTGTGCCTGTGACACGCATATCAACATTCAATTTTGGTCTTGAGTTGGACCCGTTTTATCAATATTCGTACGAACGAGCGTTCGTACGATACGAAATGTTCGTAAGAATTTTCTTACGAAAATACTTACGATCGTTTTATCAAAATGTGTCCGTATATATGTATGACTGCGATCTTACGAATAAGAATGTTCGTGCGCACAGTAAATCAGTACACGCTCTTCTTGGGGATGTCAAACTAGACGTATCTCACGTCGTCTCTCAGTCGTCTGTTGAGAAACAAAAATATAACCGCCTATCCATCTGTTGTCAGTAGGCAAACAAACTTCTCAGAGGAAGACGAGCAAACTTCGGTGGATAGCTGCTTAAAAGTACTGGTACAATGTAACAGAACACTGAACAGTATTCAGTTAGATATGTCGGCGGATATGCCTACCCACTAAAAGCCTATTTATTAAAGAGGAGGTTTGCTATTTCATGTCTGATGACTAAGATGCGAATAAACAGGGGCTGGTCATAAGAGGTTCGAACTGAAATATGAAAGTACTGTAGTGGTGTGGCGCTTGATGAGGTGTTCGAACTCACGCCACCCCCCTCTACCCCTGCATGACGCTCTACAAACAGTAGTAACCAGTTGGCTGTATCATCCCACACCGATGCTCTCCTCCCACTTACGTCACTACACTTTTGCTACCTTCATGTAAATGCAGGTGGATGTGCACCCAGTGTTGGGTTCGACCCCACCCCAACTCTCGCAAGGTGCTCTATCGTTTCGTCACACTCCACTACAAAGCTTAAGAAACAGTATATTGAGTGGTATTCTATGCTCAGAAGGATGAAAACTTGCTTAAAGATGTATCTGGCTCATCTGAACATAAAATGTTTGAATTGGCCTTATCCAGTATTGTTGTTACATTGGCTAAACATATCTAATAAGAGCCATTGCAATGTAAAACCAATTGAAAAATCTTTTTTATTATCAAATTACTTACTGTCAAAACGGGTAAAATAGCCTGATTGTTAAAAAAACTGGAAGTTTTTTTAAGTTTTATGATGTATAAACATCTCTCTTCAACAAATATGGATTAATACATTATGAGTTCATTCTTTATAAATGCATGATAAGTGATGTTTTAACCATAGGAAATATATTTTTCATGTTTGGTTTATTAAACAAATGAACAAAAAATGAGCATAGTATATCTTTAAATAGTTTATTATTTTCTTGAATTTTCACGATCTTGAAGATCTATTTTATTGAGGATTTAATACTTAATTGTAAGTCAAATATCATTGAGGATGTCATTCAGCTGGTGATGTTAATGATGCAGACTATTTTATTAAAGAAATGTGAAATGCTGCTTACAGTCATAACCACAGTAATTCTAATGGTTTATAAGAGTTCATAATTAATCTGTCTTGATATATAAAGTCATCAATTTCATGTCGTAACAGTTTAAAATTAGGCTTAGCAATATCTTTATAAGATAACAATATATACTTATTAATGTATTCCCCCCCCCCCCAGTAATGCCAGACAATTTCGTGGAAATATGATATCCATTGGTCGTTGCTGAATGATCGTCTCCAAACAGTGAAAGTCTATTCCGATCAAAACATGTATGTCATACCATTTCAATCACATTCATTGAGAAATATTTAATTTATCACAATGAAATAAGCATTTTAGTCACAAAATCAATCTTCCAACCCCGCTTCGTAAATACTGACAAGCGTTTATTAGGTAGATCGAGCAAGAATAGTCGCCCCTGACAAATGTTATACTAGGGCATCAATGGAAATATACGTAGAACGATAAAATAACAGTCATTGTATATGCTGGAACTTCTTTTAAACAAAATACAAGCAGCAGATTGTAGATATCGAAAATACTAGCATTTTCCTTATATTTAAGATAAAAGTTAAGACTGCTAAGAGGTACCTTACAGTTAAGGAGAAAAATAAACAATATCTTAAGATAATATGCTTTGTGAATACCACTTAAGATTTTTCTTGAAATCTAAGGAAGAAATGCAAGAAAAATCTTAAATTTAATGGAAATCTTAGGATTTAAGATAAATTTTCAACTTAAGATGTATATTGAATACGGGCCCAGGGTTAGAATTACAAACCCATGCAGAGCAATTAATTAGATAAACATGTCGCTTATTTCATGGATTTCTAATCAAATGGGGGCTAAACTCTAGACTGAGTATTCATTGCAATACCGCACCTTTCACGGGTCGTCCGTTTGATCAGTTTATGACTGGCATAATTTGTCGTCTATGTTGGTTCTCTACACGCGTCGTGTTAACACACTCATGTCGAAATTCAATACAAAGCTAAGCGTTCATTGGTCAGCAGTAGTCGCTTATCTAATCAGATCTCGCCTTACATTACAGCGGTAGGCGGACCTTAACTTTTCACAGTCGAATATTTATTGTTCTAATATTGTTTAAAGCGTTGGGGGGGGGGGGGGGAGGGAGAAACCTGATAATAGGTATGTTTATACAATAAATGCACTGCTGATGTCTCGCTTGATTACACGAACGCTTAACGATTAATGACAACCCCAGAAATTTACGGCGACTTATTTTTCGGCTTACTTTTGAAAATTAATAAGTAATAAGTAAACAAAAAAATAGGGGAAGGGCGGGGGGAGAGTGCCCCCTCCAATTGTATTTGAAGACTTTTGACATAAACAAATTTAATAAGTAAAAAAAATATTAGAGGGACAGGAGAGGGGGAGAGAGAGGGTTTGGGGCGATGGGGGAAGGATTCCTCCAAAGACTTTTGTTGTTGTTAATTATTGTTTAGAGTTAAGAAATAAAAAATAAAAAAAGTAAAAATAAAAATAGGGGGAAAAGTGGGAGGGGAGGGTGCCCTCCTCCAAAATTCTCATGAAGACTATTGAAATAAACAAATTGAAAAAATAAAAAAATAAAATTTAGAGGGGGAGGCGGAGGGGAGGGAGCACCCTTCCGATTTTATTTGAAGACTTTTGAAACAAACGAATTGAAAATAAATAGAGGGGGAGGGGAGGTAAAGGGGGATGTTTGGGGCGAGGGGAGGGTGCTCCCTAAGACTTTTGTTGTTGTTGTGAGTTTAGAAATAAACAAATTGAAAAAGTAAAAAAAAATTAGGGGGAGGGAGGGGAGGTAGGCCCCTTTTTTGAAAAAGATTGAAAAGATGTTTAAAGGGCGTGTACTAGGTCTGTATTCAAATATTTAAAAAAAATCGAATAACGATGTACGAGCTGGCTCGTTATTGGGCTCCAGATATGTATTCGCCGCTTACTAGTTCGAATGTTGATGTCAGTGCTAGCTCTTGGTTCGATATTAGGTCTGTATTCAAATATTTAAAAACTCTCGAATAACGATTAACGAGCTGGCTCGTTTTTCATATCCGGATATGTATTCGCCGCGGTCAAGTTCGAATGTTGATGTCAGCGCTAGCTCTGGGTTCGGTAATAGGTCTATATTCAAATATTTAAAAAACACTCGAATAACGATGTACGAGCTGGCTCGTTATTGGACTCCAGATATGTATTCGCCGCGGTAAAGTTCGAATGTTGATGTCAGCGCTAGCTCTGGGTTCGCTACTAGGTATGTATTCAAATATTTAAAAAACACTCGAATAACGATGTACGAGCTGGCTCGTTTTTCATATCCAGATATGTATTCGCCGCGGTCAAGTTCGAATGTTGATGTCAGCGCTAGCTCTGGGTTCGGTAATAGGTCTATATTCAAATATTTAAAAAACACTCGAATAACGATGTACGAGCTGGCTCGTTATTGGACTCCAGATATGTATTCGCCGCGGTAAAGTTCGAATGTTGATGTCAGTGCTAGCTCTGGGTTCGCTACTAGGTCTGTATTCAAATATTTAAAAAACACTCGAATAACGATTAACGAGCTGGCTCGTTTTTGGACTCCAGATATGTATTCGCCGCGGTCAAGTTCGAATGTTGATGTCAGCGCTAGCTCTGAGTTCGCTAATAGGTCTATATTCAAATATTTAAAAAACACTCGAATAACGATGTACGAGCTGGCTCGTTTTTCATATCCAGATATGTATTCGCCGCGGTCAAGTTCGAATGTTGATTTCAGCGCTAGCTCTGGGTTCGGTAATAGGTCTATATTCAAATATTTAAAAAACACTCGAATAACGATGTACGAGCTGGCTAGTTATTGGACTCCAGATATGTATTCGCCGCGGTCAAGTTCGAATGTTGATGTCAGTGCTAGCTCTGGGTTCGGTTATAGGTCTGTATTCAAATATTTGAAAAAACTCTCGAATAACGATTAACGAGCTGGCTCGTTATTGGACTCCAGATATGTATTCGCCGCGGACAAGTTCGAATGTTGATGTCAGTGCTAGCTCTGGGTTCGCTACTAGGTCTGTATTCAAATATTTAAAAAACACTTGAATAACGATTAACGAGCTGGCTCGTTATTGGACTCCAGATATGTATTCACCGCTTACAAGTTCGAATGTTGATGTCAGTGCTAGCTCTGGGTTCGCTACTAGGTCTGTATTCAAATATTTAAAAAACACTCGAATAACGATTAACGAGCTGGCTCGTTTTTCATATCCAGATATGTATTCGCCGCGGTCATTTTCGAATGTTGATGTCAGCGCTAGCTCTGGGTTCGGTTATAGGTCTATATTCAAATATTTAAAAAACACTCGAATAACGATGTACGAGCTTGCTCGTTTTTCATATCCAGATATGTATTCGCCGCGGTAAAGTTCGAATGTTGATGTCAGCGCTAGCTCTGGGTTCGGTAATAGGTCTATATTCAAATATTTAAAAAACACTCGAATAACGATGTACGAGCTGGCTCGTTTTTCATATCCAGATATGTATTCGCCGCGGTAAAGTTCGAATGTTGATGTCAGCGCTAGCTCTGGGTTCGGTAATAGGTCTATATTCAAATATTTAAAAAACACTCGAATAACGATGTACGAGCTGGCTCGTTATTGGACTCCAGATATGTATTCGCCGCGGTAAAGTTCGAATGTTGATGTCAGCGCTAGCTCTGGGTTCGCTACTAGGTATGTATTCAAATATTTAAAAAACACTCGAATAACGATGTACGAGCTGGCTCGTTTTTCATATCCAGATATGTATTCGCCCCGGTCAAGTTCGAATGTTGATGTCAGCGCTAGCTCTGGGTTCGGTAATAGGTCTATATTCAAATATTTAAAAAACACTCGAATAACGATGTACGAGCTGGCTCGTTATTGGACTCCAGATATGTATTCGCCGCGGTAAAGTTCGAATGTTGATGTCAGCGCTAGCTCTGGGTTCGCTACTAGGTATGTATTCAAATATTTAAAAAACACTCGAATAACGATGTACGAGCTGGCTCGTTTTTCATATCCAGATATGTATTCGCCCCGGTCAAGTTCGAATGTTGATGTCAGCGCTAGCTCTGGGTTCGGTAATAGGTCTATATTCAAATATTTAAAAAACACTCGAATAACGATGTACGAGCTGGCTCGTTATTGGACTCCAGATATGTATTCGCCGCGGTAAAGTTCGAATGTTGATGTCAGCGCTAGCTCTGGGTTCAGTAATATGTCTATATTCAAATATTTAAAAAACACTCGAATAACGATGTACGAGCTGGCTCGTTATTGGACTCCAGATATGTATTCGCCGCGGTAAAGTTCGAATGTTGATGTCAGCGCTAGCTCTGGGTTCGCTACTAGGTATGTATTCAAATATTTAAAAAACACTCGAATAACGATGTACGAGCTGGCTCGTTTTTGGACTCCAGATATGTATTCGCCGCGGACAAGTTCGAATGTTGATGTCAGCGCTAGCTCTGGGTTCGGTAATAGGTCTATATTCAAATATTTAAAAAACACTTGAATAACGATGTACGAGCTGGCTCGTTATTGGACTCCAGATATGTATTCGCCGCGGTAAAGTTCGAATGTTGATGTCAGCGCTAGCTCTGGGTTCGGTAATAGGTCTATATTCAAATATTTAAAAAACACTCGAATAACGATGTACGAGCTGGCTCGTTATTGGACTCCAGATATGTATTCGCCGCGGTAAAGTTCGAATGTTGATGTCAGCGCTAGCTCTGGGTTCGCTACTAGGTCTGTATTCAAATATTTAAAAAACACTCGAATAACGATTAACGAGCTGGCTCGTTTTTGGACTCCAGATATGTATTCGCCGCGGACAAGTTCGAATGTTGATGTCAGTGCTAGCTCTGGGTTCGCTACTAGGTCTGTATTCAAATATTTAAAAAACACTTGAATAACGATTAACGAGCTGGCTCGTTATTGGACTCCAGATATGTATTCACCGCTTACAAGTTCGAATGTTGATGTCAGTGCTAGCTCTGGGTTCGCTACTAGGTCTGTATTCAAATATTTAAAAAAACACTTGAATAACGATTAACGAGCTGGCTCGTTATTGGGCTCCAGATATGTATTCGCCGCGGACCCGTTTCGAATGTTGATGTCAGTGCTAGCTCTGGGTTCGATATAAGATATGTATTCAAAAATATAAGTCGAATAACGATGTCAGAGCTGGCTCTGTATTCAATCTGGGTCGGTATTCAATGTTGATGTACGATGTACGATTGCCGCGCCAACTTCACTCAACTTAAATATCTTTAACATCCACACTCTCTGTAATAATTCAACAAGTTTTTCCATTTTGCGAGTGCAACTTCTGTGTTCGATTTGATGTACAATTTTACAAAATACTGTACTCGTAGAAAATGTTTCCGCTCTAGATAGCAAGTTTTAACGACCGAGGTATAAAGAGCTAGCTATCTAAACACCGAGTTTTCCTTTATAATTCACAGTTTAACACACCGTACTTTTTAACTTTACAATATATGTATGCTCAACTCCTAGCATATTATAGGTTTACTCTTCAGACCCGAATGTCTTATTGGTTTAAAGATTAAGTATCTGGATACTGTTGATAACATAAACCAAAGATCCATTCGTTATGTCACTACACAGTCCATTTTCTATGGCAAGCTAAGCTGTTATGCGGAAAAGGCTTAGCACTGGACGTGTTGATCAACAAATATATTAACACCATTTTACCACTAAAAATGAGCTAAGGATAAACCACGCGTTCTTCACTATCACATCGCAAGTAGGGAGAATGTTTGAAAACAATACACCGCGTATTTCTCATACAGTGTCTGCGTAGGAATCAATGACCTTTGTTCCAGATCCTGATCGCCTTAATGCACTCCATCGTGATAAACCTCAAGGTCAACTTTCAACCTAATTTTCAAACTGTGCAGATTTTGCGATAAGCTTTTTGTACATTGTAAACCTTTGACGTTGAAAGAGCTGTTGAATAGTCGATGTTTTCAAAAATTATTTGCAAGCAAGTACTTTGCAAAGCTCAAGGTTGTGTATACAAGTGGTGACTCGTAATTGATAACAAGGTTGGTCAGTCAATTGAATGATAGAATAGCCACAGTTTGGGTCCTTGGTCAAATAGACTCAGTACTTCTTCTTCTTCCAAATATTGTGCAGGGCCCACCCTGGAGCATCGACACACAAGTACATTTAAAAACGCACATTTTTGTACCTGTGATATGACTTTTAAATGTCATTTTAGTGTAATTTAAAACTCATTTTTGACATGAAAATACCCGTTGACTGAAAGAAAATTTAGCGTTCATCATTGCGTACAATAAAATAATAAAATGTTAAGTTTCTTATCTTCCATCCCTATAGGTAAGTTCATGAAATTTGAGACATCTTTCATTTTGCGTTTTTAAATGTACTGAGTATATCATATTTCAAATAAACTCGTACTAAGTCTTACTCTATAGGCCTACCCATTCTAAACGTATGCAACAAGTTATAAATAGATAAACATAACCTAGTTGATGAGGCTAGTTCAAGTATAATAAACTAAAATGCCAGAATTTAATTATTTTCTAATGCGACAAGAGCCAGACTATGTGACCTTTTAGATTAAGTGGACATTTTGATGTTCATTCAAAGTTGTAAGTGGGTCTCAAAAGTACACAAATATTGATTTAAAAGCGACTAAAAGAAGCGCGCAATTTTATGTGGATTTGAAAAATGGTGACTAATAGTTGTGTCGAATTTGTACATTGGAGTGAATATACATGTAAATAATATAGTGAATATAGATTCTACTTGTACTGAAATCATGCATTTGTTAATTTCTACCCGTATACACATGGTGTTTGGTATTACATGTATTTGTTTAATGGTTGAAGGGGGATTGACGTATGGTGCAGTGTCAGTGCCACATTCATTTATACTAGGAGTAGATGCTGTAAGACATGACCGGAACGAAACAGTCCTGGAAGACACAGAGAATTCTAACGATAACACAGTGAATTTACCGATGGACGAAAGGGTAGACATGGCATTTGTACTTGCGATCAGTTGCAAATTTGCAAGCGAAGTTACAGTGAACGTCTCAACAACAGAAAATGTGTCAGTCTTGAAAATAGTTGGGGAGAGCAAACGAAATTTTACATGTGAGAATAGCGACACAGATGACAAACCCGTAAATGGTGACGATGAAGATCTTCCAAGTAGACGAGTAGTTATTATTCGTAAAGAAATTGTGGTTACGTTACATAGCGGTAATATAGGAGTGAGTAGTGTGATTTTTGAAGTATTTGATCTAGACTCTAAGTACGATAGTGGTATTAAGACTGTATTATATGAAAACAGTTCAGCAGCGGCTGTTGACAGATCGATGGTTAAAATTCAGGTCATTGTAACTCGGGATATGTATTTAGTTGATGTTATATTTATTGTAACAGTTTATGCGGTTGAAATATTAGAAATGCTGACATTTGGGACACAACTTGACTTTGATGTTGTTACTCGCACGTTAAAGAAACCAGTTCCTCTATTGATTGGGTTATCTTGTCAATACATAGGAATGCCATTGGTGAGTATAATATTTGTTTTGGTCATAAGCACATTCACATGTAAAACAGTTTCTCTCTTACTGAGTTAGCGATTAAATGTAAAGTAATTCAAACGCTCTTTTATGAGATCATGGTCCCACAAATCTGACAGGAGTAACGCAAAATTGCTTAACTGCTTAAACCAAACTGAATGAAATCATTGTGTTAAACTGTCGATTTGATTGCACAATGAACTTGCTATAGCATATATATACATCTTGTTTAGTAAAAAGCGACATGTATTTTGTACTTCCCATTGGAAAACAAATGTGAAAAACATAAGTATCACAGAGTCTAGTTGCTGTTTAAAGTAGCATGTTTCTGGAGGCATGGGCCTTGTTTCTTTAGTTTGAAATTCTTCATATAGTCAGAATTTTGCCCCTTTCGAAAAGCATTCGATGGAATTAATTTTATGAATTATTAGTGCCTGTGCTTTATAAATATTTTCTGAAGTACATCTACATGTGAACTTTCTATATGTGTGAATGCTGTACAACTACATGTGAACTTTCTATATGTGTGAATGCTGTACAACTACATGTGAACTTTCTATATAAATATGCATGTTTTCATTAATATTTTACTAACTGCATAAAAAAGTAATATAAATGTTATATAATATACACGAATAATTTCAGATTGCATTTGCAATAGCTAGAGTGGTGGCGTCGGATTCGGTGACTGCTATTGGAATATTTGTGGCCGGAATTTGTCCGGGTGGAGGTTCGAGTAATATATACTCCTATTTGCTGGACGGGGATTTATCCTTGTCGATCACCATGACAACCGTCAGTACCATCGTGTCCTTAGGTTCGTCCATTTCTGTATTTCATATGAAGATTTGGATATATTTATCTTTGTCCGTCCATACGTCCGTCCTTTCGAAGTTAGTTCATATCTCCAAAAGTATCATTCTCGACAGCTTTCGGATATTTCCGTACCACTTCGTTACTCTACGAACACACTCTTGTGTATGTCAGGCGGAGCACTATGTGGCAAAATTCAACGTTTTGTGCGGTCAAAAAATAGTTCTCGTAAAAAGGATTTATAACTTAATAATTTTCGATAAATTCATGTAAGAGATGGATTATAATTGTCATTTCTAGTTAAAAACTCGCATATTTCAGTCTTCATATAGCTTAAATATTAGATTATAATCCCGTTTCATCAGCACTCCAGCTAGATTCTAGCTTAATAAAAACGTGTTTACCCTTTTTGCACGCTGAAGTTGAGTTGAACATAGGCCTACATATCTTTAAAGTAAATGAGCACATAACTATAATGTCATTTGAGCAATGTCTATCAATCATCCCATGCTGTTTTGCAGTGGAAATTTGACCATGAATTCATGCTTAAACTAATAATTATATTTTCATTCACAGTTTGACGTTAATGGAAATTTCCCGATTGGATGAATAAATACAAAGTGTAGTGTTGTAGACTGTATGCCTTCGTCGAGTAGGCCTGACAGTCATTAATAACTGTTGCAAAATAGTAAATTTATGATAATGTTCTAGCTGCTATTATCTTGTCATCCTCGGCACACAGGCTATTCAAAACATATATGATACCCAGGGCAAACTGACTGTAAAAATCTCGTACTCATGAATAATTAATAAGGTGAAATACAGCCGCTTGATTGGCCGCATGACACACACCTCATGCAATGCGGACATTGCCGAGCAGTTACGGGATGAAATCGCGGTTCTGAGCGATCCAATGAGATCGCGGCTTTCAAATTGCACATTTGTTTCAATGGTTATTATCTTGTCGAATTTGCTGATAGCTCTTCACAAAGGAGATTCCTTCTTTTTTGTCATCGTCCATTTCATTGGTCGAGAAATGCTAATGAATATACAGTCAATCGTGCTGATGCGACCACGTGTCTTATGCGGCCATTTGCAGTAAGCGACCACTTTGAAAACCTCCCAACATTTTTTGCTTTATCTTTACGTTTTGCTAAACGTCTTTTGTTTAACGCGGCCATGCATTATGAAGTTTCGCTAGCCAATTTGCCCTGGGTATAATAATGTTATGAAATGCCTGGGAACCGAGGATGTTATCTTGTAGGAAGACCATAGATGTTTATTTCTTCTCCTTACAGGAATGATACCGCTATGGTTGTATACGCTGGGTGGCATATTTCTACAGGCACATGAACTCTATATTCCATACACAGATATAATAGTTACCTTGTCGGTGATTATGGTGCCACTTTTCTGTGGTTTACTGATCAGAAACAAACTACCAAAAATTGTTGAAGTCGTAGAGAAAGTACTGTCGGTTGTTATCACAATTGCTGCTTTGGTTCTTATAGTAACAGGTGTTATATCCAGCCTTTATTTGATAAACCTCTTCAATTTGAAGATTATTATAGTCGGCTGTTGCCTGCCATATGTGGGATTTCTGTTCGGTGGTTTTGGAGCGTTTATTTTCAAACAATCATTCAGTAACGTAAAGACGATCGCTATGGAAACCGGTCTGCAGAACACAGCAATTGCGATGATATTGTTACAGAATTCATTTCCACCTCCGTTTGGTGACTTGGCAACTGTTGCCCCGGTTTCAGCGGAAGTGATGTCACCAATACCGCCTTTTGTGACATCAGTCGTATACCTCATCTATAAAAAATGGTGCAGAAAATACAAACATGTCGAGACGGAAAGATCAACAGAAATCGCGGAAAAACAAATGGATTCTGAAGATGAGTTTGACACTGTTAACGAATATAGTATATGAGAATACAGTTAAACCTCACCCAACGACCAACTAAATTATAAAACCACCTCAAAATTGAGACCACATTTTTCGAGTCAATTTTGACTGTTTTGCTCTATATTCAACCTCAATATTAAGACCACCTCAATAAGAAGACCGATGTTCAAGGATCCCTAAGGTGATCTTATTATTGAGGTTTAACTGTATATACATCAGTTGTATGCTTATTTATTTACTGAATATAGCAAGAGTTAATAAAGATTAGTTAAAGCGCTGCAAGTGGTCTTGGTGTTTTCAATTTTCAGTTTTACATTGTTTTGACCGTGTGATGCATTCGCAATTCAATGAAACAAGATCCCAATGTTCATAATGATCTAGTTGATCTAGTGTTGATTATGAACACAGCCCATGTGTCAAATCCCCGACCAAGACTATATAACAATGCATCCAGTTAGACGATGACCCTTGTTCAGAAGCTAAACAATCATCCAATCTGGTCATTTACTTGGTACTTTGTTAGTTTTTTCCTGCCTGTTAGGTAGATTTCGAAAATGAACTTGACGCTAAACATAGATATAGAACTTGATATAGCCTAAGCATGAGATGCTTACTTTTTTTGTTAATTCCAGGGTCCATGTTCACTTTCCCTGAACAAGGAACAACATAAAATTAGTCAGATTTGAGCAGCAGATAACCCTGCTTTGATCAATACTAAAATGACCGACTCAGTTGTCTCCCTTATTGTAATGTGTTACCTCTATTCAAAACAAAACTTTCCCATGGTCGCATGCATAAAATTAAACAATGCAATTATAGTTTAAATTTTATTGATAAAACATGCTATATCGACAAGTTATATTTGGCGCTAACCAAATAAACAAATAAAGCTTAGCGTGGCCATCGAAATCAATACATGTACATGTATATACAGTGAATATGTATGGCACGTTACAGTTATTCATGGAATATTCATGGAATAACTGCCGTAACCGCGAAATACGAGAAATGTAAAGTGCTAAAATCATGAAATATCCTTCTAACGGTGAACATAGATGTGTTTCAGTAATATCATAGGCTTAAATACAGTTGTGATAGTTATATACGTATATTGCACAGATACTCGATCAATATTCGACGGAATGCTTGAATGTTGTAAAATCATTCGTGTGTACCTATAAAGCATCTATTTGTGAGATTAAATATCTGTTTACACGTATTCAAAAAATAAAACTCCAATTAACATCTATAACTTAATAAAATTTATTGTTTCTCTGTTTTTTTCATTTCTTTATGAGCGAACTGATTATATATTGTATCTATGTAAAGAAATCTTATATACAAACAGAACATGGCAATGCCCAAACAGCACAAGTAATTTTAAAATATTTCATTTTGACGATTTTTTACATCATTACATGATATTGTTACTCTCGTGTGGAAATAATCGATCGTTGATCTAATTGTAATGCACATATTCTGCTAATGCTACTAAAGCAGCCAAGGTTTCCTCTCCAGACGGGATTATTTGATCCGGCGGCAGCAGAAAGCCGTATTTTCCAGTGTCCCTCAACTCTACACCGTAGGAATACTTCACTCCTAGTTTACCATACACCCAGTCGGCACTACTTCCACTTGCGACATCTAGAAAGATAGATTATAAGTCCTCTTGCAACGGTATTTTCTAAAATTTCTTGTATTGTTTTTCACACAAGTGCGAAATAAGTTGATAAGACCATATTTTGAACCATAAAATTCTCATTTTGATTAATGTCGCTCCTATTGTTTCATAGACATTGAAACTTATTTACTTTACGTCGATTGAGAAACAAGTCCTTACATCCACTCTCGATGCCTGCTTCATGGGTTACTAACCAGTACTTTCTTCTAATGCAGGGATTGTGCCCAAGGTGGGAGTCGGGCGCTCTACCCTTACAATGGTATTTATGTCAAAGCAGAGAGTAAGAGACGAAATAAAGACGGAGTCTTTTATGCAGGCGACAATTATACATGTAGCAAAATTGAAAGCAACATTGCAGAAGAAAAAATATACACATGTTATACACAGAAGCATAAACAGAAAGTATGTAGTAATTTTTATTCCCCGACCAAGCTCTTCTATATCTATTGTATATAATTATTATAGTTATTAGAGTCATGTCTGCTTAGGCGTCAGTATGTAAATTTTCTTTGTCTTTCAATACAGCCTGAACATGACAGAAGGACTATTTTTAGTAACGATCATATGCAAAACTGAGTTTGGAGATATTTGGCATAAATCTCATGAATGATACATTTTTTGCCTCCCCTTTTGACTGCATTGAAATGTGTATAATAGTTAAGAGATAAAGAGAGAGAACTTGTGACGTACTCCTGTGGATAAACTATTATGTATTAGCCATTGCATTTTGTTTCACTTAATGCTAGCTTGGTAGAACAAGTATTTTAAATGGACAGAGATACTCACAGATTATATTAGCAATACTGCCATGGTCATATTTGGTACCATGAACCTTACGTAAAGCTTCTACTGCCGTTTCTGAACCACCATCCTGTAATGTAAATGCAAATTTTGAGTGGGAAGTGATTATATAGAAACATTTGCTGTCATTAAAAACAGACTGTTGATTAGAGATGGCTGTCGGTTGGAGACGGCTGTTGTTTTGAGGTGGCTGTCGGTTGGAAATGGCTGTTGTTTTGAGGTGGCTGTCGGTTGGAGACGGCTGTTGTTTTGAGGTGGCTGTCGGTTGGAAATGGCTGTTGTTTTGAGGTGACTGTCGGTTGGAGACGGCTGTTGTTTTGAGGTGGCTGTCGGTTGGAAATGGCTGTTGTTTTGAGGTGACTGTCGGTTGGCGGTGGCTGTTGTTTTGAGATGACTATTGTTTGGAAGTGTCTGTTGTTAGAAGGTGACCGTTGTTAGGAGGTGACTGTTGTTTGGAGGTGTCTGTTGTTTGAAGTTGACTGTCGTTTGGAGGTGACTGTTGTTTGGAGGTGTCTGTTGTTTTGAGGTGTCTGTTGTTTGAATGTGACAGTTGTTTGGAGGTGTATGTTGTTTTGAGACGACTGTTGTTTGGAGGTAACTGTTGTTTGGAGGTGTCTGACGGGTGGAGGTGTCTGTCGGATGGAAGGGGCTGTTGTTTTGAGGTTGGACAAACTGTCTATAAATTATTACACCCGTCGTTCCTTCTTGTATTATTATATGCAAAATTTCACATTGAAACAACATGGAACATCTCCAGAGCAACAAATACAAATTTCGACTGTTGTTGATAGATTTTTGCTCGAAAGAAGTTTAATGGCAGCATTTTTCCTATGGGAAAGTTGATATAGAATGTTCTTGATGAGAGGTTGTTGCTTAAGAGAGGGTCACCCTGGAGAGGTTAACACTAAATACGGTATCAATATATTCATGTCTATTCAGAATTCTGAGAAAACATGTGATGATTCAAATTCAATTTGAAACAACATCATTTTGAAATGTTGAACTTCCCTTCAAATGAATAAAAATGCATACGATATAGTCAATATATTCTTTATATTGTGGCGCAACTTTATTACATCACTGACCTTGACCTTCGTACCAAAGTGTTCCACACGTATATTGTCATATCAAATTTACTTCCGTGGAATGAGGAAAGTTATACTACGGATGTTAATGAAAATGAAAGTAATAAAATTAAAGCACCAAGTTAGAATTATCATAAATAAATGGTGTTTCATATATATAGCTACATGTGTGACAACTTATTATGTACTATAGGAAGTTAACATAATATTATGTCCCAAACAGGAAATGAATTAAGTCAGAAAGAAATACGAGACTCGCAATGTTTTGAATGACTCGTGATGTTACAAACCTGTTGTTTGAAGTCTTTCGGCAGTGTTTTAGTATATCCCCATGGTGACATCCATAATTGTGAGTAACTATGGAAATCTATGAAGCCTTCTAGTTTCGGAATTTTGCTCAGAAAATCTGCCACTCCTTTTACTTCGACTTCTGAGAAAGCACTGGGTCCACAATACGTGTCAGAACAGGGATCCTTGCTGGCCCCTTGCGCTGGAAGCATTTTATATATAATTGATGAGGGCGACTTTTACAAACATTTACGATTGCTACCTCCTGATGTCACTTAGTGAAGTTGGGGTAGGCAGGTAGTCAAGTTTAAAAACACTTTCTCATACGTAACTGTATATTGTATATTGCTCGACGGAAACGGGAAAGTTGGAAGGCAAGGAACATGATACTTCTTGAATGTTGGCATGATGCACTGTGGGATGGCTTAATATTTATTTTTGATGTTAAAAAGATAAGAAATAACTGAAATATATGCACATAGTCTCTGGTGTGTAGCCAGCGCAACCACCTAACGATTGCGGGGGGGGGAGTTTAAGGCCATTCTAGCATGAAAAAGGTAAATGGTGATGTAATTTCTTGAGTTATTTTCGGCAACTGAAGATATATCAGTGTAGCTATCGACCATCTTAGATATATACATATACTTACCACACCAATCCTCGTCCCAGTTCCTGTTTGGATCCACACCATAACATATACCTTGCTTGGATCTCGTTTTTCTCCACATTCGAGTCTGTTAAAAATTGAATACATGTATTTAACGGTCAGATTAAGTTTTGCGCTGTGATTATGAATATAATGTCTTAAGAAACACACTAGTTTAAATACATACGAGGGGTGTTCAAAAAGAATGCGGAAAAGTGCCGTCATATTTTTTATAAAAATCTCGAATGTGATAAAAAAATTAATTCATGTCGGTCAGGAGATTGTGTTTTAGTGTACAAAAAATGATAGCCCTAGTTAGAAAAAAAACTCCATGGCAACGTCATTCACCATAACCCGGCCCAAATATAAATGTTTAAACTGTTCTCTAAACTTTGTGAAAAAAATAACTGTTTGTGAGAAAGAACAAATGCAATACTACGGAATCCTGTCTCCACCATCGCCGTTTCGCCATATCGAGAAAGCGAACAAAGTTTCTGTGCAAAATGTCAACTTTTCTAGGTGAGAAATCTCCATGTTTCTTGGTCAGAACTCCACAGAGAAAGTTTAAATCCTGGTTTTGGCAAGACAATGGTCGCAACTCTGCTTTTGTATTATCTTAGAACACGAAATAGGTCTCTTACATATCAGTATTTCTCCATAGTAATTCACCAGACAAAAATATAAGTTGCAGAACATTGTATTGGATCCATACGCTAAACTTTCAAATTTTCTGTGAGGCGTCCTAACGACAAATATGTGACGTCATCACATATGCTCGATTACAGATTTCGTCGTTAGGACGCCTCAGGGAAAATTTGAAAGTTACGCGTGAATGTATCCAGACTTTATGGGACTTCTGTTAAGCGTGTATTCAAAATTTGTTTTATCAGAGGTAAAAAATGGAAATATAAGTTTGGATTTACTCTTTCATCAATCCATGTATATACATAGCCGTCTGGATTCGTGACAGGAAGAATGTACCAATCGAAGTACTTCAACATGTTTGTAATACCGTCATCCTTCCCATAGTTCTCTAACATCTATAATATATATTTGGTTACAAATTTAATACATACATTGTTATTATTGTCCTGGTGGTGATGGTGACTGGTGAAGCTAGTATGTTATAATTAAAACAGACACACATGTTGTCGAAAAAGGGCTTTATTTCTTAAAGCCGAAACATTGTTAGACATTATATACCAATATAAGTTTGTATTAGGAAATTTATGGGCAAGAAATAGCGCCACCGTTGAGTTTGCTCAATGTACGCCCTACTTTTCTTGCTCTGGTTATATCGAGACTATTCAGTTCTTTATAACACAGATAAGCTTGAGAAAGACAATAGGTGTGGCATACTCGGCAATTATTCAGTCCTAGATAATGTTGTTAAACAATTTCCCCCAACCCTTTTGTTTGTATGTAAACTCAACTCGCCGAGTAGCAACTATAACACGTGACAATCGTGGTGGCACGATCATCGAAAATAATCGAAAAATCGTCGCTCGATATCCGACGTCGGCGACAATCGATTATGAACTGCAATAATCGATTATAATCGGAAATTTTGACTGAAGTGTTATTTCAATAAAATGATATTATAAATATTCAGATTAATTTCAAAGTAATAAACCCGGAAAAACATTCAACATTTACAGGTATATAGAATTCTTTTACAAGTATTCAGTCAAATACAAATATACAGAATAAACATACAAAAACAATATTCATTGAATGATAAAATGATCTTATGATATAAGAATGATGTAAAACCCCATTGATGTTAAATGTAGTAAAAACTAAAAGGAGATAAATAAAGTTGTATAAATGAAATTAACTGTCAGCATTATATTTACACAAAAAAACTAAATATTTCGATTATTTCCGATCCGATTATCGATTATGAAATTTGTCCGATTATCCATCACTACCTGACAACAATTAAAACACTAAATAACTTGAATTCTAAGTTAATTATAACCCTGAGTTTGTACATACCTGACCAGCCATGTATATAACAGTTGCCGGAGAGATCCACTCACGAGAATGTATACCCCCCTCTATCCAGAACGCCGGTCTGTTAATTTCTTGTCCAACGCTGATCTGAAAATATTACACACAGTCGGACGTCGTTCATTCGAATTCATCGGGTATGAAATTTTATTTCGAATGATACATGGTTTTGAATTGTCCATTTTATTGGACGTGCTTAAAGAATAAAGATCGGGACCTGATATTTATTTCGACTGATATACCAAATATTCAATAGAAGGTTGTCGAATAAACGTGATACGGCTGTATTGAGTTCCTTAAACCCGAGTAATTTGAATGCTGTCCAAGAACTTATTTCTAAAGCGTAAGAAATTATTCACACAACATCAGTCTCAATGACCCGTATTGTTACCGGCCTGACTTATCTCTATAATGGGTCCGAGGTGATAAACCTCGACATTAATATCTAAGCTCTGGCCCCGATCACCCAAAGAATCTCAATTTGAACTTTGAACTCAAATAATGATTCAATTTGTTGATTTGTTTTCTCAAAATCGGTATTACAACACATACATTGGAGATGAGTTTTTTTCTCAGAATGTTTTCAAGAGATGCAAAATGAGATTTGTCTCAAACTCAGACCCTGATTTGAGCGAAATCTCAATATTAAGCTAAGATGTCTATTTGAGACGTTTACATTTATAAGCGAATTGTTGCCAAATAATAAAATTGATCATGGCATACAATATTCTATTTCATTAATCTGATTATTCACTTAAAACTATTATAAAGTTATACAACAACGGTAATAGATTGATCTCAATTTTTGTAACCCAAGATTCTGTACCAAGTCACGCACTAAATAGTCGAATAGTAAACAGTCGAACCGCGTTCACTCAAATTCATCGGGTCCGAAATGTTATTTTGAATAATACCTGGTTTCGGATAATATCAAGTATTCGGATAAAAGGTTGTTGAATAAACGAGGTTCGACTGTAGTTTGTATGATCTGATTAAATATATAAAATTTTAAGTAATCTTAAGTAAATGACAAACTGTGACGCAATTAAAAGTATCTAATCATCGGACATTGAATTTGATATATATATAATACGTGTTTGTCTATACAGTACACTCTCTTCACTGCAACAACATTTGGAAGGCGTACATTTTGGCTGTTGTTCAGAGGTGGTTACTGAAGATAGGTTAATTGAAATTAAGTTCTTACCACAATAAAAAGTGATGCATTTTTGTAGAGAGGTTATCGCTTAAGAGAGGGCCGCTTTGGAGAGGTTGCATTGTATTACATAATCATACACACAAATAATGCACTAAAGTTGTTTGTGGTGATGCATTGAATGTATGTTTTGTGCATTTTGTTGTGTTTTCGTGTGGTTGTAGCTGGTGGTACCTGGCGCCCATTTGCAGCTTGTTTCCGGTACTGAATTTAGTCATGATAACGTATGTTGCAATATGAGGAATGGCAAACTGTTTAACCACACCAAGCAGTACATGTATATATGGCCTGTTGCACAGTAAATGTCCCAATTTTGTTAGCATCTAAGGCAAAAAATAAAATTTCTTGTATTTTTATCATATTTACTTTTTTGGATACTATGATACATATAGCAATATGTCCCATTGATAAAAAGATAACTTTTTGTTTGTATTTGTTATTTTTACCTTTAAATATCACTCTGACTGGGAGGGGACGGACATTACAATACAATACAATACAAAATACTTTATTTTGGTCATGGTTACATTTGTAACAACAGACAATGTTATGACAGACAGATAACCTATATGGGTAATCAAACAATTCAGTTATAAGTAAGCAATGTAAAAACAAAACAGAAATAGTTAGCTGAACATTTACATGTGTTTAGGGGACAGCGATGTTTATTTATCCGTGAATGGTTTAAAAAAGTTGGGAGAATTTAAAAATTTACAATGAAATCACGAGAAAATCGAGGGTCACGTTGTAGGAATTTCATCGTCGACTTGGAGATAGTACAATATGTGTGTATAATTGTAGATGGTGTTTTTGTTTTCAATTAAAATATTTTATGATATAAGATATGAATAGACTTGTACTTCTAAGTAATTCATAATTGTTGCTGTTTAACAAGTCTTTATATTTGATTATATTTGGATACTGATGGAAATAAGTTGGGATTAGCAGGCGCGGATCCAGGATTTTGGGTTAGGGGGGGCGTAAAGTGGTCTAGGGGGGTCCGGGGGCATGCTCCCCCGGAAAATTTTGAAAATAATGGATCCATCTGGTGCATTCTGAGGATTCAGAAATACTTTATTTTGTATTGAAAAAGGATAGCTTTCAAGGCAAAATCAATCCAAATAGCACACTTTTATGAAATATCAAGATTTCATGACCAGGTGTCTCAATTTAAGACGAGAGATTCCAGAGATGTTGTGTTATTTTTGGAGTAAATTCGACAACTAAAAACTTGAATTAAACAATCTATTTACCATAATATCACGAGTAAATCAAGATTTGTGACACAATATATGCAAGCTAGTTTAGAGATAGGAACTATAATAGTTTAGAACAGGGTAAATTATCATAAGTTTTGCCAGTTATACGTTTAACACAATGCATGACTATGCAGGCCACTGTATTCATGAGTATTTGTAAATAGGAAGTCAAAGAAACACAAATACAAGGCAAACTATATGTCATAGTTCAAAATATGGTTAATTATCTTCAACACAATGTATGACTATGCAGCAAATGAAATCATAAGTTTGTGTAAAATTAGTAAGTCAATGAAACACAAGGCAAACTATATGTCACTAATCCGACAGTGGGTTTTGTAACAACATCTTTCGGGGATTACGTCGGGCATACATGGTAATCACTGCGTCTATGTCAATATGTATATCCTTATGGATATACATCAGGACAAGAGCATTCAACCTGTCTCCTCCCATTGTACTTCTTAGTTTATTTTTGATAAACTTTAAAGACGAGTTTCCTCTCTCGACTGAGCTGGAGGTAACTGATGTAAGCATCAGTATATGCAAAATGGTGTAAATATTTGATGAAAAAAATACACATTTAGTCCTTTTCTCATTCAGAACAAAATAAAATTACGTATGCACGGACGATTTTAGGGGGGGCGTACGCCCCTTCCGCCCCCCCCCTGAATCCGCCCTTGATTAGTTGCTTACGTTTCATTTCAAAGTGTTTACACTCCAGTAGATAGTGGAATTCGTCACCTAATTTGTTCGGACAAAAAGGACATTTTCGATCGTCATATTCAGTATTTGCCCAGCGTCCAGTTTCTATTGGGAATTTGTGATTTGCTGTTCTGAATTTCAAGATGGGTAAGTGCAAATTTTGTGGTAGTAGAGTTAAATATTCCTCACGTTTATAATTGACTTTGAATAGACTATATAATTTTCCCTTGTTTGAAGTCTGCATTTTGCCATGCCAGTTAGTAATAAATTGGTCAACAAGTACTTGCTTAATCGTTAAATGTATGTTCTTTAGAATCAAGATGTGTTGGTTTAAAAATATGTTACTACAGTCTGTTATATCAAATATTGTTTTTACATAGTTTATCCAATTGAGTGTATGAACGCTTCTCAGCATGAATTGATAGGCTATATTTGAATATTTAGCGGGTTACCGTGGACTAGATTAATCCAATATTTGATTATTCGCGTTTTAATGAGGATATCCAATGCGAATCTGCCCAATTCACCATATAACATGTAAGCGGGTGTGCTTTTCCTGGAGTTTGTTATTCTGCGCAAGAAATTTACATGGATCGTTTCAATATCACTTGTATTTTCAATTCCCCAAATTTACAAGTTAATGAAAAGTCTGTCTCTAAAAGATGAAGAAACACAAAGTAACAACTTAAAATGTATTTGTTTTACATAATTATCCAAGAAATAGCATACTAAATAGCTAACATTCTTGCTTAATTATGTCATTCCAACCAATAATTTGAAATTGGTCAAGATTTTTTCTCTTCAAAATATCTATTTCTTGTCTTCTGGTTTTAATCAGTTGCAATTGATATATAACATAGATATATGAAATCATCAATATATCTGGATGCTGAGAGAACATTATATTAGTTTTCTAAACTAAAATAATTGACTTATGTCAGCATTCAAGCAAGTATTTGTACATTTTCTTTGCTTAGGACGGACCTCACTTCACAAATTGGTAATGAAGGCTTATTTCGTTTAACTAAAATGACCAGAATCACTTATAACATCAATCATTATTGAGATTAAAGACTAAAACATATATAGCTATAAACATGTATGTAGAAAAAAGAGAGTTAATTTTGGTAATATTAGTGAAAAATTAAAAATACAGGTGATATACCGGTATTGGTCTCTCACCGTTAAGACTTTCTGTCAAAAGTGATTTATAAGAGTAAGACAAGTTTTCTTCATTATTTCATTTGCACTGGGGTTTAACAATTTATGTAATAATAGAAATGTGAAATATATCACGTTTAAAATCCTAAATATCACACATATGTTGATTTATTTTTTTAATAAATACACTTATTTTCTAACAGTCAATGCAAGTCTGATCAACTATTTTTTATAAATTGTCTTTTAGTTAAAGTCCATAAAAATAATTTACACTTTCTCAACTTTACTGTATATATGTGTCAGATGGTGACAGCAAGTTCTGATTGATGTATATTGGACTCCCACTGGGCCAGACACTGTGAAATGCTGATTAGGGGTCTGGATAAGATTGATATCTAGATAGTGCACACAGGGGACAATATTGTGTATTGCATAACATTGTATAATGAGTCCAACCCAATACTGGCCTTGTTTCTGGCTCTGTTTCTGATTTTTATCATATTATCTTAAAGTATAATGTCTGGAATTCATAGCAATATGTGTAGCAGGATTTATTGAAGATTTGAGAAATAATCCTAATATTGTAATGTCCGTCCCTTTTTTGTAATATCCGTCCCCACACTAAATTATTTGTTTTAAAGACTGTATTGTCAATTTTAAGAAATAATTTTTACTACATGGACTTTTAACATATACAGGCCCTTCATTATAAAATCTTTTTGATGATTATAATAGACAAAATATCCTTTTATTGTCAAAAAGATGCCAATTTTGTGCATTTTTGTTGCAGTAGTATGAATTAGGTCCCTACCACTAAGATGCTTCAGTATGAAGTAGATTTTTCTTTCTTTCTGGACAAAATAAAGGTTGTCTATGTACATAAACATAAATATTGTCCTAAACTTGATGCCTAAAATGACTTTCATTCACACTAAATAACATTATACATAAGGGGACGGACATTACGGGGACGGACATTACAGATAACATTTCATTTTTTGCAAATAATTCCATTGTAACCAAGAATAAACCGCAAATATGGACTAACATGGTATTATAATGATAAAATGTATTGAATTATATGTTTTATTAAACATTTTTTGTACTTATTCTTAAAAATCACATGGGGAACGGACATTACACTTTTTTTGACACAACTTGCTAAGTAGAAAAATCTTTGTAAGATAAAAAAAATTGTTGATATTCTTGGCATGTATATTACATCATCCTTTTATTTGACTTATTGTCTTTATAAATATGTAGAGATTGTGGATTTCTTTTATTTATATTGTCCTTTTAATTAAAAATGTAGAATATAGGGAAATGCAAAAATGGAGACCATTACATCGGTACCTATTTTAGTTTTTCTAACATAAATCTAGAAGTGTTTATGCTAAAACATTATGGCATATACCAAACTAACAGGCATGAAATTCTTCAAAGGAAAATCAAATATCCAATGAAAAACAATTGTTGCTTTTCTCATAATATTTCATAGAAAAATTGGAAAAAACTGATGCTAACACATTACACCCCAAAATGGACCATTTTTGGGTCTTCAAAGTTGTATAAATTTTAAACCGAAAAAGATTTCTCCAAATAATTCACATGCACATTTAAAACTTGATGTATGTTTGTGTTTGCATTCATTTTTTTCTAAATTAAGTTTGTAGCTTTACAGAAATTAGCTTGTACAACTATTTTTTAAAAAATGGACAAAATACTGTGCAACAGGCCATATGTGCGTTATATAAATATTTAAGCGTTTCAGTATCAGTGTCAATAATCGCTGTGTACATTTGTATTTGATAGAGACAAGTAATGTTCTATTTACCTTCAAACCGACCATTTGTCTACCCTCATACGATTTGGTCACATTGAACAATGTGACTTTACCTTTGTAGTCGTCTACCAGCTGTTGCATCCAGGCATTTATCTGAAACATATATTTATATCGTGTTTTATGGTACGACGAATACGCAAGTATTGTGTACAAGGATACTAAATTATATCGAACTATGCATTCCAAATACAGTATGGTACGGAAGACGGGTGGTGACATTCAAACTTCATAATTTCTCTCTTAGAAAATCGTGAAGTTGAAATCGTGAAGTTGAAACCGTGTATTCGTGTCACGATTTCAACTTCACATAATCACGATTTCAACTTCTCAAGTGGGATAGGGGCGCCTGACTCCTCAGCCGCAGATAAATATTTAAAGACATATTATGCTTACTTTTTGTTCATTTGTTTATCTGAACAATCATGAAAAATATACTTTATCTAGTTAAAACTTACATAAATATGCACTATCACAAAATACATTTATAAGGTATTTCTTTGTATTTGTCGAATAAAAACATTTGTATTATCATAAAATTAAAACAATTTCCAGTTAATTAACAAGCGGGTGTTTCATACTAGTTTTGTCTGTTAGTAATATGACTAAACAAGATTGTTTTAAACGGTTATACATGGCAATGGTTCTTATAAATGATGTTTAGACTATGTAAGAACGATACTGTTTGACGCCCATTAAACAATTTAGGTCCAGATGAGCCAGATACATCTGTAAACTAGACTGAACTGAACTACACTCAACGACACTTCTAAGTCCACACTTCGATTTTCATGGCTAACTTCGACATTTGATGGAGTATTTTTATAAAACCTGGTCACAATCATAACAAAATATTTTGTTATATGAAAACATAACAAAAATAACAATCGGATACGAATTCGCTCAACCGTGACAGTTTTACTGCTGCTGGTCGAAATACTCCAAAAAATGTCGAAGTTAGCCATGAAAATCGAAGTGTGGACTTAGAAGTGTCGTTGAGTGTAGTTCAGTTCGGTGATTGAATATGAGTGCATTAACTGTCCATAAATACATGTACTTAGACCGTTGTTGAAAGTTCTAACTCTAGAACAGTGTAGATATTAAGAATAGAGAAAAACGCTTACATCGTCTAGTTTATGGTATTTAGAATAGTCAAAGTCTTCAGTTTCTTGCCGAGGATGTTTATTCTTTTCCTTGCCATGTCCTCGGCTTTTCTTGACGGAACCTCTTTGTTTCGTGATGAGGGAGTTTATATCATCAATCATAATGCTGGTATCCAATCCATATTGCCTGAGATATCGTGTGATATCTGTATACTCGGAGGGTGACATTTGTATGTCCGCTGTGTTATTGACTCCTGATGGAACCTTCCATACGTCCAGTCTCTAAAACATAATGATATCAGTATTCAGAATGAAAGTAAGTTGGCCGTCATACATGCCGAGGAGTGCCATATTTATTAATAGTTTACGAGTTTATACTAGAACGAGTTTACATTATATCATATAATACTTCTTTTCAACAATATTGTTCTATGAAAAACATAAGATAATGAGTATTTTAATGGCAAAAAGAGTAGGGTGAATTTTGATATTCATGTATAGACCAATATCACCCATGACCTAGATATCGAAGCGTGTGATAAAATTCCCGACAAGTCTAGATAACTGGAACCGGTGTGAACAGTAACAGCAGTATTAATGCTATTACTGCTGTTCATCAGTGGTAATAGCAGTACGTATGTACTGTTGTTACTACTATTACTGCTAACTTCACACCGGTATAACTTGAAAGTCATTGAACTCCTTTGCACAAATAGGCTCCACACAAGTAGCTCATTTCCTAGTGTATATGTCAGTTGTATTAATTTATTAATATAGATAACAATTATTCGAATATTAAGAGGTTCATGTTTGAGTAGACTGCTTGTTCATATTAGTATCTGAATAACTTTGTCAGTCAAAATCGTAAACACAATGTATAGTCTCGATGAAGTTGTTTAACGGGTTTGATGCGTATATATCTCATACGTAAGCACTAATAAACGGCGATATTAACCGACCGTTATATACATGTAAGTGTAAGTATTAAAACTAATAATTATAAGCGGTACATAATGACGACCAGTTGCATGAAGACATACTATCGGCTATGCCACGTAGGTTTAACGGTTGTTGGTCAGTGCAAGTAGGTGACCGAAGGTAATATAGACATACACAAACCGTGGCAATTTAAAGTGGCTTGGGACCAGTAAAAGAGGTTCTACTGTATGCAATTACACGATTACTTGAATTTAGTCGCGAATGAATCCATATCCATGTACAAGTATATTGGATGACACCATTTAGATGTACAGTAAAACCTCAATAATAAGACCATCACTGGGACCCTTGGAAACTGGTCTTAATACTGAGGTGGTCTTAATATTGTGGTTGAATAGAGAGTAAACAGCGAAAATTGTGTTCTTAATTTTGAGATGGTCTTATTATTGAGGTGGTCTCATTATTGAGATGGTATCTTTATTGAGGTGGTCTTATGATTGAGATGGACTTATTATTGCTATAGTCTTATTATTGAGGTGGTCTAATTATTGAGATGGTCTTATTATTGAGGTGGTCTAATTATTGAGATGGTATCTTTATTGAGGTGGTCTTATGATTGAGATGGACTTATTATTGCTATAATCTTATTATTGAGGTGGTCTAATTATTTAGATGGTCTTATTATTGAGGTGGTCTAATTATTGAGATGGTATCTTTATTGAGGTGGTCTTATGATTGAGATGGACTTATTATTGCTATAGTCTTATTATTGAGGTGGTATTATCATTGAGATGGTCTTATTATTGAATTGGTCTCATTATTGAGATGGTCTTATTATTTAGGTGGTCTAAAAGTGAGGTTTTGCTGTGTTGTGTATGCACACTTACCGGGTTTTCTGTTATAAGTTTAACAAGAACGTTAAACTCTTCTGTAGTATGCGGTGTTACCCGAACAACTTTGTGGCTGAAAATAAATAGTACAGACATTTATAAGTTTGATCGAAGTGATTGGATTCATCAACGACTACAGTCAATCACCGAGCAGAGGAAAATCAATCTGCCCGACCCAACTTTCGATCAAATTTATTTGTAATTATCTGTAGTTCATAAATTAAGGCAAAACCTTCAGTTTGAAGAGATATGTTATTACTGTTCCTTTCAAGTTTTTAAAAAATATGTTATGCTCATTTTTTGTTCATTTGTTGACCTAAACAAACATGAAAAATATATTTCCTATAGTTACAACATCAATAACCATGCATTAACAAAGAATGAACCCATTATGTATTGAACCATATTTATTGAAGAAAGATGTTTGTACATCATAACATTTTAAAAAACTTCCGGTATTTTTTAACAATTAGGCTATTTTACAAGTTTTGTTCGTTAGTAAGATGGTAAGATACATTTTCAATCGGTTATACAATGCAATGGTTCTTATTACAGATATTTTAGCCAATGTAACAATAATATGTTCAGATGAGCCATATAAATCTTTAAGTTCAAGGATTGGTATACATAAAATCGAGGGGTTGGTGTTAAACTATAGCAAATGTATCCTTGATATCTATTAGATACGCTAAATTTGCACCAAAACCTGGATATGCTTTAAAAGTTTATAAATTCTAACGGTAAGTGCGAATATAGACTATATTTGAATAAACTCGACTGCAATGAAAGCATTATGCTTATATGAGAAATTATCGAGTTCATATCTTGGAAACAGCAACACTTTTGTCTTATGAGGTAGGGGTCGTGCTATTTGCTGGGTTCGAGCCAACACCGATCGGGTTCAGCGGCCAGATCATTATCCATTATACCACTGCTCTCTTCTGGTTTATGTAAAGATGGTTGATATATATAGTTTCTGTTTTAATGGAAATTATATAACACAAGCTAATGTCTGTGGTTTAAATGTATATAAGATGCAATTATTTCAGTAAACGTTAATTCGTTTTGTCATTAAAACATTTAACTCATAATATCATAGACTACAATTTACATTGTATTTGATAGCATTAGATTTAACATCACTACATTCAGAAAAGTTAACATACCCGGTCCATGGTTGTCTGGCTTCCGCAGAGATTGGTCCAATCACAGTTGCACTAATAATGCTCACAAAAACCAAGAGCTTCATTATTTCGTTAATTATTACCATTAATTATTATTGTGTATTGCACTACTTTACTATATATATACTGTACAGATATCAAGATTAGAATCAACTATCATATGAACAGACGATGTTCTATAATCTTAGCGTACACTCATGTGATAAAGTTTTAGTAACTATACAAATAACCGTGTAACGTTTAACGATAACGAAATAAACAAATCCTAAATGTAAATAAAATTTTAACCACGAGAAGCTGATGGTGACATACTTATTATGAACATCATCAGTTCATAGGTCTCAATTTACGACATTATCACAATACATGAGTCAATGCATACCCGTAGCCAGAGTGGTGCGATAAGTGCGTTCGCGCCCCCTTTATTCCGATAACACCGATTTTTATATACTCAGATTTTCATTTAGGGGTTCGACTTTAATAGACGCTACCTGATTGCATCGTGCATTTTGAACACTAATGTTATCGTGTTTACACTGGTAAATGACTCGCCAGATTGCACAATTTGAAGTCGAAATTTCAAATTTTCTAATTGCTAGAAATGTTTAAGAATTTTACTTGATATTCTCCCTTGATTATCCTTGATTCTCCAAGGTGCGGGACTAATTGAATTGTCTCCCTTAGACAACGATCGCGGGGATTGCGTTACGGATAAAAAATCAATACTGGATCGATATTTGATGGCTATTTAGTTGTTGTCAGTTGTTGATGGAGTGGAGTCATTGTGTACGTCATCTACAGTTCGTCAATTACAGCAACTCAAATGTGAAACAATAAACAAAGGGGGCACACAACAAAATGAAAGAAGAAAGTCTGTTAAAATATTTTATTAAAAATTGGTGGGGGACACCCCTCCTGAAGCTAGTCCCTTGGCCTCTTCGATCCTTAATTACTCACCCTTTATCAAAATCCTGGCTACGGACCTGCAATTTATTACATAGTTTCAAATAAATATGCGAGTGACGACCGAAACCGGTAGTAAAAGATTGACATTTACTTTAGCACTAGGACTCATCCACACATACAAGTACCCACGCATAGTTGTACAATCAGTTAAAATCTTATCCGAAAATTTCCAATACAAAAACTAATGCACTTCAGGTGAACAATTACCGATTATCTGTGGTTTCCTCAGGTAATAACTAATTTAAATGTTATACTGTTATAAATAAATGACACCAATAAACTGTTTATATCTTAAATAGTTTGTTATTCTTCATTATATGGATTGACTATATCTATGATAAATGGTGAATACTAATTGTTTGAATTTTGTTTTCGGTTGAGAAAACTGAACTTTAAATACGTGAAATTTAGCCTCGTTTGTACATGTGATGGGTAATAATGAAGTAAAACAGTGTTGCGTATGGAACGCGGCAACTGCCTTATTTGACATTACAACTTGAGATGCAGTCGTAACATCATTACATGTGACGCTTTCACCTTGTCATATTTATTTATACACGTGTCGGTATTATCAATAAACGTGACAGGAAATATGATATATATAAATAAAAGTGTCACCTATCAAGGTGAAACTACCACACGTCATGTTGACTTCACCACACAAAATGACTATTCTGTCACATGTATTGATAATACCGTCACAAGTATAAATAATAAAGTCACACATCAGGGTGAAAGCGTCACCTGTCAACGTCAAGTTGTATCCCCAAATAAGGCAGTTGCGGCGTTCCATAGTAACGACTGTTTACCGAACATTAGCCACTGCATCAACGTCTTTGTTTCTATTTTTAGCTCAACTGTAATGCGAAGTTTGGTTTTCGATTGATTGTTTTCATCGATAACATATCTTGACTTCTTTTACCCACTTTAAGTAGGATAATAATTTTCTAAATGCCAGGACTTTTTCTGTTCCCTATTACGTGTTTCCATTCTCTTTAGCCCGTTATTTGCTTGATTTTCGTACATTAGTGATGTATGTGGGTGGGCTCTGTTTGTGAAAGTGGGCTTAATGACCTATGTTTTCTCCGTCTTAAGAGTAAGGTTTGTATGCAGATTTCTATTTTTTACTTCATACAAAATAAATATTGCACGAAGAGCACGGTGTACCAGTAAACATAAAAATAAGATTTGCCTCAATGCTATGTACATGTATTATCTTTGAGAGGTTATAAATGTCTTTACCCAGTTGTAGATAATGTATATTTATATCATATATGCATAGGAAATAAGGTCGAAACTTTAAACAAAAAAGCTATTTTTCCGACTTGTAGTTATGGACATCCGTGTTATATCATTTTAGATTGATGAATTTGATTGGATAGCATCGAGTAACCCATTTTCAGGAGACATGTTTCATGCCGAAAAACGAATTCGTATCGTTGTTAAATACACAAACATCACATATTTTCATATGTGACAATAATGCGAAATGTTTAATCCGACCACCGAAATTTTTTCAGGACATTAAGCCTTACCTACTCCATCGACGAAAATGTCTTCAGCTCTGCAATATATCCATTTTAAATGTTTCCCGAGGTTTTCGCAAAAATCACGTAAGTATGAGAATTTCTATCTTCGAAAAAAGAATTGCCTCTCCGATTAATCTAATTAACCAAGAGTCAGTCAGAGTCAGTCAGAGCCAGTCAGAGCCACTCAGAGTCAGTCAGAGCCAGTCAGAGCCAGTCAGAGTCAGTCAGAGTCAGTCAGCGTCAGTCAGAGTCTGTCAGAGTCAGTCAGAGTCAGTCAGAGTCACCATAAGCCGTAGATTTAGTTGAAACTATCCATATAAATATATATTTCAATAGTGTTCATCAATACGTACAAAATGATGTATTACTTGACATATTTACGTAAAAAAAAAGTTTTCGCTAAAAATCACTTACAGGTCTGACCCCGTGATAGAATTTCATTTTTCGGAAAAAAATATTTCTCTCCAATTTTGCTCATTTTTTCAGGACTTAAAGACTTACCTACCCCATCGACGAAAATGTCTTCAGCTATGCAATATATCCGATTAACCTAGAGTCAGTCAGAGTCAGTCAGAGTCAGTAGGAGTCAGTCAGAGTCAGTCGGAGTCAGTCAGCGTCCGTCAGAGTCTGTCAGAGTCAGTCAGAGTCAGTCAGTCAGAGTCGGTCAGAGTCGGTCAGAGTCAGACAGAGTCAGTCAGAGTCAGTCAGAGTCAGTCAGAATTTCATTTTTCGGAAAAAAACATTTCTCTCCTATTATGCTCATTTTTTCAGGACTTAAAGACTTACCTACCCCATCGACGAAAATGTCTTCAGCTATGCAATATATCCGATTAACCTAGAGTCAATAGTGTTCATCAAGACGAACAAAATGATGTATTACTTGACATATTTACGTAAAATAAAGTTTTCGCTAAAATTCACGTACAGGTCTTGACCGTGATAGAAGTTCATTTTTCGGAAAAAAAAAATTTCTCTCCGATTTAGCTCATTTTTTCAGGACTTAAAGACTTACCTACCCCATCGACGAAAATGTCTTCAGCTATGCAATATATCCATTTTAAATGTTTCCCGAGGTTTCCGAAAAATCACGAATTTCTATCTTCGACAAAAAAAATGTCTCTCCGATTAACCCAGAGTCAGTCAGAGTCAGTCAGAGTCAGTCAGAGTCAGTAGGAGTCAGTCAGAGTCAGTCGGAGTCAGTCAGAGTCAGTCAGTCAGAGTCGGTCAGAGTCGGTCAGAGTCAGACAGAGTCAGTCAGAGTCAGTCAGAGTCAGTCAGAATTTCATTTTTCGGAAAAAAACATTTCTCTCCTATTATGCTCATTTTTTCAGGACTTAAAGACTTACCTACCCCATCGACGAAAATGTCTTCAGCTATGCAATATATCCGATTAACCTAGAGTCAATAGTGTTCATCAAGACGAACAAAATGATGTATTACTTGACATATTTACGTAAAATAAAGTTTTCGCTAAAATTCACGTACAGGTCTTGACCGTGATAGAAGTTCATTTTTCGGAAAAAAAAAATTTCTCTCCGATTTAGCTCATTTTTTCAGGACTTAAAGACTTACCTACCCCATCGACGAAAATGTCTTCAGCTATGCAATATATCCATTTTAAATGTTTCCCGAGGTTTCCGAAAAATCACGAATTTCTATCTTCGACAAAAAAAATGTCTCTCCGATTAACCCAGAGTCAGTCAGAGTCAGTCAGAGTCAGTCAGAGTCAGTCAGTGTCAGTCAGTGTCAGTCAGAGTCAGTCAGAGTCAGTCAGAGTCAGTAAGAGTCAGTAAGAGTCAGTAAGAGTCAGTCAGTGTCAATCAGTGTCAATCAGAGTCAGTCAGAGTCAGTCAGAGTCAGCATAAGCCGTAGATTTAGATGAAAGTATACATATATTTATATATTTCAATAGGTTTCATCAAGACGAACAAAATGATGTATTACTTGACATGTTTACGTGAAAAAAAAATTTCCGCTAAAAATCAAAGTCGCGTACAGGGTTGACCTGTGATAGAATTTCATTTTTCGGAAAAAAAATATTTCTCTCCGATTTGGCTCATTTTTTTAGGACTTAAAGACTTAACTACCCCATCGACGAAAATGTCTTCAGCTATGCAATATATCCATTTTAAATGTTTCCCGAGGTTTTCGAAAAATCACGAATTTCTATCTTCGACAAAGAAATTGTCTCTCCGATTAACCCAGAGTCAGTCAGAGTCAGTCAGAGTCAGTCAGTGTCAGTCAGTGTCAGTCAGAGTCAGTCAGAGTCAGTCAGAGTCAGTCAGAGTCAGTAAGAGTCAGTAAGAGTCAGTAAGAGTCAGTCAGTGTCAATCAGTGTCAATCAGAGTCAGTCAGAGTCAGTCAGAGTCAGCATAAGCCGTAGATTTAGATGAAAGTATACATATATTTATATATTTCAATAGGTTTCATCAAGACGAACAAAATGATGTATTACTTGACATGTTTACGTGAAAAAAAATTTCCGCTAAAAATCAAAGTCGCGTACAGGGTTGACCTGTGATAGAATTTCATTTTTCGGAAAAAAAATATTTCTCTCCGATTTGGCTCATTTTTTTAGGACTTAAAGACTTAACTACCCCATCGACGAAAATGTCTTCAGCTATGCAATATATCCATTTTAAATGTTTCCCGAGGTTTTCGAAAAATCACGAATTTCTATCTTCGACAAAGAAATTGTCTCTCCGATTAATCCAGAGTCAGTCAGAGTCAGTCAGAGTCAGTAAGAGTCTGTCAGTCAGTCAGAGTCAGTCAGAGTCATTCAGAGTCAGTCAGTGTCAGTCAGTGTCAGTCAGTGTCAGTCAGTGTCAGTCAGAGTCAGTCAGAGTCAGCATAAGCCGTAGATTTAGATGAAAGTATACATTTATTTATATATTTCAATAGGTTTCATCAAGACGAACAAAATGTTGTATTACTTGACATATTTACGTGAAAAAAAAATTTCCGCTAAAAATCAAAATCGCGTACAGGTCTTGACCTGTGAAAGAATTTCATTTTTCGGAAAAAAAATATTTCTCTCCGATTTGGCTCATTTTTTTCAGGACTTAAAGAATTACATACCCCATCGACGAAAATGTCTTCAGCTATGCAATATATCCATTTTAAATGTTTCCCGAGGTTTTCGCAAAAATCATGTAAGTTATGAGAATTTCTATCTTCGAAAAAAGAAATGTCTCTCCGATTAACCTAGAGTCAGTCAGAGTCAGTCAGAGTCAGTCAGAGTCAGTCATAGTCTGTCATAGTCAGTCAGAGTCTGTCAGAGTCAGTCAGAGTCTGTCAGAGTCAGTCAGAGTCTGTCAGAGTCAGTCAGAGTCTGTCAGAGTCAGTCAGAGTCTGTCAGAGTCAGTCAGAGTCTGTCAGAGTCAGTCAGAGTCTGTCAGAGTCAGTCAGAGTCAGTCAGAGTCAGTCAGTGTCAGTCAGAGTCAGTAAGAGTCAGACAGAGTCAGTCATCAGAGTCACCATAAGCCGTAGATTTAGTTGAAAGAGTATATATATATATATTTCAATAGTGTTTATCAAGACGAACAAAATGATGTATTACTTGACATATTTACGTAAATAAAAATTTCCGCTAAAAATCAAAATCGCGTACAGGTCTTGACCTGTGAAAGAATTTCATTTTTCGGAAAATATATTTCTCTCCAATTTTGCTCATCTTTTCAGGACTTAAAGACTTACCTACCCCATCGACGAAAATGTCTTCAGCTATGCAATATATCCATATTAAATGTTTCCCGAGGTTTTCGCAAAAATCATGTAAGTTATGAGAATTTCTATCTTCGAAAAAAGAAATGTCTCTCCGATTAACCTAGAGTCAGTCAGAGTCAGTCAGAGTCAGTCAGAGTCAGTCATAGTCTGTCATAGTCAGTCAGAGTCTGTCAGAGTCAGTCAGAGTCTGTCAGAGTCAGTCAGAGTCTGTCAGAGTCAGTCAGAGTCTGTCAGAGTCAGTCAGAGTCTGTCAGAGTCAGTCAGAGTCTGTCAGAGTCAGTCAGAGTCAGTCAGAGTCAGTCAGTGTCAGTCAGAGTCAGTAAGAGTCAGACAGAGTCAGTCATCAGAGTCACCATAAGCCGTAGATTTAGTTGAAAGAGTATATATATATATATTTCAATAGTGTTTATCAAGACGAACAAAATGATGTATTACTTGACATATTTACGTAAATAAAAATTTCCGCTAAAAATCAAAATCGCGTACAGGTCTTGACCTGTGAAAGAATTTCATTTTTCGGAAAAAAATATTTCTCTCCAATTTTGCTCATCTTTTCAGGACTTAAAGACTTACCTACCCCATCGACGAAAATGTCTTCAGCTATGCAATATATCCATTTTAAATGTTTCCCGAGGTTTTCGCAAAAATCACGTAAGTTATGAGAATTTCTATCTTCGAAAAAAGAAATGTCTCTCCGATTAACCTAGAGTCAGTCAGAGTCTGTCAGAGTCAGTCAGAGTCTGTAAGAGTCAGTCAGAGTCAGTCAGTGTCAGTCAGAGTCAGTCAGAGTCAGTCAGAGTCTGTAAGAGTCAGTCAGAGTCAGTCAGAGTCAGACAGAGTCAGTCATCAGAGTCACCATAAGCCGTAGATTTAGTTGAAAGTATACATATATATATATATTTCAATAGTGTTCATCAAGACGAACAAAATGATGTATTACTTGATATATTTACGTAAAAAAAAAATTCCGCTAAAAATCAAAATTGCGTACAAGTCTTGACCTGTGAAAGAATTTCATTTTTCGGAAAAAAATATTTCTCCAATTTTGCTCATCTTTTCAGGACTTAAAGACTTACCTACCCCATCGACGAAAATGTCTTCAGCTATGCAATATATCCATTTTAAATGTTTCCCGAGGTTTTCGCAAAAATCACGTAAGTTATGAGAATTTCTATCTTCGAAAAAAGAAATGTCTCTCCGATTAACCTAGAGTCAGTCAGAGTCTGTCAGAGTCAGTCAGAGTCTGTAAGAGTCAGTCAGAGTCAGTCAGTGTCAGTCAGAGTCAGTCAGAGTCAGTCAGAGTCTGTAAGAGTCAGTCAGAGTCAGTCAGAGTCAGACAGAGTCAGTCATCAGAGTCACCATAAGCCGTAGATTTAGTTGAAAGTATACATATATATATATATTTCAATAGTGTTCATCAAGACGAACAAAATGATGTATTACTTGATATATTTACGTAAAAAAAAATTTCCGCTAAAAATCAAAATCGCGTACAAGTCTTGACCTGTGAAAGAATTTCATTTTTCGGAAAAAAATATTTCTCCAATTTTGCTCATCTTTTCAGGACTTAAAGACTTACCTACCCCATCGACGAAAATGTCTTCAGCTATGCAATATATCCATTTTAAATGTTTCCCGAGGTTTTCGCAAAAATCACGTAAGTTATGAGAATTTCTATCTTCGAAAAAAGAAATGTCTCTCCGATTAACCTAGAGTCAGTCAGAGTCAGTCAGAGTCAGTCAGAGTCAGTCAGTGTCTGTCAGAGTCGGTCAGAGTCTGTCAGAGTCAGTCAGAGTCAGTCAGAGTCAGTCAGAGTCTGTCAGAGTCAGTCAGAGTCTGTAAGAGTCAGTCAGAGTCAGTCAGTGTCAGTCAGATTCAGTCAGAGTCAGACAGAGTCAGTCATCAGAGTCACCATAAGCCGTAGATTTAGTTGAAAGTATACATATATATATATATTTCAATAGTGTTCATCAAGACGAACAAAATGATGTATTACTTGACATATTTACGTAAATAAAAATTTCCGCTAAAAATCAAAATCGCGTACAGGTCTTGACCTGTGAAAGAATTTCATTTTTCGGAAAAAATATTTCTCTCCAATTTTGCTCATCTTTTCAGGACTTAAAGACTTACCTACCCCATCGACGAAAATGTCTTCAGCTATGCAATATATCCATTTTAAATGTTTCCCGAGGTTTTCGCAAAAATCACGTAAGTTATGAGAATTTCTATCTTCGAAAAAAGAAATGTCTCTCCGATTAACCTAGAGTCAGTCAGAGTCAGTCAGAGTCAATCAGAATCAGTCAGAGTCAGTCAGAGTCTGTCAGAGTCTGTCAGAGTCAGTCAGAGTCAGTCAGAGTCAGTCAGGGTCTGTCAGAGTCAGTCAGAGTCAGTCAGAGTCAGTCAGAGTCAGTCAGTGTCAGTCAGTGTCAGTCAGAGTCAGTCAGAGTCAGACAGAGTCAGTCATCAGAGTCACCATAAGCCGTAGATTTAGTTGAAAGTATACATATATATATATATTTCAATAGTGTTCATCAAGACGAACAAAATGATGTATTACTTGACATATTTACGTAAAAAAAAATTTCCGCTAAAAATCAAAATCGCGTACAGGTCTTGACCTGTGAAAGAATTTCGTTTTTCGGAAAAAAATATTTCTCTCCAATTTTGCTCATCTTTTCAGGACTTAAAGACTTACCTACCCCATCGACGAAAATGTCTTCAGCTATGCAATATATCCATTTTAAATGTTTCCCGAGGTTTTCGCAAAAATCACGTAAGTTATGAGAATTTCTATCTTCGAAAAAAGAAATGTCTCTCCGATTAACCTAGAGTCAGTCAGAGTCAGTCAGAGTCAGTCAGAGTCAGTCAGAGTCTGTCAGAGTCAGTCAGAGTCTGTCAGAGTCGGTCAGAGTCTGTAAGAGTCAGTCAGAGTCAGTCATTGTCAGTCAGAGTCAGTCAGAGTCAGACAGAGTCAGTCATCAGAGTCACCATAAGCCGTAGATTTAGTTGAAAGTATACATATATATATATATTTCAATAGTGTTCATCAAGACGAACAAAATGATGTATTACTTGACATATTTACGTAAATAAAAATTTCCGCTAAAAATCAAAATCGCGTACAGGTCTTGACCTGTGAAAGAATTTCATTTTTCGGAAAAAAATATTTCTCTCCAATTTTGCTCATCTTTTCAGGACTTAAAGACTTACCTACCCCATCGACGAAAATGTCTTCAGCTATGCAATATATCCATTTTAAATGTTTCCCGAGGTTTTCGCAAAAATCACGTAAGTTATGAGAATTTCTATCTTCGAAAAAAGAAATGTCTCTCCGATTAACCTAGAGTCAGTCAGAGTCAGTCAGAGTCAGTCAGAGTCAGTCAGTGTCTGTCAGAGTCAGTCAGAGTCTGTCAGAGTCAGTCAGAGTCAGTCAGTGTCAGTCAGAGTCAGTCAGAGTCAGACAGAGTCAGTCATCAGAGTCACCATAAGCCGTAGATTTAGTTGAAAGTATACATATATATATATATATATTTCAATAGTGTTCATCAAGACGAACAAAATGATGTATTACTTGACATATTTAAGTAAATAAAAATTTCCGCTAAAAATCAAAATCGCGTACAGGTCTTGACCTGTGAAAGAATTTCATTTTTCGGAAAATATATTTCTCTCCAATTTTGCTCATCTTTTCAGGACTTAAAGACTTACCTACCCCATCGTCGAAAATGTCTTCAGCTATGCAATATATCCATATTAAATGTTTCCCGAGGTTTTCGCAAAAATCACGTAAGTTATGAGAATTTCTATCTTCGAAAAAAGAAATGTCTCTCCGATTAACCTAGAGTCAGTCAGAGTCAGTCAGAGTCAGTCAGAGTCAGTCAGAGTCTGTCAGAGTCAGGCAGAGTCTGTCAGAGTCAGTCAGAGTCAGTCAGTGTCAGTCAGAGTCAGTCAGAGTCAGACAGAGTCAGTCATCAGAGTCACCATAAGCCGTATATTTAGTTGAAAGTATACATATATATATATATATATTTCAATAGTGTTCATCAAGACGAACAAAATGATGTATTACTTGACATATTTAAGTAAATAAAAATTTCCGCTAAAAATCAAAATCGCGTACAGGTCTTGACCTGTGAAAGAATTTCATTTTTCGGAAAAAATATTTCTCTCCAATTTTGCTCATCTTTTCAGGACTTAAAGACTTACCTACCCCATCGACGAAAATGTCTTCAGCTATGCAATATATCCATTTTAAATGTTTCCCGAGGTTTTCGCAAAAATCACGTAAGTTATGAGAATTTCTATCTTCGAAAAAAGAAATGTTAGAATCAGTCAGAGTCAGTCATAGTCAGTCAGGGGCAGCATAAGCCGTAAATTTAGATGCAAGTATACACATATATATATATTTCAATAGTTGGCATCAAGACGAACAAAATGATGTATTACCTGACATATTTACGTGAAAACAAAATTTTCGCTAAAAATCGAAATCGCGTACAGGTCTTGACCTGTGATAGAATTTCATTTTTCTGAAAAAAAATATTTCTCTCCGATTTTGCTCATTTTCTCAGGACTTAAAGACCTACCTACTCCGTCGACAAAAATTGTCTTCAGCTATGCAATATATCCATTTCAGAGTCAGTCAGAGCCAGTCAGAGTCAGTCAGAGTCAGTCAGAGTCAGTCAGAGACAGTCAGGGGCAGCATATGCCGTAAATTTAGATGCAAGTATACACATATATATATATTTCAATAGTTTGCATCAAGACGAACAAAATGATGTATTACTTGACATATTTACGTGAAAACAAAATTTTCGCTAAAAATCGAAATCGCGTACAGGTCTTGACCTGTGACAGAATTTCATTTTTCTGAAAAAAAATATTTCTCTCCGATTTTGCTCATTTTCTCAGGACTTAAAGACCTACCTACTCCGTCGACAAAAATGTCTTCAGCTATGCAATATATCCATTTCAGAGTCAGTCAGAGCCAGTTAGAGTCAGTCAGAGTCAGTCATAGTCAGTCAGGGGCAGCATAAGCCGTAAATTTAGATGCAAGTATACACATATATATTTCAATAGTTGACATCAAGACGAACAAAATGATGTATTACTTGACATATTTACGTGAAAACAAAATTTTCGCTAAAAATCGAAATCGCGTACAGGTCTTGACCTGTGATAGAATTTCATTTTTCTGAAAAAAAATATTTCTCTCCGATTTTGCTCATTTTCTCAGGACTTAAAGACCTACCTACTCCGTCGACAAAAATGTCTTCAGCTATGCAATATATCCATTTCAGAGTCAGTCAGAGCCAGTCAGAGTCAGTCAGAGTCAGTCAGAGACAGTCAGGGGCAGCATAAGCCGTAAATTTAGATGCAAGTATACACATATATATATATTTCAATAGTTGGCATCAAGACGAACAAAATGATGTATTACTTGATATATTTACGTGAAAACAAAATTTTCGCTAAAAATCGAAATCGCGTACAGGTCTTGACCTGTGATAGAATTTCATTTTTCTGAAAAAAAATATTTCTCTCCGATTTTGCTCATTTTCTCAGGACTTAAAGACCTACCTACTCCGTCGACAAAAATGTCTTCAGCTATGCAATATATCCATTTCAGAGTCAGTCAGAGCCAGTTAGAGTCAGTCAGAGTCAGTCATAGTCAGTCAGGGGCAGCATAAGCCGTAAATTTAGATGCAAGTATACACATATATATATATTTCAATAGTTGGCATCAAGACGAACAAAATGATGTATTACTTGACATATTCAGCTATGCAATATATCCATTTCAGAGTCAGTCAGAGCCAGCCAGAGTCAGTCAGAGTCAGTCAGAGTCAGTCAGAGACAGTCAGGGGCAGCATAAGCCGTAAATTTAGATGCAAGTATACACATATATATATATTTCAATAGTTGGCATCAAGACGAACAAAATGATGTATTACTTGACATATTTACGTGAAAACAAAATTTTCGCGAAAAATCGAAATCGCGTACAGGTCTTGACCTGTGACAGAATTTCATTTTTCTGAAAAAAATATTTCTCTCCGATTTTGCTCATTTTCTCAGGACTTAAAGACCTACCTACTCCGTCGACAAAAATGTCTTCAGCTATGCAATATATCCATTTCAAAAAGTCAGTCGGAGCCAGTCAGAGTCAGTCAGAGTCAGTCAGAGTCAGTCAGAGACAGTCAGGGGCAGCATAAGCCGTAAATTTAGATGCAAGTATACACATATATATATATTTCAATAGTTGGCATCAAGACGAACAAAATGATGTATTACTTGACATATTTATGTGAAAACAAAATTTTCGCTAAAAATCGAAATCGCGTATAGGTCTTGACCTGTGACAGAATTTCATTTTTCTGAAAAAAAAAATTTCTCTCCGATTTTGCTCATTTTCTCAGGACTTAAAGACCTACCTACTCCGTCGACAAAAATGTCTTCAGCTATGCAATATATCCATTTCAAAAAGTCAGTCGGAGCCAGTCAGAGTCAGTCAGAGTCAGTCAGAGACAGTCAGGCGCAGCATAAGCCGTAAATTTAGATGCAAGTATACACATATATATATATTTCAATAGTTGGCATCAAGACGAACAAAATGATGTATTACTTGACATATTTACGTGAAAACAAAATTTTCGCTAAAAATCGAAATCGCGTACAGGTCTTGACCTGTGATAGAATTTCATTTTTCTGAAAAGAAATATTTCTCTCCGATTTTGCTCATTTTCTCAGGACTTAAAGACCTACCTACTCCGTCGACAAAAATGTCTTCAGCTATGCAATATATCCATTTCAAAAAGTCAGTCAAAGCCAGTCAGAGTCAGTCAGAGTCAGTCAGAGTCAGTCAGAGACAGTCAGGGGCAGCATAAGCCGTAAATTTAGATGCAAGTATACACATATATATATATTTCAATAGTTGGCATCAAGACGAACAAAATGATGTATTACTTGACATATTTACGTGAAAACAAAATTTTCGCTAAAAATCGAAATCGCGTACAGGTCTTGACCTGTGATAGAATTTCATTTTTCTGAAAAGAAATATTTCTCTCCGATTTTGCTCATTTTCTCAGGACTTAAAGACCTACCTACTCCGTCGACAAAAATGTCTTCAGCTATGCAATATATCCATTTCAGAGTCAGTCAGAGCCAGTCAGAGTCAGTCAGAGTCAGTCAGAGACAGTCAGGGGCAGCATAAGCCGTAAATTTAGATGCAAGTATACACATATATATATATTTCAATAGTTGGCATCAAGACGAACAAAATGATGTATTACTTGACATATTTACGTGAAGACAAAATTTTCGCTAAAAATCGAAATCGCGTACAGGTCTTGACCTGTGATAGAATTTCATTTTTCTGAAAAAAAATATTTCTCTCCGATTTTGCTCATTTTCTCAGGACTTAAAGACCTACCTACTCCGTCGACAAAAATGTCTTCAGCTATGCAATATATCCATTTCAAAAAGTCAGTCGGAGCCAGTCAGAGTCAGTCAGAGTCAGTCAGAGTCAGTCAGAGACAGTCTGGGGCAGCATAAGCCGTAAATTTAGATGCAATTATACACATATATATATATTTCAATAGTTGGCATCAAGACGAACAAAATGTTGTATTACTTGACATATTTACGTGAAAACAAAATTTTCGCTAAAAATCGAAATCGCGTACAGGTCTTGACCTGTGATAGAATTTCATTTTTCTGAAAAAAATATTTCTCTCCGATTTTGCTCATTTTCTCAGGACTTAAAGACCTACCTACTCCGTCGACAAAAATGTCTTCAGCTATGCAATATATCCATTTCAAAAAGTCAGTCAGAGCCAGTCAGAGTCAGTCAGAGTCAGTCAGAGTCAGTCAGAGACAGTCAGGGGCAGCATAAGCCGTAAATTTAGATGCAAGTATACACATATATATATATTTCAATAGTTGGCATCAAGACGAACAAAATGATGTATTACTTGACATATTTACGTGAAAACAAAATTTTCGCTAAAAATCGAAATCGCGTATAGGTCTTGACCTGTGACAGAATTTCATTTTTCTGAAAAAAAATATTTCTCTCCGATTTTGCTCATTTTCTCAGGACTTAAAGACCTACCTACTCCGTCGACAAAAATGTCTTCAGCTATGCAATATATCCATTTCAGAGTCAGTCGGAGCCAGTCAGAGTCAGTCAGAGTCAGTCATAGTCAGTCAGGGGCAGCATAAGCCGTAAATTTAGATGCAAGTATACACATATATATATATTTCAATAGTTGGCATCAAGACGAACAAAATGATGTATTACTTGACATATTTACGTGAAAACAAAATTTTCGCTAAAAATCGAAATCGCGTACAGGTCTTGACCTGTGATAGAATTTCATTTTTCTGAAAAAAATATTTCTCTCCGATTTTGCTCATTTTCTCAGGACTTAAAGACCTACCTACTCCGTCGACAAAAATGTCTTCAGCTATGCAATATATCCATTTCAAAAAGTCAGTCAGAGCCAGTCAGAGTCAGTCAGAGTCAGTCAGAGTCAGTCAGAGACAGTCAGGGGCAGCATAAGCCGTAAATTTAGATGCAAGTATACACATATATATATATTTCAATAGTTGGCATCAAGACGAACAAAATGATGTATTACTTGACATATTTACGTGAAAACAAAATTTTCGCTAAAAATCGAAATCGCGTATAGGTCTTGACCTGTGACAGAATTTCATTTTTCTGAAAAAAAATATTTCTCTCCGATTTTGCTCATTTTCTCAGGACTTAAAGACCTACCTACTCCGTCGACAAAAATGTCTTCAGCTATGCAATATATCCATTTCAGAGTCAGTCGGAGCCAGTCAGAGTCAGTCAGAGTCAGTCATAGTCAGTCAGGGGCAGCATAAGCCGTAAATTTAGATGCAAGTATACACATATATATATATTTCAATAGTTGGCATCAAGACGAACAAAATGATGTATTACTTGACATATTCAGCTATGCAATATATCCATTTCAGAGTCAGTCAGAGCCAGTCAGAGTCAGTCAGAGTCAGTCAGAGTCAGTCAGAGACAGTCAGGGGCAGCATTAGCCGTAAATTTAGATGCAAGTATACACATATATATATATTTCAATAGTTGGCATCAAGACGAACAAAATGATGTATTACTTGACATATTTACGTGAAAACAAAATTTTCGCTAAAAATCGAAATCGCGTACAGGTCTTGACCTGTGACAGAATTTCATTTTTCTGAAAAAAAATATTTCTCTCCGATTTTGCTCATTTTCTCAGGACTTAAAGACCTACCTACTCCGTCGACAAAATGTCTTCAGCTATGCAATATATCCATTTCAGAGTCAGTCAGAGCCAGTTAGAGTCAGTCAGAGTCAGTCATAGTCAGTCAGGGGCAGCATAAGCCGTAAATTTAGATGCAAGTATACACATATATATTTCAATAGTTGACATCAAGACGAACAAAATGATGTATTACTTGACATATTTACGTGAAAACAAAATTTTCGCTAAAAATCGAAATCGCGTACAGGTCTTGACCTGTGATAGAATTTCATTTTTCTGAAAAAAAATATTTCTCTCCGATTTTGCTCATTTTCTCAGGACTTAAAGACCTACCTACTCCGTCGACAAAAATGTCTTCAGCTATGCAATATATCCATTTCAGAGTCAGTCAGAGCCAGTCAGAGTCAGTCAGAGTCAGTCAGAGTCAGTCAGAGACAGTCAGGGGCAGCATAAGCCGTAAATTTAGATGCAAGTATACACATATATATATATTTCAATAGTTGGCATCAAGACGAACAAAATGATGTATTACTTGATATATTTACGTGAAAACAAAATTTTCGCTAAAAATCGAAATCGCGTACAGGTCTTGACCTGTGATAGAATTTCATTTTTCTGAAAAAAAATATTTCTCTCCGATTTTGCTCATTTTCTCAGGACTTAAAGACCTACCTACTCCGTCGACAAAAATGTCTTCAGCTATGCAATATATCCATTTCAGAGTCAGTCAGAGCCAGTTAGAGTCAGTCAGTGTCAGTCATAGTCAGTCAGGGGCAGCATAAGCCGTAAATTTAGATGCAAGTATACACATATATATATATTTCAATAGTTGGCATCAAGACGAACAAAATGATGTATTACTTGACATATTTACGTGAAAACAAAATTTTCGCTAAAAATCGAAATCGCGTACAGGTCTTGACCTGTGATAGAATTTCATTTTTCTGAAAAAAAATATTTCTCTCCGATTTTGCTCATTTTCTCAGGACTTAAAGACCTACCTACTCCGTCGACAAAAATGTCTTCAGCTATGCAATATATCCATTTCAGAGTCAGTCAGAGCCAGTCAGAGTCAGTCAGAGTCAGTCAGAGACAGTCAGGCGCAGCATAAGCCGTAAATTTAGATGCAAGTATACACATATATATATATTTCAATAGTTGGCATCAAGACGAACAAAATGATGTATTACTTGACATATTTACGTGAAAACAAAATTTTCGCTAAAAATCGAAATCGCGTATAGGTCTTGACCTGTGATAGAATTTCATTTTTCTGAAAAAAAATATTTCTCTCCGATTTTGCTCATTTTCTCAGGACTTAAAGACCTACCTACTCCGTCGACAAAAATGTCTTCAGCTATGCATTATATCCATTTCAGAGTCAGTCGGAGCCAGTCAGAGTCAGTCAGAGTCAGTCATAGTCAGTCAGGGGCAGCATAAGCCGTAAATTTAGATGCAAGTATACACATATATATATATTTCAATAGTTGGCATCAAGACGAACAAAATGATGTATTACTTGACATATTCAGCTATGCAATATATCCATTTCAGAGTCAGTCAGAGCCAGCCAGAGTCAGTCAGAGTCAGTCAGAGTCAGTCAGAGTCAGTCAGAGACAGTCAGGGGCAGCATAAGCCGTAAATTTAGATGCAAGTATACACATATATATATATTTCAATAGTTGGCATCAAGACGAACAAAATGATGTATTACTTGACATATTTACGTGAAAACAAAATTTTCGCGAAAAATCGAAATCGCGTACAGGTCTTGACCTGTGACAGAATTTCATTTTTCTGAAAAAAAATATTTCTCTCCGATTTTGCTCATTTTCTCAGGACATAAAGACCTACCTACTCCGTCGACAAAAATGTCTTCAGCTATGCAATATATCCATTTCAAAAAGTCAGTCGGAGCCAGTCAGAGTCAGTCAGAGTCAGTCAGAGACAGTCAGGGGCAGCATAAGCCGTAAAATTAGATGCAATTATACACATATATATATATTTCAATAGTTGGCATCAAGACGAACAAAATGATGTATTACTTGACATATTTACGTGAAAACAAAATTTTCGCTAAAAATCGAAATCGCGTACAGGTCTTGACCTGTGATAGAATTTCATTTTTCTGAAAAAAATATTTCTCTCCGATTTTGCTCATTTTCTCAGGACTTAAAGACCTACCTACTCCGTCGACAAAAATGTCTTCAGCTATGCAATATATCCATTTCAAAAAGTCAGTAAGAGCCAGTCAGAGTCAGTCAGAGTCAGTCAGAGACAGTCAGGGGCAGCATAAGCCGTAAATTTAGATGCAAGTATACACATATATATATATTTCAATAGTTGGCATCAAGACGAACAAAATGATGTATTACTTGACATATTTACGTGAAAACAAAATTTTCGCTAAAAATCGAAATCGCGTATAGGTCTTGACCTGTGACAGAATTTCATTTTTCTGAAAAAAAATATTTCTCTCCGATTTTGCTCATTTTCTCAGGACTTAAAGACCTACCTACTCCGTCGACAAAAATGTCTTCAGCTATGCAATATATCCATTTCAAAAAGTCAGTCGGAGCCAGTCAGAGTCAGTCAGAGTCAGTCAGAGTCAGTCAGAGACAGTCAGGCGCAGCATAAGCCGTAAATTTAGATGCAAGTATACACATATATATATATTTCAATAGTTGGCATCAAGACGAACAAAATGATGTATTACTTGACATATTTACGTGAAAACAAAATTTTCGCTAAAAATCGAAATCGCGTACAGGTCTTGACCTGTGATAGAATTTCATTTTTCTGAAAAAAATATTTCTCTCCGATTTTGCTCATTTTCTCAGGACTTAAAGACCTACCTACTCCGTCGACAAAAATGTCTTCAGCTATGCAATATATCCATTTCAAAAAGTCAGTCAGAGCCAGTCAGAGTCAGTCAGAGTCAGTCAGAGTCAGTCAGAGACAGTCAGGGGCAGCATAAGCCGTAAATTTAGATGCAAGTATACACATATATATATATTTCAATAGTTGGCATCAAGACGAACAAAATGATGTATTACTTGACATATTTACGTGAAAACAAAATTTTCGCTAAAAATCGAAATCGCGTACAGGTCTTGACCTGTGATAGAATTTCATTTTTCTGAAAAAAATATTTCTCTCCGATTTTGCTCATTTTCTCAGGACTTAAAGACCTACCTACTCCGTCGACAAAAATGTCTTCAGCTATGCAATATATCCATTTCAAAAAGTCAGTCAGAGCCAGTCAGAGTCAGTCAGAGTCAGTCAGAGTCAGTCAGAGACAGTCAGGGGCAGCATAAGCCGTAAATTTAGATGCAAGTATACACATATATATATATTTCAATAGTTGGCATCAAGACGAACAAAATGATGTATTACTTGACATATTTACGTGAAAACAAAATTTTCGCTAAAAATCGAAATCGCGTATAGGTCTTGACCTGTGACAGAATTTCATTTTTCTGAAAAAAAATATTTCTCTCCGATTTTGCTCATTTTCTCAGGACTTAAAGACCTACCTACTCCGTCGACAAAAATGTCTTCAGCTATGCATTATATCCATTTCAGAGTCAGTCGGAGCCAGTCAGAGTCAGTCAGAGTCAGTCATAGTCAGTCAGGGGCAGCATAAGCCGTAAATTTAGATGCAAGTATACACATATATATATATTTCAATAGTTGGCATCAAGACGAACAAAATGATGTATTACTTGACATATTCAGCTATGCAATATATCCATTTCAGAGTCAGTCAGAGCCAGCCAGAGTCAGTCAGAGTCAGTCAGAGTCAGTCAGAGTCAGTCAGAGACAGTCAGGGGCAGCATAAGCCGTAAATTTAGATGCAAGTATACACATATATATATATTTCAATAGTTGGCATCAAGACGAACAAAATGATGTATTACTTGACATATTTACGTGAAAACAAAATTTTCGCGAAAAATCGAAATCGCGTACAGGTCTTGACCTGTGACAGAATTTCATTTTTCTGAAAAAAAATATTTCTCTCCGATTTTGCTCATTTTCTCAGGACTTAAAGACCTACCTACTCCGTCGACAAAAATGTCTTCAGCTATGCAATATATCCATTTCAAAAAGTCAGTCGGAGCCAGTCAGAGTCAGTCAGAGTCAGTCAGAGACAGTCAGGGGCAGCATAAGCCGTAAATTTAGATGCAATTATACACATATATATATATTTCAATAGTTGGCATCAAGACGAACAAAATGATGTATTACTTGACATATTTACGTGAAAACAAAATTTTCGCTAAAAATCGAAATCGCGTACAGGTCTTGACCTGTGATAGAATTTCATTTTTCTGAAAAAAATATTTCTCTCCGATTTTGCTCATTTTCTCAGGACTTAAAGACCTACCTACTCCGTCGACAAAAATGTCTTCAGCTATGCAATATATCCATTTCAAAAAGTCAGTAAGAGCCAGTCAGAGTCAGTCAGAGTCAGTCAGAGTCAGTCAGAGACAGTCAGGGGCAGCATAAGCCGTAAATTTAGATGCAAGTATACACATATATATATATTTCAATAGTTGGCATCAAGACGAACAAAATGATGTATTACTTGACATATTTACGTGAAAACAAAATTTTCGCTAAAAATCGAAATCGCGTATAGGTCTTGACCTGTGACAGAATTTCATTTTTCTGAAAAAAAATATTTCTCTCCGATTTTGCTCATTTTCTCAGGACTTAAAGACCTACCTACTCCGTCGACAAAAATGTCTTCAGCTATGCAATATATCCATTTCAAAAAGTCAGTCGGAGCCAGTCAGAGTCAGTCAGAGTCAGTCAGAGTCAGTCAGAGTCAGTCAGAGTCAGTCAGAGTCAGTCAGAGTCAGTCAGAGACAGTCAGGCGCAGCATAAGCCGTAAATTTAGATGCAAGTATACACATATATATATATTTCAATAGTTGGCATCAAGACGAACAAAATGATGTATTACTTGACATATTTACGTGAAAACAAAATTTTCGCTAAAAATCGAAATCGCGTACAGGTCTTGACCTGTGATAGAATTACATTTTTCTGAAAAAAATATTTCTCTCCGATTTTGCTCATTTTCTCAGGACTTAAAGACCTACCTACTCCGTCGACAAAAATGTCTTCAGCTATGCAATATATCCATTTCAAAAAGTCAGTCAGAGCCAGTCAGAGTCAGTCAGAGTCAGTCAGAGTCAGTCAGAGATAGTCAGGGGCAGCATAAGCCGTAAATTTAGATGCAAGTATACACATATATATATATTTCAATAGTTGGCATCAAGACGAACAAAATGATGT